>CAEFZP010000311.1:0-407186 GCA_903064625.1 Mallotus villosus
TAGTGTCAGACTACTGGGATTTAGCATCCATTGTTGATTGCTACTCACAGTTTATATCAACTTAAACAACAATGATGAGTATTTAAAACATAGTTATCAACTAGATTGGAAATGCCAATAATCATACTCTCTGGGGCTCCTCAGTCACTTCAATGGTGTCGAATATGAAGTCAAACAGTTGTTAAACATGAACATGATCAGATAGAACGAACTAGAGATCACTACACTTATTGGTGAGCATGTGATTGTGTGTGTGGGGGGTGTAAGAATGTGACTGTGTGTGGTGTAGTGTGATGTGTGTGTGTTGTGTGTGTGTGTGTGTGTGTGTGTGAGAGCTGCCAGCAGCAGATGCCAGTGGCTTCAGCCCCCCCTGCTGAGAACCCCACAGACTCTGAGAGAACCCACTGAGGAAGAGAAGAGGTGGGGACAAATCAAAAAAGGAAAAGGAGAAAATGTATATCTATTTGTTTTTACCTTGTAGGTGTTGACGCTCCACTTCCTCACTAGGTCCAGCTTCTCCATGGCCGGGTTCTTCAGGTCATCTGCCAGAACCACCGCTCCGCTCTGGGAGGGGCCTCTCATAGTGCCTGTACAGAACGACCAAGTGTTTGCTATGGGAGTCACCGCGCACAACATTAACCAACCATGACGCAGTAGTGGAGACTAGAGTCCGGCTGGAACAATGTACAGTTAAGAGTACCATTACGGAAGGGTATTTATGTGTTGTTGTTTCTTTCAACAACAACAATTATTTATTTTGTGAATGGAAAACAACAAAATTGGGATTGTTTTTAGTTGAGCAAGGAAGAATAAATGTGCAAGGAGCGACATCAGCCAGGCTGTGCAGTACAAGAAGGGAACAGGCTGCAGGCGGAAATGCTCATTGAAAGTCCGGTAAAGACGCAAGCTTGGCAGACCCAGCAGAGTGTTAGAGCATGAGGAAGACCGTCCGTGCTGATAGCAATACTTCCCCCACAGTGTTAGGGGTCACCAGGGGTCACAGAGAAGGTACGAACCCAAAGTGAGAGGGCATCCGGCACAGCACGGACAAGCAGATGAGGAGGGAGCCAGGAAACGCCATTACGTCAAGTGATGAACAGGAAGAAGAGGAGAGGGGAGGGGGGGGGTTGTGCCTGAAACTAACCCATCTGCTAACCCGGACCAAAGCAGAGGGAGAGAGGTAAGCCTAATCAGAAGTGGCAATACAGTATAGCAGCTGTTAGTGCTGGGTGTAGCTAGCGACAGGTCCACAACATCTCCTCTCTCTCTCTCTCTCTCTCGGTACCTGTCTCAGCCTGACTATCGCTGGCAGAGCGCGCCAGGCGGCTAGCCACGGCCGAGCTGGGAGCCACAGATGCCACAGGAGAGGTGGGCTGGCTCGCTGACCCTGGGAAGTCAGAGTAGCCGTTAGAGAGCCCTTTAACGCTAGGGCTGAAACCTGGAGTTGACGGTGCTGCGTTTTGTTTGCGAGATGGACTAATGGAGCTGCATTATGATAATAGCCTGAACCACCTAGATGACATCTCATTTAAAAGGGTGGTGCTACTGCACTTCAACTTCTTCTTTATTCATTGCCAGGTGTGAGCAAATATCAGCATGACCTGGGGCAGGGGACAGCCCCAACTTGACACGGCAACAACAGACTCTGTTGCCAAGGGGGGGGATTTATTTCCATCTGTAATCGAGGAAGTTGTAATGACATGGAAATGCGGGGGCCACAAAATGGAGATCAGAGGCAATTCATTAAAACTTAATTGGAAGGCCTCCTTTATAAATTCAAATGTCTCTCCTCTCTGCCGCCAGGCAGGGCAGGGCAGTTTGGCAGGGGACACACACTAAGGTTCTTACGTTTCTCTGTTGAATGTGGCACAACGCAATCCAGGCAAAAATACCACAATACACTGAGGAGGAGTCTCATTAAATAGTCTAATTCATTACTATCTGGCTCTCTGTTTGAGCACACAGCTGCCTTAGACAAAAAGAGTCTTCAGTGGCATAAAATAAAATAAGAAATACATTCAGTAAACCGGACGTTATGATAATGAAGGGGAAACACAGCATGTTAAAAGTGAAATGTTGAGAAGCAATAGATGCTTTAAACCAGGGGTGTTCAAGTGCGGGTCCTCTGGGGTCCGCTCTCCTGTATGTGAGCGTGACATAGGGACCCTGAGGACCAGGATTGAACACCCCTGCTTTAAACAAATGACCCAACATGCGTTTAGGGCTACATTTCAGTTGAGTTGACTGGACATTGCTGCTACCTCTGTATGGTCCTGATTCCACGATGCCTTCTCCTGAGGCGAAGCTGCTGTGGCTGACGTGCCCCTCGGAGACGCTCACGGCTCCGGGGGGGCCTCGGGAGGAGTCCTGGGGGACACAAGTGACACACCAGGAAGTGTGAGTGTGTGTCGAGCGTATGTGTGTGTGGGGTGAGGCGGGGCATAGACTGTCTTTCAAACTTCTATGCAAAGTCACTCCACACACCGGCATGTAGCAGGAGAAATGTTATTGACAGGCTGCGTTCATGTGGAGAAACCAAAGCCTCCAGTTCTGTCCGTGACTTCAGACAGTCTATCCAATCAGTTCATTATAAGGTGGAGGACAGAGACTTCAGACAGTCTAACCAATCAGCTCATTATAAGGTGGAGGACAGAGGCTACGTGACTTCAGACAGTCTAACCAATCAGCTCATTATAAGGTGGAGGACAGAGACTTCAGACAGTCTAACCAATCAGTTCATTATAAGGTGGAGGACAGAGGCTACGCGACTTCAGACAGTCTAACCAATCAGCTCATTATAAGGTGGAGGACAGAGGCTTGCTCTTTGTTGGGCAAACTGCTGATTTCGACATGTTCCAAGAAACAAAAGCAACTGTCTGCTGTAAGCTTCAATCTACTTGTATGTACTTGCTCGATTGAATTGAACCATACGAGGCTGTGGTTACAAAGTTTGTTTAAGCTTAATTTAAACTGCTCTCAGCTTTTACAATGTCCATGTATGACTTGTAATGTCTGTATGTAACTGTGGACTGGACTGCACCATACACCTAGGTGTCCTTCCTGTTCTTGAATTCTACAGTTCGCACAGTGGGACATAATGTACTGTTTGTGTGAATGGTATCCATGTTTACAATGGGTTTCGGAGTGTGTGTGTATTACAGTAAGCTGGTTGTGTGCAGTGTGCAGGATATCTGTGTGTGTCTGTGTGTGTTTGGTTGTGAGCATGCGTGAAGGCGTGTCCGCACCCTTGTGAACCCTTCTTCGTGGCCGTCGTCCAGGCCTCCATTGCTGGTGACGGAGATCTCAGCTGCAGGACTTCTAAGGGCCTCCTCTGTCATGGTGCTTTCCTGTGAGGAGAGCAGAACAACACCATGTAAAACACTGCAGCGGACAAAGCCTTAGAAAGGGGAGTCCTGTAGAGTTATCTGTCAAATGTTTGGACCAAGAGAGAGAGAAGGGGGAGGCTCCATGCAGAAGTTTGGCAGGTCTGGGCTGCCATCTTGTGGGCGCGATGGTCCAACTTTGATTTCAGACCGTAACCGTAACAATAACCATGGAAACGTCATCCCACAAAGCCACAGTGAGTCATCTACAGAGCAGGAGTAACATACAGAGCGCACGTTAAAGAACCAGGTCTGTTTATTCATCAGCCTCTGTTGCTGCGTTATACACTGGGATGGTTTTGCTGTGTCAGGGATTTGTTGAAGCAAAACATTTGTAGATTGGTGACCCAAAATGATTGATTAGCGGTACATCCACATGATACATTACCATCATGTTAGTTAAGGAAAATGGTCTAATTGTCTAGGATTAGGCCTTATCCATGTCTGCAAACTGGGCCTTTGACATGCTGAACCAGACACACACAAAAATTTAATTGTCTACCTGTTCGACCACCACAACCTATACTTCCACAAGGAAGTTTGGCATGGAATGCCATACCACTCTAAACCAAACAAATACAGGAAAAAGGCATAGACCTACAGTGTCACAATATGTGTGACCACATGACACTATGGTGAAATATAAATCTATGCTTCCAAGTATGTTGGAAGTACCGTTGGCATGTCATGAGGTTGAAGGTTTATTTCTCGCAGAAAACACCATCATCTATTTCCGGACTCTACTTCTCTGTAGCCCTAGACAGCGATCTAAATAATGCAGAGATCCACCACATACAGCTGGCCTACACAGACTTGTAGTTCAAATGAATCATTTGGACCAAAGAGTTGGGACGCTAAATGTGCCACAGATGAGATCCATCTGACGGACACCTGAACAGTTACGGGAGGTCATGTCAACCCTACGAAGCCTTTAAGAACATTGTCAAATGTCATATTACAAACAAGGGCCTAAAGTGCACTGCTGTGTGCCATCTGATCATATGCTCGCCTCAGACTACAACAACTCTAAACTGGTTGTGTTCCAAAGTTTGTCTGCGTCATTTCGTGAGCTCACCGGGGTTAAAGGAAGGCCTATGGCCTGCGTCCTATGCTCAGTCTACGAGCAACATATAGTACCGTTTTAACGCGCTATCAATTAAACAACTTACTTCTTAGTAAGAGAATATGCTAAGCTTTAAAACGTTCAAACGCTCCAAAGAAGCGACATGATCTTGGAGACATGATTGGGATCATTTGAAGTATGCCAGGCTGGCCCTGCACACAGAGCTGCAGGTATCAGATTCCAACACACAACATAAATAGTTAAGAGCCACACGACGCCCACGTTGGGTTAGAACACAAAGACAGCAGCATGCAGGCTCGTCTATAGAGAAACAGGCCGGAGAGCCGATCATCTGAGATGAGGAGGGAGGTGCGTCTCCACAGTCTGGGACTGCGTGGCCTTCTGCAGGGGTTGGCTTGAATACAAAACACAAAATGGAACAAACCGAAAAGTCAGTCGTTTTCAAATCTGAGTCACAAAGAAAGAAAACAAAAAACTGTCACTGAGCCTATCGAACCGCTCTCAGTCGATAGCCCTCTATTCAAAACCACGTGTGATGCAACAATGGGAACAAGCCCAGTGATTGAGTGCCGACAGCTTGGAATGGTCAGGCACAGCGACAGCAGATCTGCTGCTGCATGGGAACACTGAGGCAGGGGCCAAATCCCTCTGCCTACAGCCACTGCTCAGCCATGTGACGCTCTGCTGAATACAAGTGCTGTATCCACACACACACAGGAAACACTGGGATGGATTCTTATCATAGCCGGGATCAGTCACATGTACAGGCCTCTGTCAAAGTCAAACCAGGGAAAATCCAGGTTTAGCCTGGCAAGTGGAAATGATTGTCACAGCAGTTGCTCAATGAGCTTCTCGTAGTCAATGGATTGCGAATGTATACATCATTGGCATGAAGAAAGAGCAGCAATCAGCTACAAACTACAACAGTACAGCAAACCTTTTAGCAAGAACCCCACCAAGCGAAGACAGAAAAAGCACAGACACACCATACCACCGGTCTGTTTTACAACATAAAGTTCCACAACAAATGTAAATAATTTTGCAAAGCTACAAACCAAGCAAAAAGCAAAGATCCCAAAACGATACAATTTGCATGAAAGAATTCATCAAATGTTGATTTGATTTGAGCAAAATGTTGAACTTGCAGTGCTGCAGTGAACAAATTTCAAGAGAGCAGCAAGGTTGATTGCCGAGGACAAAGATAAGATGTCACCTTTGTGCAAGCGTGAGAATCTTGAATGTTTTCCTTTGGTGTATGCTGGTCTGCCGTCTCAGTTTGGTCATTTTGTGTTTCTGCACCAGCGCTGACAGAGACGGCACCGACAGCAGAGGGCGGAACAGCCGTCCCGTGCTCTGGAGTCTCCATGCCGTCTGGAATCTCACTTATCTGAGCACCACCGGAACCGTCGCTGTCGTCATCCTCCTCCACAACATCATCATCGGCGTCATCGTCATCGTGTGCCTCGATCCTCTTTCCTGTGTCACCTTTGTGAACTTGCACGTTGTCCTTGACTAAATGAGAAACTGGGTCAGGATGTTCTTCGTAAACGGTTGCATGTTCAGCACCAGGATATCTGTTAGCGTCCTCCTCTCCCTCACTTTGGGAATCCTCAGTGTTCTGAGCTTCGCTCTTTGAATCCATTCGCAAGCCCCCGTCTGAGATTACCCCAGACTCAGCCTCAAGACTAATTTCGGACATGCCTGTAAACAAACACACAGGTGGGCATGAACACCTGGGAAACTGGTATGTCCAGGCAGGTTTTGGCACATTCAGAGAAAGGGGTGGTCAACACCTGAGGCAGAGTATCAGTCATATCAAGTTATTCAGAAGCAGGTTGATGGCATTCACACAACAGGTTGTTCTGTTCCGCAAAATAGAATCAACCAGTATAAATCAATGGTGTGATGTTTGCAGAACCATCTTAATAAACATACCTTTACAGTGACTGTGTGATTCAACCATTGTTCCACAGAGCGACAATGAACACTGAGGTGGTTCAATGTGAAAATGCTATGTACATCGAGATTTGTCAAGATGCAGACATATTAAATCAAGTAAAAAGTGAAGGTCCAAGTTCGGGTTTCAGGACCTGATGATGATTATCCCACTTCTGATCACCCCTGCAGCAGCAAGTCATGTTCTCTTAATAAAAAGCCAGATTACAATCCTACCTGGTTCCATCCTTGTAGCCAGTCTGTTGGATCTTTAAAATAGTTATCTGTTCTTCAGTGGACTGTGGACCGAAGATGTCGTCTTTATATGACTAAATAATGGCCACTTCCTTGTGAATGTAACTGGGCGTTTTAACCCTTTAGATTTTTCATGTCGCCTACTATTAGTATCATTCACTAAACTTGTACGGTATGATGTGTAATGATGGGCAATTGCATATAAAACGGTTTGTTTTGGTATGTTTAGTTACCCGAAAAAATCTTATTATACGATTTGATTTTTCTTACCAAATAGCACTAAATCTGATCAAAATTAATGACGTGTACCTTTAAGAGAAATAAGGCCAATAAAATGTAAATTGACACGTAAACGGCATAGGATACTGAGTTGACAACCTGACAAATGAACCAACAGCAACAATACTTCTGCTTATGCAAACTACCAAAAAGCTTGCTACATGCATACTTAGTACTACAGTACTGTAGTGTTTGACTTATCTAGATTTAACTGGCAGACACCTGTAGCTAGCTAACAGTAACACTGTTGCTAGTGGCTTGTCTATACAGTAGTTTATGCAAACTAGCTAGGTTAAAACTTCCAGAGGCGATCAAAACCTCTAACGTTTAGAAAATGCCAAATATTTAGCTAAGAAGTTAAAGCTAGTGTTCTTTGGTTAGCTACTAGTAGACAGAGCTATCTGTGGCGGGCTTGATATGTACATCATCAACTAGTAGTACTAGTCTAGTTGGTACAGTACTGTCTACAGTAGCCACTATTAGCTAATAATGCACTCTAAAATGTAATCCTGTCCATTTGTCGTTTACGTTAGCAATAGCCAGGAAGCTAACTTTACGAATACAAACTGTGAGCTAGCAAGCTAGTGTGTTTAGCTGCTACTAGCCACTTACGTAGCAAAAGTGACACATCATTAGCTAGCCACATACTGCTAGCTAGCTTCTACCAAACAACACACCCTGACAGTGTCGGACTGATGTGTATTACAGTATTCTGGGCAACTTTACCTTAACACGTAAGTTAGCAAGCAAAATAGAAAGTAATCCAAATCTTCCTTTCTGTAATCGAAATGTCCCACTCCTGTCCTCTCGGCAGAAAAACGTAAATTTGCTCAATTGTACTTTTATTCCGCACCCATTGGGTTTACTCGATAAAGTCGTTCAGACCCGGAAAAGTGAGTGTAGTTTTCTTGCTGCACACCAGAGTGCACAGTGGTCACTTAGTAACGTTGTAAAATCTTGTTGTGTACTCTCGAACCATCCCGCGGTGCTTACCATGTTCAGTTTCAAGGCAGTCGACTGAACGCAGACAGAGAGTGGGGCACCACTTGTCTTCTTATTGGGTTTTAATATTGGTATAGTATTTTAATCTTGTAGCAGAAGCAGCATACGTGAATAAAGCAGGGGTGTTCCCATCGCAACCAATTAGTTAGCTTTCGTTTGATTCCAATAAAGGACGGAAACAAGCGTTGCTGACGTTACTGGTTTTACCAAATCGAATAGACCTGCAGATTTTGCGCACGACGGAGTCTTTCTCCCCCTGGTGATTGACTGCAGTAGTTTTTAACGACAGTAAATGAGATTAAGATTGATAAATGACCAAATGCATATGATGGAATTATTAAGCGAATATACTTTACAAATGTTGATGATTGATATTAACTTTTTGAAGTTGGTTAAGTTTCGTTGCAGAAATAAACTGCATTACCCATCAGCCAGAGAATAGACAAGCGTTGCCAGATCGAATAGACTCCCCCTTCCCTTTTCCTGAATACATGTGAAATCGGTGTATGTTTTCATTGGAAATGGGTCACACTTTAAACACAAAATGTACTTCCTTTTTAACCAGAGAATGCAATACCATACATACATATTTGTGGCACCAAAAACAGATAGACAGATAGACAGATAGATAGATAGATAGATAGATAGATAGATAGATAGACAGATAGACAGATAGACAGATTGACAGATTGACAGATGACAGATAGACATAAACAGATTGACAGATATATAGACAGACAGACAGACAGACATATAGATAGCCCCCTGCCTGCCTGAAAACTAAATAATATCACACAAGCAACTGACAATAAACAAAAAAAGAACACCATGTTTCTGTAGAACATAGCTAGCATGATGGTTTTCAGATTTGCTATGCGGTCATGTATGTCACAGTCACGACATGTTTCAACTTTAAATAAAAGGATATTGGTGTAGTAATGGAAAAGGCCTCGCAAGGCGTTTAGGACATCTTGATAGGGGGATATTCAAGTACCTGGCAACCCCCGACGCAAGCTCTTGCCTGAGTATGTATCTACAGTGGCCATATTGAAATCTCAAATCTAGCAGTAGTCTGAAAATTCAGTGTCGCTGTCTCATTTGGAGACTCTGAAATATTGCTATCCTTTATTTATATCAGGGGGTTTGGGCCAGACATTCCACCTGAGACCCTGCCTTTACTGGACGGCAAGTTGTCTCTGATTTTCGTGGAAAAATGAGTCCAACTGATGCTAAAAGAGGAGCTAAACGCAGGAAGAACAAGCGGGGCGGTGGCAGTAGCTGCAGCACTGTCTGCAGTACCAGTGGCAAGGCCGGGGTTTCAGCCACGGCCCTGAGTCCTCAATCCACGGCAACACCCTCTGTCTTGGGTTTTTTGACATCGGGGAGTACTGGGAACGGGAACATTGGTTCCATCACTGGCATGAACGGAGAGGTAAGAATGCTACAGTCGACGGCAAGTGCATGAAAGCACAAAACGAGCGCTCGAGATTGCTATTAGATAGGAAGCCAATGTAGCTATCTAGCTTGTATAGTTAGCTCAGTTAGCTTGCTGCTAGCTCTCACATCAACGACACAGACATCTTGGCCTGACATTTCTGAGACCAGACAACCTAGCTAGCTCGCGAGCTAAAAACGGTTAGCTAGTTAAATATTGATATGACAACGTATTATAGACTATAGCTGTCAGCAATCTGTGTGATATATATTTCCAATTCTAGCTCACCATAGTGGTTTCTATGCGCTGCCGTGTAACATTATTGTTGACAGTTGCTTGTGCAGTAGACTCACTCAATGTTTACCACTGTTATTTGACAGGTACACGAATGGCTATCTCAGCTAGCTAGCTATCTAGCTAGTAGTCTAGTTAACTGCAGTAGTAGCTAGCTAACTGTCTAAAATTAACTAGCATAGACTTGTGCACAGCCACTGGCGCAGTCTTTCTTTCATGTTAACATTTAGTAGCTAGAGCTAACATAGCTTGTCTAGACTAGATGGCTTGCTAGATGCCGGTTCGCCTTCTGGATATAAGCCTTCTCGATATAACTCCGAGCTAGAATAATAAGAGAGTTTGTAAAATAATCTGAAGTTAGCCTAACACAGTAGCTACTAGAAGTTTCCAAGAGATAGATCCTTGTCGTCTAGCATCTTAAAGGGTAGTGCTAGAGCTAGGCTAGCTGTAATCAGAAAGTCTCTGTCAAGAGTCAACTGTCATCGGATTAGCCTGCTAAGTTTAGTGAATGTTTACTCAAACGGATCATTTAATGGGGAACTAGCTAGCAAGGTTACCACTCAAGCCTGGCGTTGATGTTTAATGGAAAATAAACCCCAAACAACCAAAGCACCTTGTCACACAGCCAATGAATAAAACTGTATGCAAAGTCAGCTAAATAGATCTCATTGTTTTGCTCCTAAACTAGACTAAAACATAATAAGGGTGTTTTCTTACGAGTTAAATCGTGCTAGATGTTGACAACCTGGTTCAGTTTCCAATTCAGTGTAAATGTATGGGTCATAGTATATGCTTTGTAGTGGCAACCTTTAATGTAAATTGGGCTTAGTAGATTTACTGCTGTACATCAGTAAATTATCCAAAATGTAATTTGTAGATGTCTGTTCGGGCTCACACCCATTTCGATTTTTCTAGATAACATAAAGTGGTGGTTTGTCATAATATGAACTTTCTGCCAATATGTTTCTTGCTTGGAATCTGGTGCCAGGCTTGAGGGTCAAGTCTGAAACAGACATTGCATAGACAAAAGTCTGACTTGCTCAATTCCAGAACAGGGCTTATTCTGTAGCGAGACAAAACGTGATATGAACCATTCTAGACATTTGATTTTAAATCTTAGTTGAAATCTGGAGTCTACAGATGCTCTTCCTGCAAGTCATGTGCACTTGTATCCCTGTGTACCCCCAGTGGTGACATGTTCTTAAACAAATCTCAAAATTAATAAAATGGCTTTGTGTCTCCAGCAATACTGAATACAGACTAGTCCCTGTTTTGATGTATTTTTGTTGAGATCTATAGGTCAACATTCTTCAAATTGAATCTAGCAACTCCTAATCCGGGCTCCACTATGATTATGTTACGATTAGGCTCTCAGTACACACACACACAAGTGAACTCACTGACTGCCTGAATATACTGCTAGCCAATGCATTAACACGAAATGCAATATATCTATACATGATCCTGTCTACCTCACAAGCTAATCTGTGTCCTAATCACATGATGGAATTAAACGATCCAGAGTTAAAACGCAGCATAATGCAGCGAATGTTTCTCAGACAAACGTCGACAATGTGTTTGCAGTTCGGCGGGTTAGCATTGGATGTATTATTGTTTGTTTATTTCTCCCAGGTCCCAATGAACGGAAATGTTACCCAGTTTACAGAGGGCCCTGTGAATTCCGACTTCTCCGGAGTCCTGCAGGTAAAAGCCCTGCTGTAGCTATCTAAGACTCCTTGAGTCTGATGCCAGTGAGGAGCGTCAGTGTTACCGTGTGGTCTGCCAGCATTGTGTCAACTCAAATGTTGGGCTACTGGAACCCCTCCAGTCAGAGCTGCTGGTAGTTGCGCTACCAGGAAGTTGAGTGAGAAGAATACACCACTGGTTCACCAAGGCCTAGGGTCTCTTGTCTGTTCAGTCATCCCCATTGCATCCCCATCGGTGCTTCTAATATTTTCTGTTCAGCATTATTGCCTTACTATGAGTAAAGCACCTTGGGGTCTTTTAAAAGACGCAGTATCAATGAGTTATTCTTGTTCTTCAAATGCTAGAATGTTTTTGAAGCCTTTTCTTCCCGTTTTCATTCCAGACTCCGTTCACCTTTGGGCTCAACCAGCGAGCGCCGTACACCACGGGTGACCGCTGCCTTCTCTGTAGGAGCGAACGCAAGGACAACGGCCTCCAGCAGGAGGTGGGCCTACCGGGGCAGAATGGCACCACGGCATCCGCCAAGCCCCCCCAGCGCCCTGCAGCTGCCCCTGTGGGTGTGCCCCGACTGCAGGCACACGGTGGAGAAGGAGGACCATCATGCCGTTCTGGAGGACTCACTGGGGGTGAGGACGGGGGAGATCCCCCTGGGAGCGATATATCAGAGTCATATATTCAGTGGATGACAGTCGTTGCTGGTTTTGATGGCTCACTTGGCTCATGGCTTGGCTCCACCCTGCCCATCAGGAGGAGAGAGCCCTGTCTGGCAGCCACATTAGAAACCTGAGTGTCGCTGCTTTGGTTGTCTGTGATCCGCATACACCAACACACAATTAGGTTTCGGTGTCTAATGGAAAACGTCATTCCTACCCCGCGTAAAAGTGATATGATGGTTCATCTCCACACTTGGTCATGTGTCGTATCTTGTGCTGTATGGCATCCCATGGATGTTATTGTTTATGTTGGCTCTCCTCCAGCATTTCTCAACCAGCTCAAAGATCCTTCAAGAAGGCATCGAGTTCACATCAGACCCCCCTCCCTGACGTTCTCCCTTCCTCCAGAACCAGGACTTCCTGTTGCACATGCCGCTGGGTAACGGAGGCGTGGTCCAGGAGACGGTTTCCGGGGGTCGCCTGAGCAGCACTGCGCCTACATTACCCATGCTTCCTGCCCCGGACCTCACCGCGCCGCTGACGGCTGACACTGTGTGCAGCTGCGACGCCTGCAACGAGAGACGGTCAGTAGCCGTGTTGTCGATCCTGAGCGGAAGACTTGATGGCGTTCTCGTTGCGCCGTCCCAGAATCAGGCGTATGTAATGTTGGAGTTTAGATGTTCTTGTTGAACTGTGTGTTGACATTAGCAGACCATTCTTTGTCACTAGCCACTGAAATACGTTAAGAACTGTGCTTCTGGGCCTTGATTACCTGCTGTCTTTCCTATGGGCATTATTTGTATTTTATTATATCGCTTTGGATAAAGCATCTGCTAATGGATGAATTAGCAAATGTGCATCCTCCTCTAGGGACACACCGAACCATAACAAGACCAGAGAATGATGATGCGTACTGTCTTAATTGTCTGCCCAGACAGCGTTCATAACACGGTCACCCCTGCCGTGACCTATTGTTGACCTTGGTGATCTTGCGGATATCCAATTACATATCGTCTCTTGATTGCTCTTGTCTGACACAAAGGAACCAATGGGCTCTTTTCCATGGAATATTTCTCCCCAGAGTCTGCCTAACCAACACTCATAGCAGACTAAACTAAAGAGGGTACCATTTCTGGAGAAACTGTGGGGTGTGCTTGCGTTGGTCTGAATCTAGGAGAAACACGAAAGCACAGCTGTCAGCTATAGCTAGGTATATACAGGTAGCACAATGGTGTTCACTTCACTTATGTACTGAACCAGACTGTTTGATTTACTGTAATATAATCCTAAACCGTGCAACGATACAGCGACACATCACACAAGCTTGAGTTCAAATACATTATTTAATGTGACATTACATACTGTACATTCACTCGGGGTCAGATGGCTGAGCGGTTAGGGATTCGGGCTATTAATCAGAAGGTTGCCGGTTCGATTCCTGGCCGTGAGAAATTACATTGTGTCCTTTGGGCAAGGCACTTCACCCTACTTGCCTCGGGGTGGAATGTCCCTGTATTTACTGTATGTCACTCTGGATAAGAACGTCTGCTAAATGACTAAGTGTAAATGTAAATTCAAGTCTTAAATTGCTGAGCAACAGCGCAAACACAGGCAGGGATGCAGTAGCAACGCTAGTGCCAAATAACTATTTAGCTGGTCGGCTCCATGACGCCGGGTAAGTAGGGCTCGAGAGACTGCTACCTCTCGAGCCCGTGACTGCTCACCAAGAGAACGAAGGGGAACGTATCTATGCGTCGTCGCTGATAATAAATTATAATAATAATAATATATATGAGAGAAAACAATGGTTTGAGCTTGCCGACGGTATTGGCACAGCATCAAGGGCCCAGGTCTGATGTAGTATGTTGCGCTCCCCCCCCCCATAGGGAGATCTCTGCGGAGTCGGAGCGAGAGTCGCAGCAGCTACAGAACCATTGGTCGGAGGTGCGCTACCTAGTGCGTGGCATCTACCGGCAGACAAGCACGCCTTGCGACAAGGAGGGAATGAAGGAACTGGTGGACAGGTAAGTCTGCCTTTTCTCTCTCTCTTTTTGTTTTCTCTCACGCACACGCACTCCCTCTCTGTGTCTCTCTCTTAGTCCCTCCTCTCTCCCCCCACCACACCTCTCTCCTCTGACGTCTTCATCCTTCACATCTTCCCTATCCACTTCATGCCATCCTTTTCCTCCAGCGGTAAAGGCTCACTTAAGCTCGACACAGCTCTACTTTCACCTGGCGTCTCCCTCAGAGCGGGGCTAGATCTAACTGTGCCTTCCCCCTGCCCCTCCTGCCCCTCCACCACGCAGGCTGTGTGAGAAGGACCCCTACCAGCTGTACCAGCGCCTGGAGCAGCAGGCCAGGGAGTACGTCCTGGAGATGAAGGTGCGGCTCCTCAAGCACCTGTCGTCGGGCTCCAAGTCCCCCCCCACCACCACGGCGGCAGGCCCGGCCCGGGCGGGCTCGGCAGGGGGTGTTGGCGCCCCCCAGGGCCCCCCCCAGGCCCATCAGTTCATCTCCCTGCTGCTGGAGGAGTACAGCGCCCTCTGTCAGGCAGCACGGACCATCAGCAGCTTCCTGCTCACCCTGGTCAGTGGTTAGCTGCAGGCCCATCGGTTAGGTCATATGTTCGCCAGCCCTGTGTGTGTATATATATATGTGTGTGTGTTTTTGCATTCACACCAAACTTGGTATATCGACTCCGAACCCTGTTCAGAGGATGTCTAAATCCTCTCAAATGTTTTGTTGTGTAATTTGACAAGCACGGCCCCCAGCATTGCTTCTTGCAGCTATGTTATTAAAGGAACCTTTCGCTTTGTAGTTACCAAATGTAATGAGCTTTTGTTGCTGGGTGACATCACCAGCCTATCGACCAGGCCGCTGAGTGTTTTTCTGGGCTCCTCAGGAGAACGAGCACCTCCAGAAGTTTCAGGTGACGTGGGAGCTGCACAACAAGCACCTTTTTGAGAACCTGGTGTTCTCTGAACCCATCTTGCACAGCAGTTTACCTGCACTGGTCGCACAGCTGAGGTAAGACACTGTGCTGGCTAGAGCCCGGTTCTTTACACTAACTTGCAGCTTTTGTTTAACCTTCTGATTTCTAACGTGTATGTCGTGTGGTTTTGCACAATGCAGTGATGCGTGATTTTCGGGAAAGTTCCAACCTAGAAGGTGTTCCTCTGATTTGTATTCAGGCACGGCACAGCCTCTCACGACTCGTACGGCGAGGACACGTTCAGGACCCTGCTGGAGAGCCACCAGCGGCTGGAGCAGGAGATGGCCGCTGTGGCCACAGAGTGGCAGGACTGTGAGAAGAGGATTGACGACTACGTCGACGAGCAGGTGGGCACATGCAGACACGCACACGCAGACACGCACACGCAGACACGCACACGCAGACACGCACAGCATTCACCTACACACCACGCTGTGTACATTCCCCTGGCTTTTCAGATGGTACAAACTATTGACTTTCAGCACAGGGAAGTTTGACATTGAATATTCACTCGTTTCTTCTCTGCTTTGTTTGGCAGCTGCTTTTCAAGGGGGATGGACAGAGTCTAGCTCACCGACGGCCAGAGCCACACAAGTCTTTAGTTAGTAAAAATGTAAGCTGTTTAAAATGGAATGACCACACGTTTTTTCTCAGGTGTAGTGCATTTCAAATCTTATATTCTGTTTCTTGTCTGTTCCAGACTTTGAAAACAAAACAAAGAATGCTGAAGGAAGACTGGGAATTTTTCAAGCAGACAAGGTTCATAGAGGAACAGGTAAATATAATGTAACTATATCAAAAACACTTTATTTTGTATTCTTTGGTAGAGTTGCATACAAACTGTCTCTTCATTTCTTCTTGGCAGTTGACCAATAGTAAGAAGTCCCTCGCTGGAGACAGTAACTTCACCGACACCATGAGGATGCTGTCGTCCCGACTCAGCATTCCTGACTGTCCCAACTGCAACTACAGGAGAAGGTGAGTCCCCCAGGAGCCCTGCCCTCTGCCCACGGTGTCTATCAGTGCTACCCCCTCCTCGTGAGATAAGACGCAGTACCTGGAGCGGACGGTACCAGAAACACCCCTACAACGTCTGAGTCCTGGTCCCTCCTCCATCTCTCCCCCCAGGTGCACCTGTGACGACTGCAGCCTCAGCCACATCCTCACGTGTGGCATCCTGGACTCGTCCATCGCCGAGGACCTCCACATCAAGCTGCCCCTGCAGGCCGAGGCGCCCCCGCTCCCGCCGCACCACCCCCACCCCTCCCACCACCACCACCCCCACCCCTCCCACCACCACCCCCACCGGGACTACCTGGTGCTGCACCCTCCCAGCCTCTCCTCGGGGGCCAGCTCGGCCTCCGGCTCGGCCTCCAGCTCCCCCATCACCATCCAGCAGCACCCGCGCCTCATCCTGCCCCAGGGGGGCGGCAACACCACCTTGTGAGTACAGTTGGCATGGAGACAAGCGGGGTCAGCAGGTACAGAGCAATGAGGAAGCTGTCCTTGGAAATGCTCATGTTCCATGGACTGATTCTGTAGCTGTGACAGGTGTCTGATGGCCTGCGTGGACCAACCGGTCCACACCGGTTTAGACCACAAGTATCTTGCGGTTAATCAGACCGGGCTTTTCAGTACTTTTCCGAGGAAGTCTGATAGTCACTGTTGTTTCACAGAACGCTAATTAAGGCATTCGTCTCTTCTGTTGACTTTCTCTTTCTCTCTTTGTCTTTCCCATCGTCGTTCTCCCTTCCTCCTCCCCCCCCGTCTCTCTCCTGTCACAGTGGCAGTGATGATGATGAAGTGCCTCCACTGTCAGCCAAGTTCGGGGACATCTACCCCATGAGTGGCTACGAGGACCCGGGGGTCTTGCCCGCCATGAACGGCCTGCACAGCCAGCTCAATGGAGGAGGAGAGAACAAAGAGGTGTGTGCTGATTGGGTGTTCACACAAGTCTCCAGTCTTTCCTCTCTTTCTCTCCCATGTGTCTCCCATTCCTTCCCCCATACCCTCCCTCCCTCCCTCCCCACTCTCAACTCTCTCCAAACTCTCATCAACCTGTGGATCTCCCCCCCCCCTCCCCCCTCTCCAGTCTCCTCAAGGCAGTAGCAGCAGCAGCAGCTCCTCTGAAGGCGACGAGGAGGAGGCCGACGTGGAGAGTGGCGGCGAGCCTCCCGGACACAAGAGGGAGCACTCCCCTGGGAAGAGCAACAGCCCTCCCCCATCTTACCACCACCACCAGGTACAACACACACACCCAGTCTGTCACAGCCTTCCCCCATCTTACCACCACCACCAGGTACAACACACACACCCAGTCTGTCACAGCCCTCCCCCCATCTTACACACACCCAGTCTGTCACAGCTGTGTAAGCACTCTTGAAACGGGGGGGAGTGTTTTGAAGGTGGGTTGACTGCTGTCCAAGACTGTTAGGTACCCAGACGAACATGAATGAAGACGTGCCGGCGGCCATCTTGTGTCTTTGTCCTCACAGATGGAACAGATCCAGCACGCTTGCGAGTGCCACGTCTGCTACCAGGACAGCTCCTCCTCCGCCCTGGGCCACCCCGGGGCGCCCCTCCTCCCCAGCCGTCTCCATGGCGCCCCCGCCCCCCCACTTCTTCACCTCGGACGCCAAGGCCCCTCCGTCTCACCCGGCGCTCCAACTCTACCCCCACATCCACGGCCACCTGCCCCTCCACACCCTGTCCCACCTGCCCCGCCCTCTGCTGCACCCCACGCTCTACCCTCCTAGCCCCCCGCTTTCTCACAATAAGGTGAGTGGGTTGAGTGTTGTTGCATATGACTGCAACAACCCCCAAATCTGAGCTGATATTTCCCTATCGGTGGGGGTGGGGGGTGGGGGCCGTGGCCCTGACAACCACCACATGACACAGAAAGAGATAGTTTGACAGGCGCAGTCATACAGTTCATGGCTTTTTTTGTAAGGATGTGACACTTAATGTATTGTCCCTTGCTGGTGTTTTTGGTGGTTTCAGCGAGGGAACTTTCATTGCATTTCCTCCTAAGTGGGGATTTACACAGAGGAAGTGTGATTCACCTCTTGTGTTGCTGTGTTGCTGCAATGGCAGAGTTTCACCACAAGAGGTCTCACTGCATTATCAGTTAATTAAAGGGAAAGATTGAAATCACAGTATCAAAACTAGATTAGATATTTATATACAGTACCAGTCAAAAGTTTGGACACATTTGCATATATATATACTTACATATTTGTATTCATTGTATATGTATTTTCCATTCAATAACTAGTAATTAGAAGCTATGACATAATAAAACATGTAGATATTATATTAATACTCATTACTCAGTACAATTATTAGTATTTTTCACCTTCCCGCTTCCAGATCAATATTAACGTCATCCATCCTCTTCTCTTCTTCCCTCCCTTCCTCCTTCCGTCAGCCTCTCCCTCCCGCCCCGACGTCAAACCACTCAGCGGCCAAACAGCCGGCGTTCAGCCCCACCCTGCCAGACCACGTCTATCAGAGCTGCTTCGGTAACGGTGGGGGCGGGGCGGGAGACTGGAACAGCTCGCTGCAGTGCCTGTCGCTCAAGTTTGAGAACCTGTGTGATGCCGCCATGATGAAGAACTGGAACCCCTCCATGCTGCTGCAGGACCCTCTCCCAGGTGGGCCTGGACGCTCAGGAGGACCCCACACACTGACCCCCTCATGTTCCCTCTGAGACTGGGGGGGGTCTAGGGTTCACATTGGGCCTGGGGGTCATCCAGCTGGAGATATTCTGACATCAGTCCTTAATCAATATATATGTGATTCATTTTGGATTGCCAATCAATCCTTTTGTGAGTTCTCTGTAGATATATAGTAAGAGAGTGAACGTATCCACTGAACAGACGGACTGGTTTGGACTGGTTTGGACTGGTTTCTAACCAGTGGGTCCTCATTTTCCCCCCACAGGAGACATCCTAGGACCACCCCTCCCCGACGTGCCCCTGCCTCCCCCCTCCTCCTCCCACCACGGGGACCACCCCATATCAGGGGAGTCTCCCCTCCTCCTCCTCCCGCCTTCCTCCTCTTCCTCCTCCTCCTCATCGTCCTACTCCTCGTCAGAGCACAGGGAGCAGAAGAAGAGTGGTGCCAAGAAGAAGTGTCTTTATAATTTCCAGGATGCCTTCCTGGAGGCCAACCGGGTAGTGATGGCCACTTCGGCCTCCACAGCCTCCGTCTCCTGCACCGCCACCACTGTCCAGTCAAGTAATAACCCACCCATCCACCTAGCATCTAAAAGACCCAACTCCTTAGGTAAAACTGGAGGTAGCGGCTAGTAACTGGGCTAGGCATGGTGGTAGAAGCTAGCAGCTAGGCTAGGCGGGGTGGTAGAAGCTAGAAGCTAGCAGCTAGGCTAGGCGGGTGGTAGAGGCTAGCAGCTAGGCTAAGTGGGGTGGTAGAAGCTAGCAGCTAGGCTTGGCGGGGTGGTAGAGGCTAGCAGCTAGGCTAGGCTAGGCGGGGTGGTAGAAGCTAGCAGCTAGGCGGGGTGGTAGAAGCTAGCAGCTAGGCTAGGCGGGGTGGTAGAAGCCAGCAACTTGGCTAGGCGGGGTGGTAGAGGCTAGATGGTCGGGCTGTTGTATGGGTTTGAAAAGGGTGTTAGCTTAGCTAATCCTGCCATTCTAATACCTGCGTCACCTATTGTAATGTCAGTAGCCGTACCTCACACCCGCTACCCCCTCAAGGTGTTCACCCGTGTTCCTGTGTCCTCCCTCCTCAGGTGACGTCTTTCACAGTATAGGCAAAGAGGACCACAGGCTGATGCCCCCAGGTGCCCCTAGGAACAGCCCGACCGGCCTGGCCTCCCTCCCCCCGCTCTCCGACCAAGCCCTGCCCCTCGCCCCCTCCACGCACCTCCCCAGCATGGCCTCGCAGCCCTTCCCACAGATGGCTGCCCCGGTACCAAGCTTCATGGAGGCCCACCAGGGCATGTGCCTCTCCCCAGCCGAGCCCCCAGCCCCCCCGGCTGAGGGTCCCATTAGCGCCCCTCCCAGCATCTGCAGGTCAGTTCACTTCCAGATCTAGAAGCGGCGAATCCCAAACACAACCGTAAATATACGGTACTAAACACGGTAATAATCCCAACCGTTTAAACTCACCCGCTGTTGCCACTTGACCCTGCCACCCCAGTGACCCGGAGTGTGAGGGCCACCGCTGTGAAGGCAGCGGGGCGTACGAGCACCAGACGTACGACGGCGAGGAGAGCCAGGACGAAGACAGCTGTTCGGAGCACAGCTCCTCCACCTCCACCTCCACCAACCAGAAGGAGGGGAAGTACTGTGACTGCTGCTACTGCGAGTTCTTTGGGCACGGCGGGGTGAGAGAGAGACAAACATACATAAACACACACACTGTACAAAGGCATATTCCTCTTTGGTCCCGCGTTACATCATGTGAACACACACAACCTTTTGTTATGAATCTATTCACACGCCGTCTTAACTGGCTGTATAACGGCGTGTCATTGTGGGAATGACATACAACATGATAAGCATTATAACCTGTGCTTGTCTCTCACTCACTCCAGCCCCCGGCAGCCCCCACTAGCCGTAACTACGCGGAGATGCGCGAGAAGCTGCGGCTGCGCCTGACCCGGAGGAAGGAGGAGCAGCCCAAGCGGGAGGAGCCCCCCCCCGGTGGCGGAGCGGGACATGGGCGTGGAGGACCACCGCAGGGTGGAGGACCTGCTCCAGTTCATCAACAGCGCCGACAACAAGCCCGCCTCCAGTTCCAAGGCCGCCAAGAGGGCCCGACACAAACAGAAGAAGGTGAGACCTCTGACCCCCTCCCTCCCTCTCCGTCCTAGCTCTAGTCCTAGTGGAGTTGCCTCAGAGATCGGGGGGTTCCCACCTGACTTGAGGTAGGAGAGCTAAGCCGTGTGTGTGTGTGTGTGTGTGTTAGATGGAGGAGAAGGCGCGTGTGGAGGCAGAGACCCGGGAGCGAGAGGAGCAGCACTTCCTGGAGGAGCAGCAGCGGCTCCAGCGGGAGGAGGAGGAGGAGGCGCAGCTGCAGAGGGACCTCCTCCGGCTCCAGGAGCTGCAGCACCTCCGCGCCGCCAAGAAGAAGAGGAAGGAGCGCCCCAAGGACCCGGCGCCTCCCAACAACCCCCAGCCCCTCAAACAGACGGCCCAGAACGTTCTGGAGAACCTGCAGAACGGAAAGTCCCAGTTCCTCCACAGCTTGATGCGCCTCCCCGGGCACAAGGAGCCACGGCTGGACTCTCCGGCGCCCCGCGTCGCTGTCAACGGGCACCCCGCTCCACCTCCAGCCCCCTCCCCCCCCACAGCACAGCCCAAAGAGCACCAGGGAGAAGGCCTCTGGCACGGACACCCTCAGCATCACCCCGCTGCAGAACGGCACGGCTGCACTCCAACCAGACATCAACGGCAGAGCCAAGCCTAAACAGCAGCAGCCTGGCAGACCGCCTGCCGGCACTACCGGGGCCAGGAAGCCCCACGAGGGCACGCCCAAGGGCTCCGACCTGGCAACCAAGATGGCAAGCAACAACCACAGCACCACTAACAGCACTACGATCAGCTCCACTGCAACAGACACCAAAGCGGATCAGCCCAGGCCTGTTGAAGAGCCGGGCCCGGTCCAGTCCCCCGAACGCAGGAGGGAGGAGAGGAGCAACGGCACCCCCGGGAGGAAGCCACAGCAGCTGCTGACCAATCAGGCCAAGGAGGAGAGAAGGCCGCCTGTCTCCATTCCCCTCCCCACCCCCAGTCCTGGTGGCGGTCGCTCCCCCGGCCCTCCACACAGAGCTGCCCCAGCAGAACGGGAAGGTCCCCAGGGCAGAGTCCCCCCCAGCCCAGGACCATCCACCAGGCCAAGGCAGAGTCTCCCCAGCCCACCAGGGCCAAGGCCAAGAAGAACAAGAAGAAGAAGGGGGAGAAAACTAACTCCATAGGTCAGTGTCCCACCCAGCAGACAGGTTAACCAATCCAAATTCTGGTCTGTAAAAAATCTGTTTTGGATTTGACCCTTGCTTGTTTTTGTTGCATCCTTTCAGATGATGTGTTTCTGCCCAAAGACATTGACCTGGACAGCACTGACATTGATGAGACTGAGAGGGAGGTTGAGTATTTCAAAAGGTGGGTGTTCCAATATTACAAAAATAAACGGCGAAATACAATACATTTATTTGACCCCAAAAATGTAAAAGGGAAAAAGGGAAAACTGGGTAAAAAGCTTCTGTGTGACCAATGATTAAAGCGTGTTTGTTTGGACCTCCCCCAGGTTCTGTCTGGATTCTGCCCGTCAGACCCGAGAAAGACTCTCTATCAACTGGTCCAATTTTAGCTTGAAGAAAGCCACGTTCGCCGCACACTGACAGGGCCTCGCGGAGGGCCAACAGGCTGGAACTTGAAGCAAGACGCAATCATCCCCACATAGTCCCCCTCTCTCTCCCTGCCCTGACCCTCCTCTACTCTAAGGCTATCAGCTGTCGACCCCCCCCTCCCCCCTCCCAGACTCGTCTACCTGTGTCGTCCCCCGCTGTGCCCAGATCTCGCCCACGCTGCCTTGCCCTGTCCTCGACACTGTGGCTCCACCAGGAGCCCCACTCGACCGCTTTCTCCTCTCGCGGAACTCTCGAGAAGAAAAAAAAGAATCTAAAAGTGAAGACGCCACCAATAAAAAAAAAGGAATAAAACACACATCACAAAATGCTACTTTCTATCAATGATAACTTTTTTTTCTCGTGGGAGCGCTTGTGTGCTTTTAGTCCATCAGTGGGGAGTTGCTCTTGACTTCAAGCAATGTTCTAAAAATCGTATGTTTTGTTTGTTTGGCTTAGTAGTCAAAAATATGCTTGAATATTCTTGGATGAAAAAAAACACAAAAAAAACGAGACATGCGTTTGCTGAAACCCAGTGCTGATGAAAAAAAAGAGATGAATTTAAAAGCCTTTAATTCTGTTACTGTGGCTTATTACCCCCCGTTACCTCAATGTCCCCTAGCACGGAATCTCATTCAGATAACTTGACGAGGGAATGGGGTTGGTGTCTCTTCTCCCTCCTTTTCCCAACCCCAACTGAGACAAAGGCTTGATACTTGACTACGTTCTGTTCTGTTGGGGTTTATTCAGTTCCATTTAACAGACCGTCGAGTAAGTGTTTTTTTTTGTTTTTGTTTCTTTTTTGTTTTTTTTGACTTGTAGCCAGCTTGTATCAGAACTTTCAGAATGAAATTTAAAAAAAGAACAATACTCACACTATCAATCTGTTATAGAGTGTATATTGTATTAACACTGAAGCCAAACTGGCTACTTTTTAACATATTGTTAAGTAATATTAAAATCTTGTCTTTCTTTTTTGAAAGATGGAATACAATAGTGTGGCAGGATGCGTGTGTTGTGTCAAACCTTCTTTCTTCAGCTCTCTCTGTGCAGCAGATAGTCTATCATCTGGGTTCACTCTTTCAATATCAGTCCAATGGCTTTGGCCATAGATGTCTGCATGCGTAGGAAGAGTAGTATTACATGGCATGTGACGTGCATGTGATCAACTGGTCCCAGGTGAGTCAAGTTGACTGGATTTACCAGGGTGGGGGGGGGGAAGTGTCAGCTGTTTCATTCTCTGTTTGATTTTACTGGCCTCCCTGGGGAACTGATCAGGGTGTCGTGTGGTGATCTTTGTGTAAAAGCCATGTGCCCGAGGCCCTGGAGAGACTAGCTCAACACTGGGGAAGTTTGAGTACCAAACAGAGGTCATGCTATTTGGATTAGATGGATTGGGGTGGCTGTGGTGTTGCTAGGCTCCGATGTGTCCATGTTCACTTACTGTTGACATGCACAGTAGATCAGAGCCATGTTGACGAGAAACAATCCTTTTTGTCAACCACCACTTGGTGAGTGCACGTTCTGATTATACAGGAGGATTGGTGTTACCGTATGAGTTCATACGGAGGGTTTCAGAGATTGTAATCCAGTTAAGAGTTCAAACCACACTGAGACCATTCCCCCCCCACTCGTCAGGTGTGACACCTACACAGAGGGAACTTTTTTGAGGCGGGGGCTATACAGTATCTTTTTTTTTCCATTTCTTTTTTAAACATCCTTTGTCTTTTTTTCCTCACATCCTGTCAGAAAGGGCTTTTTGCTCATTTTGGTAACCGCTCTGGCTGTCATGTGACACCCTGGTGAGGGTGACACACAGACGGCAGCCCTCTGGGGGGAGGATTCGTCGACTGGATGATTTATACAAATGTTGAAGAGGTTTTAAGAAATGTCCCTTCTGCTTTCAAACTTCATGTAAAAAAACAAAACAACCTAACTGGCATGTCACCAGGCCCCAGACCTTTCTCCTGCGCACGCACACGCAGAAAATGAGGTCAACGTGCACTTACTCCACCCTAACTGTTGATTTAATTTTTCGATGCTGTTTTACACGCAGTTCTTAGAACTCATGTCGTTATTCATACGGGGAGGAACTTCATGTATGCCTTGTTTAGCATCTATCCATCCATTAATCTATTATTTCTTTTTTAAGCCATTCAATGATATATTTATTTTATAATGCTTTGGTGATGCTAGGTTAAACACTCAAACCTAGCACAGACAGGAAGTGACTCAGTCTGACTAAACACATGATCATTGTCATTTTCCTCATACTGGACTATGCTTTTGACTTTCACTGCCAACATTCCCCTTTCTTACACATTTAGTCAAGGAGGGAGAGCTGGGAAATTCACAGCCCATCATAAGATGATGCCATAGAAACAGACGTCACAGTAGAGATGATTTTGATTTGGAGATGCGTCAGGGTTCATGTCTGTGGCCTTCTGTCTGGCTGTGCAGCATGTTCTCTGTCAGGCAGCGCTGATGTAAGAATGGAGGTGCCCTGCTTGGCCAAGGGAGCGAGATGAAGGAGAAGCTCATAGAAGGACACCTAAACACCACACTGACAAGGTGTCCCGTCAGGCACAGGGAGATCATGGAAAACCCAATTCAAATGAGACAAACCAGTATTTAGATATCTGTGGGCAGGGTATTTATAAAATGATGAATGTACTGTAACAAGCAAACTTGGTCAGCAACAATGCTTAGGTAAGTGGTACGTGTCAATATAACATCCACATGAATGACCGGACCCCGAGGTTTCCCAGCAGAACATCACCCAAAGTATCACTCTGCCAGCTTGCCGTCTTCCCATCATGCATCCTGTGTTCCCCAGGTAAGCGACGCTCACGTCAACATCCACGTCACGTCAAAGAACATGTGCTTCATCAGACCTAGGCCACTTTCTTCCATTGCTCTGTGGTCCACTTCTGATGCTCACAGGCTTACCTTCGCTCCCCATGTGCGTCAATGAGCCTTTGCCACACACGGCCACGTCAAAGTCGCTCAAATCCTTATGTTTTCGCTTCAACTTATATATATATGTTTATTTGATATCAAATGTGGTCATTGAGTTAACTCCAGACCTGGGGCATGTCCCCATGTTACAGCCCAGAGTGATGCAGGAAAGCACCGTCTTGCTGGCTACGCAGGGTTGGGGTGTCTCAATGACAGGGGGCAGAGCTCCCATAGGGCCATTAGGAGCCATCAGGCCTCTCAGATGGCTACCCGCAGCTTGTAATCAGTGGAGGGGGATCTTTTCATTGCAAACATCCTGGGGGCGTCGAAGACGTTGTGTACTCCTCCATGGAACAGAGGGAGGGAGGGAGAGAGAGCACCCGGCTCACTTCACAATTGGAATTGCCTGGCAGAAGCACTCTGAGGTACTGGGTTGCCCCTCGCTTGGCATAAAGACTTTGACGAAAGCGATCGACGCCAGCCACCCCGACTTCAACTAATAATGATCTACAGTTCCGAGTCTACAGTCTATCGCTCCTCTTTCAAGTGAACTAGAGAGCGTCTGCTATTCGGGAATTCCCTGTGTCTATGGTGGGAAATTCCCATTCTTTTCGGATACACAAGAGATTAAAGGCCATATCTATCCATTCTGTGTTTGTCTGGATGGCACACAGGAAAAAAGATTTTCCCAATCTATGATGGGGTATATAGGGACAGATCTGAGGAACGCCACATTATGAAAAGCTGTTGGCGCCAGCAACGGATGTTCTGTCATTTGACTGCAGATTCATAGTTGTGTTCTTTCTGAGAAAAGGTCTCTGAGAATAGAAGAGGGATGTGTGACCGGATTGTTTCCACTCTATAATGAGGTGGGCGGTTTGTGTGTTGTATAGCGTTCACAAATCCAGATATGTGTTTGTATAAGGGGGGAGTCCCTGGGAGCCCACCCATGACTTTACCCACGGCAGCATGTGTATGGTTAATGTGACTGTCAACCTCGGATCGCCCTACATAGTCACAATCTGAAACGCTCAAGTCGTCATGAACTCTCTGATCACATGACAGCTCAGGGGACGCTCGGAACCGCTATGTAAATGTGAAAACGCCATGGGAACTAGTTGACGGTTATCAAACATCTTCCCCAAACACGGTCCCTTACGTCATCCCAAAACTATGATTTGGCTGATCTTAGGTCTTCGAAACCTGATGGGTTTTCTCTCGTTGGCCTTCTAGTTGCGTTTGACACAGTTTTACCCAGGTGTTTCTCGTAGAATGTGATTCTTTCCCACAAGTGGTACTCAGCCAAGGCACGGTGAGAGTTTTGATCTTCTAGTGCTATAGCCAGGTGAACCTGTTGTGCTGCCCACTGTACTATTCAGTAGGTCCCTTTACAAATTTAAACAGAAAAATTGCATCTCTATGGAATGTGTGAGGCTGTAAGTGGAATGACAAGAAGAAATGTAAGTAGTCAGTTAAAAACCACAAAGATCCTAGTCCTATTGTTACTATGGCTGCTTCTTTGCAACCGCATACATACACAACGTCTACAGGGTGTATACAGTCGTGGCCATAGGTTTTGTCAATGACAAGTGTTGTGTTGTGCAAAGTTTGCTGGTTCAGTATTTAATCTATAAAATACTAGAATCACAATAAGGCACATTTCATATTTTTCAAGCTTTTTGGGGGCGAAAATGTCAATATATGCAAATAGTCCCCTCTTTTACAGCAGTCAATCTGCTCTTAAAATCCAACCAGAATGATAGAGTGATTTCACCTGGCATGAACTAGTTCACACTTTCCCCTGTGCTGACACAGCTTTGCAAATACAAAATGTGTCGCTCCCGATACTTTTGGCCACGGCTGTACATACATGCCTCTCATAAGGTTGACACACACACCACACACACACACACACACACACACACACACACACACACACACACACCACACACACACACACACACCACACACACACCACATACAGACCTTTAGTGCTTTGTCTACCCCCTCTTTCAACTTTTAAAATAACCGCCCACTTATTTTTTTACAGAGACAATACACTCACAGCTAACGGGTCCTAAACTTTGTGTTTCCTTTCCTCTCAGAAGGATTGAATTGAGGTATTGACGTGAGACAACTGATCCTGATTCAGTTGAAACTAGAACTAGTGTCTGACTGGTCCGGTCTGTCATCTTGCAGTGTTCCCTTCAGCCATAGGACAGCTGGGAATGTAGCACACTGTACAGCATGCCCATTCAGACTACTCAGGGAAGGGGGTTTCCACCATGTCCACACACACACACACACTCACACACACACACTCACACACTCACACACTCACACACTCACACACACTCAATGTTTCAGCTGTGGTCAGAGGCACATGGTTTCTCTACTCTACACAAGCAAATAGACACGCTCGCATGCACAGACAGTTCAGCAGCTTTTGAGTGTTTATCTGATGTCAGAAACAAATACATACGCACACAACCACATCATTACCATCACAATCATTCTGCTGCTTTTTTCTCTTCCTCTCCACCGACACAGAACATGACCGGCAGTTACCTTACTGACTAACCCCCACACAGCCTCCCTACTATCTGATTTCACAGAATAATGTGACACCATGTGATCGAGGCAAACACTAAACTTTTATTATAAAAAAATAAATATTTGTGAACAACAGCAAGGGATATTGTGATAATTCATAGAACTGAGCTAAAACATTGTCAGTCATGATTCAACTGAAAAAGCACTTTCTTTAGCATTTTCAGTTGACATAATGGAGCATTATGGGTTTATTGCAAGAATGTAACATGTATTGGGTGCAACAATTATAATCGTTTTGGTTTTCACTGTTATGTGCCAGTTTTTAGAACAACACGGATAAAATAAATTAATATATAATACTGTGATTGAACTCTGTCTGTGGCATGTACAGTAGCTAGTTCAAAAAATCTATCGGGTAAACTGAATATATAATTTACAGACTCAAAATGTATCATTAAAACATGTAGAGCTAATAGCACCATATTAAGAATATACTCAAAATATTTAACCAGAGGGAAGCTTATGTATTCAAACTCAGTTAATTTGTGCATTTAGGAAATCAATTTGGCATAAGATAAGAAGGATGTGCAACACGGTCATCATGTCATGCAGAGAATATTAATGGAGGTATATTTTATATTGCAGTGATATCACCTAGTATTCATACTGTCCATACAAACAGACATCTTATGTTCTTGCCACAAAACACCCCTGCTTTTTTGGGGGTCAATCTTATGTGACACATAGTGGGACTGCTAAATAAAACATTTGACACTTATGACAATTAAGAGGTTTAGACCCTGAACTCAAAGTCAGTTCTTATTCAAAATACATTTCAAAAGTCCAAAACGTTCAGCCACATTTAGTGTTTTTCTCCAGTGCTCAGCTTTCGTCAGGTCCAGAATAGAATAACAGGTCAGGAAGAGATAATAGTCTAGAAGTCTCAATCATGTTGTGTACCTTTCACAGCCTGGCGCACTCCTCACAGTGGTTCAGATACTCTGTGGCCTGGTTTTCGTCAAACGTTGTGAAGCATCGTGGGCACTGTAGTTCTGACAGTCCCCGGCTCTCCATCCAGGCTGGGACAAGCAGCTCTGTCTGTGCTGCTGCTGATTGGCTCGTCTGATGCTTGGCAACCGGCAGGTCCGTGCTAGTCCTTAACAACGGTTGGGTCGTGTCCATACGACGGTGAGGTGAGACTCGGACTCCGGTATGAACTCTGCATGTGGCCGTTGCGTCCTTACCACGACTCTGTCAAAGATACAGAACCACATTTAGACTGACTCACAACTGCTTGTCCTTAATATTGCTTATTCATTTTTTTCTTCTAGTGCCATTTCTGTGCATGACATTCTGAGGATGTGTTCCAGCCTGACTAAGGTCCCCTTGCGTGTTTGCAAGCTACGTTATTGACTAGGAATTAGACAGCTATATCGTAGAATAAGTCAATGTCCAGTCCTATCCATGTGGTGTGAGATCTGGTAGCTCGTGGTACACTAAGGCCTCACCTGTGCGTGGAGCTGCTGCTGTAGGCGAGAGAGTTCCTCCTTCAGATCCTGGATCCTGCCCTGTGCTCTCTCTCTGTCCGCCCGCTCCGACTTGAAGTCCTCTGTATAGATAAGAACCTGTGGGAGATCAAGAGAGGGAGGGATGAGGTCAGGTGAAGTCCTACCCAGGTGTGGTTCTGGTATCATATCATAATGAGGAAGGACACAAGTCCGGTTTCATGAGCCAAAAACACTGGAATATGTTGCATTATAAGAATAAGAGAGTGGAATATTTCCATATCTGACACTGACCTGTTGCTCTAGCGTTTGAATACATTCCTGGTTTTTCCTCCTCATGCCCTCCAAGTCTCTTCCAAGTCTCCCACAGTCTCTCATCTTCTCTTCCAGTAAGCCATTAAGCCTGGCTATCTCCTTCTGGAGCAACCCGCTACTGGGTGAGGCCAAGCCAGGCCCCAAGCCTGATCCAGACCCGGGCCTAGGCCCAGGCCCTTCTACTGGGCTAGTGCTGGAGGTAGCCTGGGCACTGAACTCCTTCAGTCGCTGGCACAGTCCTCTGACGTACTCTTCCCTGCTCGCATCATACTTCTGCCATTTAGAGTTCAGAGCTTCAACCTGGGAAGAAGAAAGGGATAGTCATTCCCCGAAACATTTCAGGCCTTTTCTAGTCGGGCCACTCAAATTTGCATGCAATGGTTGGTTCATTGTTTGGGGTAAGACCTGTTCTTACATGAGCCACGCTATGTTTCAGTTGTCGGTTCTGCTCCTGCAGTTTTTTTACCAGTGCTTCCTGAGACCCGTCTGTCATCTTAATGAACAAACAGAAATCAAACATCAAAATGAAACAGTCTTTCAGGGAATTCCAGAAACAATCAATGTCAGTCATGTATATAACTGACAGACGCGTAGAGGAAAATAATGGGACATTTTAGCAGACTAGATGACTGACAATTTCAGTTTCTAAATGAATATATGCGGCATCTAAAACTCACCAACCTTTACAATAAATGGGCTTACTAATAAAATGCACTGTGGGTTTGACTCCTCATGGGAAAATCAATACTTATGGCAAATGTGAGAGATCTAGCAAATTCAGTAATTCAGCAATGATTCTCTTTTTCAGTCACAAATTCAGCAGATCAGGGGGCACAACATAGCAAAGGTTCCTGGTAACGTTGTTACAAGTTACAGTTAAAAGTCTATTCTGACTGGGTCTGCTACCACTACAATATTACACACCTGCTTTCCCCTCTGTTGCTTCTGATCCTCCTCCGTCACCTCTCCCTTCTTCTCTTTCTCCAGTCTGCCCAGCAGCTCCTGGCATACCCGGACTGTCGCTGCCAGCTGGGCTCGCAGCTGGTCTGCTTCCTCCACCAGGGAGTTGCACAGCACAGCTCTGGTGGCCTGGGCTCGATCCTTCTCCTCCAGCGCTCCCCGCAGCCTCTGGATCTCCTCGTCCTTCTCATGCTCTGGTTGGAGGGTGACCGTCTCCAGCTCCCTCTCCTTCTCTCTCAGTTGCTGCTTCAACCTCTGGATCTCCTGTTGGCGAGAGAGGGTAGGGAGAGAGAGAGACGGAGAACGTGAAATGGGGAGAGATAGAGAGAGGGAGGTATGGAGAAAGTAATGGAGGAAGAGATGGAGAGAGAGGAGAGTGACGGGGAGAAATAGAGAGTGAGGAGGAGAGGAGCAGTGTGAAGACGCAAGCTTTAGAGGATGTCAATCATATTCAAGCACACAATATTTTTATCCCCTAGTAGGTACAGTATATAGTTTCCCTTTGTTGGAACACACTGAGGGTTTGAACATGAATTGTGTGTGTTGTTCTTGGTAGAAGAAATAATTGTTGCTCAATTGTCTTGACAACCCGTAAAACAACAGTTGCACCTGCACCCACACAGACGCTGTGAGATGGAAAAGTAGGGTTGCTGCTACAGCAACACCCACTGTACTTGTATGGTTGGTCTGAAGAATTAAGATTTGTATCACGTTTTGTCAGTTTCACTAAAAATAAACTAGGCCTATATGTAAAAGATATGACTTCATTATATGCTTATAATATATAGCTCTGTAATATATGACATATATTATGTATATAATATATAGTTTCCTTATCAAAGAGTTTGAACACATATATACAGAGTATTTGACAATTATTATGAAACATGATAAGGAGTTTGTGAAATGTAGCCTACCTAACAGACACGTCAATTCCCCAGGGAAACGTCTTACTATACTGTTCCGATCTACTTTGTTCTGCTAATTTTAGCAGGGCATGTTATGTAAATTTCGTGACTAAAGAAATGATAATGTTGTATAGGGAGAGATGTCAAGTCATAAATTATTGTAATCTAACCATTTTTAGCTATACAAACATGAAAATATAGTCAATCAAAATACAATAGACTAACCAGTTACAAAATAAATATTGAGTTACACGTTACTTTATCTGCATGATTTATTTTCCGTGCATGACATAATTCAGATTGCCAATAAATAGGCTACTTACTTGTTGACTCAACTCTGCTTGATGCGAAGTGTTCACCTGTGTCTCGTAAAATTGTTGCTTTATTTTGCAGATTTCTTTACATAAACTTTCAATTAAGCACGTGGATGGTCCAATCACAACTGACTCTTGTCCCTCGACATTAATATCGATTCTCTCATATTTACCCAATCTTGCTTTAAGGTCAGCAATTAAATTGTCCCTTTTAATAATCTGTTTATTCAAAGTATCCATCTGTTGTTGCGTTTCGTGATAAAATGTGTTCAAAGTATTACAACTCCGGATTTTTGCTTTCAACGAATCATTGTCCACATTTACACTATCCATAGCAAGCGAGTATTTCCGAAGATGACACTTTTTGAGGGAGATAAACGGACAGTAGGTAGCGACTGTTTTCAATATTCCATTATTTGGTGTCCAATTTTCGTGCTTGAAGAGTTCTTCGCTACTAAAGCCAAATACTTTTTAAATTAAACAAGGAGGTCAACAAGCTAAGAGATGTGGCGCATCTCAATTTCGAAATGGTAATATTCCGACTGTACAGGGGATTTCCTTGTGGGGAGTTCCCCATTTCAATAGGCGGACTTTTCTTGTACTTTACTTTGCTTGTAGCTATGCCTACTAGGTCGGGTAAATGAACCACTCCTTTGTTCAGCGTAGAAATGTAATTTATAAGACACTTGTATTATGATTGTCATTTATGAAAATTTACACATTATTTAGATTAGGTAGCCGAAGCGCCTGTCCATAGTTTGTGCACATGCGTATTCAAGCCTGGGCTTCCGGAGCCTGATCCATGTTAGCAGAGCCCGTCTACCTATTAAACATTCTCTGATGTTAGTCAAGCTGCGTAACGTGCTTAAATTCACACACCACGCAATGAAATTGCATCACAATATTTGACCCAGGCTTCAACTGAAATATCAACGGAAGTTGCTAAATGACTATATGACTGTGTAAACTGAAATGTGATGCAAGTTGTAAAAATGCCCACCCTTCGTTAAATGCCGCTCTCCAGCAAATAACACATTCAACATAAAAGACAATTTCTAAAACGAAACTGCATCCTAATATGAGCATTTGTTAAAAAGAACATGGCCAGTACGGGTATCGAACCCGCGACCTTCGCGTTATTAGCACGACGCTCTAACCAACTGAGCTAACCGGCCGATGAGACTACCAGGCAGGATTTACAATTTTTAAATTCTGAAAACTTGATAGAGCTACACTTAAAACGCTATCCTGAATGCAATACATTTATTGTAAAACGTATTACAGTACAAACTTAGCCATTTACAGAAAAATACAAACAAATCGGTCTACTTTAATTTCAAACTTTGCAGAAACAATGCCTATTAACTGACAACCTGCTATCTATAACATTAGTTTGAAGTCATCATTAAAGCTGACCATCAATTGAAGTACTGAAGCACAATACAACATGAAAAAGCTTCATATCTCTATGTGTACTGCAGTGTAGGATTGAGAGACGATCATCAAGGTGTTCATTATCTCCGTAGATGCAACTCATGCACCTCTTCTGGCATCATTAGGTGTTCCACTGGGTAATGAGCGTCATCACCTATGTCCTGGAAGACATACTCTTCACTGTCGCAGGCAGTGCTATCCACACCTCCCCGGCAGTCCCTGGTTCCCATCTGCTGTGTCTCTGCACTGTCGCTGGTCTCACTTTCTGTGCTCTCGCTGGTGTCACTGCTGTCACTGGCCTCAGAGCTCTCACTGCTCTCACTGGAGTCAGTGTTAGCCTTTGGCACATTGCTGGTTTCACAGCCTTCTCTGTTATCACGGTCCTCTCTGGGAATGGTCGCAATTTGACCATCTAATGGTTGGGAAATACTTTCCACCAAAAAGATGTCTCCATTGCTTGGTACTGTGGTGTCCTTCCGGTTGGCTGTCATGGCAGTGGTTGTGTGAATGGAGGTGTGCAGTTGTTCTCCCTCCTCAACATTCTGATGATCTGGTTGACCTTTGACCTTGACACTGCCGTTGACCTTGGGGCTCAGGACTTGGATGACATTTGCAAACATCCGGATCCAACTCTGGACATAAACAAGATTATTCAATAAACTGAACTGTTATAAAAACATGACTTCACAACATCACAACGGTTATAACTCCTAGATATATGGGCAGAAATCACATTCATTTCTAAATGACACCTAAGTGTCTCATGATGGCAAGCTTGTAAGCACAGGTCTGTTCTGTCATCATGTCAATAGTCCTGTCTCACCTTTCGGATGTTCTCCTCACTGCCCAGGCTGTTGTCACTGGTTATACCCATCTCACGTGACGTGTTCTGTACCGACATTTACAGAAAGAAAACACCTTTCACAATATTCCTGACATAAGAACACTAATCTTTCTTCAATGGGCAATGACTAATACATCAAATGATGACCACTGATCTTACATCCTAGGTATTGCATGAATGTTTCTGAACATCCTATTATGTGGTCATAAGCTTAACTGCCAAAACTACAATGCATTTGATTTATTAACACTTTATCTTTATCTTATTATCTTACTGTGTCTTGGTGTGATTGGCTCTGACTCTCTTCAGAACTCTGTTGGTGGGAAACAGACAAAGCTGCTTTTACTAGAACACCACCACTGGGGGTTAGTAACGTTAATTGAATTTAAATAACAAAATATGCAACAAGACCAAGCTTGTTTTGGTTGTTTTGTCAACATCATTTGTCTGCGTAATTGTGTCTACTGATGCATCCACACCCACCTCATCATCAGAATTGGATTCCAATGATTCTGACTCTGACTCGGATTCTGAAGTCTGAAAAGAGAAACCCAGCTGTGAGCTACGTGATAAGAATGCAGATGATCTAAACATGAACACATCAGCTGTGCTTTGGAAGGTGTCTTGGCTTTAACAAAGAGACGTTTCTGACCTGGTTCTCAGATGTATCTTCTGATGTGTTTTCCTCAGAGCTCTGCAACATAAGTGCAGAAACAGAGATTCATTAAGATCGCAGACAATAATAACCATGCAACAACAAACAATAATACCCTCAAAACAATTCACACCCACCTGAAGTTCTGAAGTGTCACTTTGATCAGACGATTGTGAGCCAGACAAACTTTGAGTCTGAAAGACAAAAAAACCCAGCCAGAAACAACAGTTCATTTTAATGAGAACTCCCGTCCGCCAACGTCAACAATCATCATGTTCATTTGGAATCGAAACATGCCCTGTTGTGGCCCCAACAAGCTAACATCACCTTCACAGTCTGATGCATGTACATAATGCAGAGAAGGCTAACCTCAAACGTTTACTAAACCTGAGGTTTGGCACAGGTATAAATGACTGCAATTGTCAGCTTTTCTTGCTGAAATGGGGATGTGTAAGAGACGGAGGCAGACAGGTTGATTGGACTTAGGAGACTTGTGTCTGTGTGGACATTTCAAGAGCCCACACCCAATGCCACAACCAAGTGCAATGGATTGTGATTGCATGTTGTGATAGTACTCACCGTATTTAATTCAGACACACATGGCTCCCTGTCTACTATGTGCAAAATCTGTTGAAAGACACATTTAAGTCGGAGACAGACAGGGCGTGAGAACAGAAATAGATAGCATACAAATCTTATGTACATTTGACAATGAATTTGTTGCTTTTTCTCTTAAATCTAGGAATGTTACTTACTGGGTTTGCAGAAACTGCTCCCACCAGACAGAGTAATACAGTGGTAATCTTCATTCTATGATAAACACAGATTGGATTTAAATTTGACACGTTTTACAGTGTGTAAAACATGACTTAGTAGTAAATGCAATGATCATAAACTTGATCAGAAAATGCATTTCAGACCAAACTCCCCGTCACCACCACCAACACCTCCTCCACAGCAAACAGTCTGCATGTGATAAACATGCACTTAATTCTTACCTCATCACAGAAAGTAACACATTCCATATCCCAATCTCAGATGTCAGAAAAACATGCAACTTTGTACAAGTTATTTGGTCTTTTACCTTCCGCTCTGCTGTAACCAGATACAGTAGACTGCTCAGCCAATGGTTCCTACGTGGTGTACAGAGGTAGGCTGCAGTGCCACGCTTTATCTCAGAAGTGTGGAGACTGGATGCTGAGACAATCACATTAGTGGATGTGGTGACTTTGGAAACAGGCAGAGCTATATAACTAAGCAGGAACACCAATTAACATTGTTGCATCATTTCCTCCCAGGCGACAATGCTCCGCCAAGCTGCATCGCCAGTCAACAGGGAAGGTGGGTTTGTTGGAGAGCCTGAACACACACACACACACACACATGCACACATAATATACATGTGGACAGATATAGACATACATACAGAGATGTACGCAAGATTGCTCACACGACACACACAAGACACATGCATAAATGCACACAGGCTTGTGCACACACACGCACACGCACACACGCACAGACACTTACGCACACTTGTACACTGGATTGCACATACCTACACACACAATATACCCAAACAAACATGGACAAAGGCGAGTGTGTACACACGTACACACGCACAGTTACAAACACACTTATTCACACAAGCTAGCACAGACACAGCTCTCCTCTCTCTCACACACGCACACGCACACACACACACACGCACACACACACACACATACGGATCCATCCATCCAAACAATCCCTCCTCTTCTCCATCCTCCCCCTCCCTGTCAAAAGTTAAATGTAATTTAGGAGTCTTAACTATAGGGCCTGTGGTGCCTTTAAAAACATGTTCACCCACACCAGGAAGAAGGGAGGGTCAAATAAGAACACGGCTACATCCTGTCAAGGAGTTCCGCTTTACTAACCCCTGGGCCTTCATCACACAAAACTCACTCATGCTGAGATACTCTAAGGGTGCTACACCATCCTACATTAAATTAAATGATACCACTGTCCAACTATCTGCAGGAATTATTTGAACTTAATTAACATTAATGTAGACTAATGGGTTTCCATGTATGTTTCTTTGTAAAGGCTTTTAGCACTAAAGTATGACAACGAGTGTTGTCATATTCAGTGTCATTGAAACAACATTTTGAATACTTAATTTGTATTAATACAAAATGTGATTAAGTCATTTTAATAGATTAAGAACATAACAGCTCACTTATCATATGTTACCTAAGTTACCTGCCTGTATGACCACCGACATATCTTCTCCTAGAAATCCATATCAATAGTTTCCTGGATATCCATATTTGGACAATTATTCTTAGGAATTCCGTGTTTTGACCTCACTCTAAGCCAGTTATTTCAGCTATGCCAACACAGCGTGTAATTAGAGCAGCTCCGCACCACACTGGTGCTGCATGGGAACCCACTGATCCCCCCCAGTCATGGTACGGGTCTGGTCAGGAACCAGGAGGAGAGGAGGAGGAGAGGAGGAGGAGAGGGGGGGGGAGGAGGAGGAGAGGGGGAGGAGAGGGGGGGGAGGAAGAGGAGAGGGGGAGGAGAGGGGGAGGATGATGGGGGGAGGAGAGGAGTGGGTGAGAGTGAGGTCGGATGAGTGGGTGGGAGGATCTGAGGGTGTGGGGGCGTGGGATGTAGTGGGGGTGGGAGAGGGCGTGCGGGATGCACGTGGGGTGGGAAACAGAGGAGGCTGGGAGAGGAGGAAACGGTGGGAGGAGAGGAGGAGAGGGGGACCGAGGCTGGGTTACATTACAGACTCAGTAGTACACAGCATTGTTATCATTGAGCAATGTGTTTTCTCCCTCTAACAGATACTGAAGTTGAAATGTCTTCCAGATGGGGTGTAACAGTGTTGGTGGTTGAAGCAGATAACTCAGACTGATTGTGATTTAGGACTCTGTAATGTCGGAGTTCATGGAAATGTTTAGAACGTTGTGTACAAAAAAACATTGTTTTGAAGCTTGATTGTTTGAAAGCCTATCCTCTAACAAGTGTCATCTACAAAGTATGATGGCATTACGTAAGATTGAAACTAATAGGAGGATGTTTGGAAGTGTGTTGAAACTGTGTGCATGTTTACAATGCTTAGAATGAGCTCTAAGCTATTTTGGGAGATGGGTTGCTTCTTGATTCTCTGTGTGTTTGGTAGAGACAGTTTACAGTGTTTACTTTCATCTGATTTAGATATGACAAGCAGAATGTGGTTGACTAGAGATAGGGGGTCATCTAGTGGTGAAAGTATTTCACTGCTACATTTGGTAACAACCTTGTGAGATATGCCCGCTTCTATGAGATACCATAGAGGCCACTTAGTGGTGAAAATATGTCACTGCAACTGTTCACAATTCCCAAGTTATTTTTTATTCTGGACATCTGTGATAAGGTTACCTTTTACTCTAACTACAACGATGTATTCTACTTTGAGTTTGTTATGTCATACAATTTCTTAAAAAGGCAATCAGAAACCATAGAGGGATATTTGATAATTTGATCATTTTCCATAGGTTCTTAGACTAGCATAACCTAACTTTATCAAGTTGCTGTTTTATACACCACGCTAGATCTTTTTCATTACTACTAATACAATTCTACGATAACATTCTCTCTGTCTCTCTGTCTCTCTGTCTCTCTGTCTCTCTGTCTCTCTGTCTCTCTGTCTCTCTCTCTCTCTCTCTCTCTCTCTCTCTCTCTCTCGCTCTCTCTCTCTCTCTCTCTCTCTCTCTCTCTCTCTCTCTCTGTCTCTCTGTCTCTTACCCAATTTCCCATCCCTAGATGGCTCACTATACAGAGACCCTAGGAACCTTGTGTGTGTGGCTGTCTTGGGTGAGAGCAAACCTCTCCCCTGGTCCAGCGCTGGTTTGTGTCAGTGTGTGTTTGAACAATTCTTTACCCTCTTCTCAAAGCCAAACCAAGGTAATATGTTAGTTATTGTAGTGTCATTTTTATGAAGGTCTTTAAGAGTACAAATTACTGTTATCACTATAGGACTTTTTGATTTATAGCAACATATTATAAAACTGGACATTAATAATTTTACAATGATTGTACAATTGTGTTTTGGAAGTTAAGTATTAATATCAACATACTGCAGAATGTGTTTGTTTATCAAGCAATGAAAGATTGTCTTGTTTTACAATGCGTACCAACTCATGCACAATTGGATTTTCTCATTAATATTCCTTATTGACATGATGAATGATGGCTTCACAAATTGAAGTGTTGTATTTCTAACATTGCACAATATTTGAACACAAACGCAAAGTCTCAATAATATGTCAGTGATGTATTATATTTGACAGGACTGCTTTAACAACCCCCTCTCCCTTTTCTGGAGGCTTGTTCATGGGGTTATTGTCTCCCAGGGTTGATCCAGTAATGCCTGCATTGTAGCTGCCCCCTGAGAGACAACAAAAGTTTGTGGACTTTGTCGGTTCTTTTTCCAGTCTGGTGGGTTGTGCTGTTTGCTTTAGCCCTCACCCCCTCACCCGCTCCCCCGACTCAACCACTGTGAGAGGGGGCGCATCAGGCTGCCCATCTCCGTGGCAACGGACCTGGGAGGCCTCTGTGTCATCACGGCTGTCCTGGCAGCATACAGACACACTGAGGGGAAGGCTGAGGACCACCCCCCCCGCATGTTGTTTAAGAACAGTCAGGCTGCTGAGGGGCTGACACGTCCTTGTACTGGATCGTCACTTCACTTGGAACCAAAATTTGAATGATATCTGTTTATCATTAATTTCTGTGGCTCTGATCTGAACAGTCTTCTGTTGCAAGAATCATGCAATGCCCAGTGACGATATCCATACTTTAGGATTCCCTGAATTGCAGTTAAATCTAATTGGACCGATATCATTTCTCCTGTTGCAGGTATGGGGACCCGTTTGCTGTTCATCTGCTTGTTGGCCTCAGCATTTGCAGTGTCTGTGAGTAGCACCTTCTTTCTCAGTAAACTCAGTGTTTCAACATGCAACACCATTTACATCCAATCCTTCACTGTCCTCAAGGTCAAAGGTAAACCTCATGAAAGACACCAAGCTTCAGTCAAGTCCTCACACACAGCGACTGAAAAGGTACAGTATGGAGCATTCAGCTTGTGTTAGGGAATTCCCACAGTCCTTCCTGTTAGGATCCTTTTGTGATGAAAGTAGACATTGTAAAGTGGCTCCTTCATCGAGCACCAAGTTGTCTCGGAATCCCATTGCGTTTAACACTCATACTTTACAACCTGGTCACTCAGGATGCTGTCTCTGAGGGGGCCAACAAGGGCAAGGTCCTTCCCACCAACGTAGAGGAGGAGGAGGACGAGGAGCTGAGCTCCCAGGACAATGCTAACACTGACAAGGAGGAAGAGGAGAGGGAGGAAGGGGACGAGGAAGGCAAGAGAAGCACCCCAGTCCTTCTGAGCCAAGAGGAGCTGGTGGATCTCCTGCAGAAGGAGTCCAGGGAGGAGGTGGCAGCAGAGGACGTGGGGGAAGAGGAAGGAAAGGTAGAGATAGAATCTGCCGGGACTGTGGAGGAGGTCACTGCCAAGATAGAGGAAGAGGTGGGGGGAGAGGTGGAGGTGGAGGGAGAGCTGGAGGGAGAGGTGGAGGGAGAGGTGGAGGAAGAGGTGGAGGAAGGGGTAGAGGGAGAGGTGGAGAAGGAGTGGGAGGATGAAGAAGGGGTCAGTGTGAAAGAGGTAGAGGTGGAGGTAAAGGGGGAGGAAGAGGAAGAGACTGACAATAATGCGCAGGAGGAAGATAGTGAGGAAGAGGAGGAGGATAGTGAAGAGGAGGAAGAGGCTGCTGATAAGCAAACGGAGGAAGAAGAGGAGTCCTTGGCTGTGGATGGAGAGGGAGAGCAAGGGGCTGATGTGAAGGAAATAGGTAGCAGCACAGAGTCTGAGATCCCCAATGACATGGACTACACAATGCCCCTGGAGACTCAGACCGCTGAAGGGAAACCCCTCACTGATGACACTCAGCTCCTCGTGGAAGAGAAAAAATTGGATGAGGTGAAGACGTCGGAGCAAAAGGAGGAAGAGACTGCCACTGAGGGAGAAATCCCCACTTCAATCGACGACTACGAGTCCCAACAAGATGTTCAAAACACGGAAGCTTTGGAGGACGAGGAGGTGAGTGACGAAGAAAAACTCCCAGAGGAAAACAAAAACCAGGGCAAAGATTCGCAGGCTGTACCCCAGGAGAACAGCTCCACTCGGGAAGAGGACGACCCGGAAGTTGACCAGGATTCTAAGAATAGCGTGGAGCTGGATGGGAGTAGGGAGGAGGACAAGGAAAAGGAGAGCATCAGCCACACCAAAGGAAAGATAAGGAAGACGAAGAAGAATCTGAGGGTGAGGAAGCACCCTGCTCAGAGGGATGAGGCCAGCCAGGACGTTCAGAGGGATGAGGCCAGCCAGGACGGTCAGAGGGATGAGGCCCACGCAGGACAGGCCAGCCAGGACTCCCAGAAGTCCGAAGGACAGGCGGAGCACAGCTTGCCCGCTGACAATGCTGTCTACAAGCCACAGAGGAAGAGGGCTGGGAAATGGGTGAATATGTACAGTATGCAGGGCATTAGTGTTAGCGTGGACAAGGCCCATTCACAAATACAATTCATTCACATTTAAATTCATTGAAATTTTCAATGGCCAATTTAACTGTGACCAAGCAATATACAACTGAAAATCCACATGAATGCACTTAACCGTTCTTCATCATAGATATGCCCGTCTTTTACATGGTTACATAATGTGGCTCCCTCTGTGGTGTGTTGTTCAAAGGCTTCAGTGGGCATGAACCCAGTCCAAGTCAGGGCCAGGGTGGATCTCTACCCCAGGACCAGGCCCTCTCTATGGGCCAGCATTCACAGAGGAGAAGCATCCTCTGGTAAGTGTTAACTCAGCGGTTAAATCTCTCTCTCACACACACACACTCATGCTCAAGCAGACACATTGGCTCTCTCTCTCTCTTTCTCTCTCTCTCTCACACACACACACACACACATACACACACACACACACACACACACACACATGAACACACTCAATAAATAAATTAATAAATATGCTGACCGGCCCGTTTTACTAACCCCTCCAGAATAATAGTGTCATTCATTTTCACGGTCACTACCAAAACACAACTGTGTCCAGCTTAAGGAGTCAATGAGAGAGATCATGTTGAATTCAGGCTCTGTACAAACTACTGCAGCTCTGGAATGTAGGGCTCTGGTGTACTGTGGATGTAGTGCTTGTGTTCCCTAGTCCCTACGGCCTCCAGCGAGGACAGGGAGGGCCAGGATGAACACATACAACAACAACGAAACATTAATGATGGACATGATAGTTAACACAGTAGCGTGAAATAGTTAGGTTTGTTAGGGTTGGGTTCTATCAAAATCAGGTTATTTACAGTAAGTTACATACATATATGTATCTTCTTGGTCTGAGGAGAACCTACGTTCTCGTTCTGTTTGTGTTCCCCTCAGACCCCTGTGATACCTTCCACTGCAAGCGTGGGAAGACTTGCAAGCTGGGCGAGGACAACAAGCCCACTTGTGTGTGTCAGCAGCCCTCCGCTTGTCCTCACAGCAAGTCGGAAGTTGACCATGTGAGTGCCATGTCGTTGGAGGGTTTCACAAGTTGTGGATGGGAGAATTTAAAAAAAATTATATGATCTCAGTCTACTTCACTGAACAAAGATGAAAAAAAGGTTGGAAGGAAACCATGGAAGAAAACATTTGGAGTGTAGTATTTAGTTACTAATGGCTTTTTAATGCACTTTATACATTTTTTGTAGGTTTGTGGATCTGATAACACCACTTATGATACCTCATGCGACCTGTTTGCTACTAAGTGCACCCTGGAGGGAACTAGGAAAGGGCCATAGGCTCCACTTAGACTACACCGGGCCCTGCAAAAGTAAGATGGCCCCTACCACCACTGCAACCACCATGCCAACCACCATGCCAACCACCATGCCAACCACCATGCCAACCATCTGCCAGTCTCCTAGTAGTAGCGACAGAAAATGGGTCAAACTGAAAAAAATTCACACATTATTTTCTACCACTTCTTTTCCCATCATCACTGTGTTTCTCTCTCTCTCAATCCCCCCCTCCCCCTCTCTTCCTCTGTCTCTCAGTCATAGCCCCATGTCTGAGCTCAGAGTTGGTCCAGTTTCCTCTGCGTATGAGGGACTGGCTGAAGAACGTACTGTTGCAACTCTACGAACACGACAGCAAGACTCCTGGGTTCCTCACTTCTAAACAGCGCTTCAGAGTAAGAATGAAACAATGGATGGATGTTTGACTGTAAACCTTCAAACATCCCTAAAGTTGATCAATATGAAAAGAATCATTCATAAAATGACCATATCCCAAAACCCCTTCAGGTGAGGAAGATCTTTGAGAGCGAGAGACGTCTCCACGCCGGAGACCATCCCATAGAGCTGCTTGCTCAAGACTTTGAGAAAAACTACAACATGTACATATACCCTGTCCACTGGCAGTTTGCCCAAATGGACCAGCACCCAGCAGACAGGTATTCAGACATCAGGAAGGTATCGAATGGTTGAAAGAAACAAACAAACAGTTTATGTTCATGAAACAAGAATGTACAGTTTATGAAACCAAGCATGGATTTAATACTCAGGTCAGTTATCCATCACACTGGGACACAAATACAGCATAGATTCCCGTTGCTGACTTGTATATATTTATTATTTAAACTTTAATATTACAATTCAAACTCCAGGTGAGCATTTAGACCCATACATGCATCCCCCCCTCCTCCCTTATCTCCCCTTCCCTCTTCTTTCGGGTGTGCCCTCATCCTTCCCCCCTATGTCCCTCCCAGGCTCCTGTCCCACACGGAGCTGGCCCCTCTCAGGGTCCCCCTCGTTCCCATGGAGCACTGCACCTCCCTGTTCTTCCAGGAGTGTGACGTCGACAAGGACAAGCAGGTGTCCTTCAGGGAGTGGGCTCACTGCTTTGGCATCAGGAACGGTGAGGAAGGGTTTTCTCTAACCGTGCAGTTTAGATGCCATTTTGGTTTCTACTTTGGCCGATGTGTGGTTGTGTTGTTTGCCCTCTGGGGTTAGTGTTAGACCAGGCTGGATGGTCAGAGACCTTAATTGACATATTGTCCTATTTTTGTCCCAACAGAGGATATGGACGTCAACCTGCTTTTCTGAGCTTCCTCTCTGTACCTAAGCAACCGGCTTTATAGCGGCCGCTACAGCAATGACAGAGCAAGCAGAGACAACACACCATTACCTGAACAGGAGAGGTTGGCTGAGTCAGTCATGGTGTGCCCTGAACAAGTATAGATAACTAGAACAAAACAGAAATGATCATCTCTGTGTCTTGGCCATACTTCCTGGTATGATATCATAATGAAAGATGATATTTTGTGTTACTTTGACTTTGCCTTAAGACAAACAAAGGCAGACCGTTTGGGTCTTTACATGTGTTTATATTCTGTGATATGTAGATGCATCCGGTAGAATTTCTGTGTGTTAGCTGATAAGAAGGACATTATATTTTAACCTTGAATAATAATAGTGTTTTGATCGCATTCCAAAAGGGACAAAGTTTACAATCTCTCCTTCAAAGCTGATTGAGAAAACCTTATGATATACTATGTCATCAATGTCTTACCAGTTTCACTGTTGTGCTGAATCTTAAAAATACATATATATTTTGGAATATATTAAAATACTGTTGGTCATAAGCCACATAGAAGCACATTTCTCTAAAAAACAAAACAAAATTGAGCTTGAAAAAGGTTATTTATTTCCATGAAAAATAAGTACTGAGTGTTGAATGCTGTACATGTTTATTGTGTTTCACTTCTTTCTGTTGTCTTTTTTAACAATTCTAATAAAATCTTTTTTTGACCTCGACACATTTCTCGTTCCTCAAGTGTACGTCTCACCATGAACACCACACATGACAGTACAACAACTTTCCCTGCTCTGTAGATCATGAAAGCCTGAGCGTTGAGGACATCAGACTCTTAAGCTGGGGTTAACCCAACTAGGTCATGATCCACGCATCCTCCACAAATACATCCTAATTGTGAGCTTTGGTCTTTTACATGGTCAAGAAGGTGAGAATGACTAACATGTTGAGATCATCTTTGGAGCTTGACTCTGAGCTTGACTCTGATTGGACTGTGAACAGTTGGACAGATGGAGGGAGTCCTCTTTAAAAGCACATTGTCTCCACTTCATCACTCAAACACACTTCATCAACAGAAGAAGATCAAACTTTGTCTTACTTTGTATTACTTTCCTTGTTTACATCGCTTTGTAGAAGAGAACATCATGTTATGCTTTCTTTGGGTCATGTTTCCAATCTTTGCTCTACTGGTAAGAATGAAAAAACATGTCCAGACTATTCCTGCAACACTGTCGATCCATTGGGATGTCTCTCATGTTTCTTCTTCTGGTGTTTCAGGTGGACGCTGGAGGAGCGGCGTCGGGCAGCGCAGAGGCAAAGGTACGCACACTGCTGCTACTTTTTCAATATGTACGATTCTTCTCAGGATATGTACAGTGGCTTCTGTCTTTACGTGTACGTTTACTGTTTCTGGAACGTTCTACAGGGTGGTGGCGGCAATGGGAAGGCTGGCGGAGGGGTGAAAGGAGGAGTGATGGGTAATGTTGCCAACCAGGGGGCTATGAACGGTGTCATGATGAACGGGCAACCCTTTCTAGCCCAGGTTTGTACTTTTAGGCACCTTGTATACTGTCAACAGTCACCATCACACATAAACACATGGCGTTCTTCTTCTGTGATACATATGTTACTAATATGTACAAAATTACATTATAGGTCGTCCCAGTTGGTGGGTCATTCTTGATTCAACAGCCTGGGTGCTCCTATTGGTCAGGCTGCTGTACCTCAGTTGGTCTCCATTGGACCATTCCGGCAGTTTGGAGCATTTCCGGTAGGGCAGGCTGGAGCAGCCAATGGGGTGCCACAGCTACAAGGGACAGCTGCCTCAGCTACCCAATGGGGTCAGTGTGTATTATCGGCCCAGCATGACATACATACCAACCTGGGAACCTTTGAAAATAGAATAGGATCATTATGATTTTGTAGCACCTATGGTATGAACAACAACTTTAAAAAGTATCATGTGGGTTGAATGAACCTGTGTTCGCAGGCAGTACAACTGTATGCCATAATGCCCCAGCCCAATGCCATGGGAGGTCCCCAGGCTCCAGTGTTCATCCCTGCTCAAGTACAGGTATCCTCACATGACAGGGATGGATACATATCGCAGACTTTGAGATGTCATTTAAGGCCACCCAACATTCCGATTTAAATAGGGGGCCTTGTCCGGGAACTCTGGACAAGGAACTGAACAGACATGCCCTACTGTTATGGAGCCCTTCTCACTCCTCTCTCCCCTCTCCAGATGATCCCGGTGGGAGGAGGGAACATGCAGCAGCCAGGAGCAGCGCCCAGGGGAGCTGCCAGAGTCAAGGTAACCCCAAACACCAGTGCATCACTCAGGCTCCTTCCTCTGAGGTCGCTTGAAAAACCCCCCCAAATAAACCGACATTCCGTGACGTAGGTCTTATAAAACAAGCATGTTATGTTACTAACAAGGCACTGGGGAGCGAGTTGTGATGTGTACTAATGATAGTGGCACTGATGGTGTGTTTGCTGCCTCTGTGTGTTGACAGAGGTGGTTAGTTGGGGGTGAGGTGGAGGAGTCTTCAGGGACAGATACTACGATGGAAGTCAAGCAGACCTCTTGAAACATCTACACTTATCATTACTGATGTGGTTCTTTGTTTAACTGATTGGACCATATCTGTGTTGGTAACCTATTTTGATGAAATCATTTTTCTGTCATGTCAATCAATTGAAATAAATGATTAAAAAGGAATTGATGAAAACGATTTTGTGCTTACTTTGTTAGCAGTTTTATATGCTTGAATATAAGTTCAGTTTTTATTATTGGTGATGCTGGGAATGAAGAAAGTCATCTTTTCTTTCTATCTTTGTTGTGTCTGTCTCACATTCACACACAGCTGCACACACAGTGGTGATATGTCAAGGGAAAAGGCTCAAAAACATTATCTCCATCTTTGCTGATGTTTCAAAACCATAATGAATCAATCTCAAGTCACAGTGTACAATTAAACAGGCTGCATGACAGTCTATAATCAAGGTAAACCCCCAGACTACCACAGGTGCTAGTTACCTGGAACACACCAACCCCACACAATCTAATCGTTCCATTGCACCATATGCATCTGACCACACTAGAGCAGAGTCATGGCCCAGATAACATCCGGTGGAAAAAGCCAGTGTTCTGGTCTCTCTCTCTCTGGGATCAAATATGTCCTTCTCTGCTCTACTTCCCTCTCCTTGCCTCCCTCTCTCTCTCTCTCTCTCTCTCTCTCTCGTTCTCTCGTTCTCTATGTCTCTCTGTTTCTCTGTCTCTCTGTCTCTCTATCTCTGTCTCTCTCTAACTCACAGTGGGGCACTGTTGGAGGTTAAGCCAAGTGGTCAATAGTTTTGGCACCTAACCCGTCCCTAATGGGATGCTGGTGCACCCAGTATAAGACAGCTGTATAAAAGCATGCAGCCAATTTACAGTTGAGAATAATTCATGGGGCCATCACATGGTCTATGGGGGGAGTTTTCATTGTATCTATTGGTGGACCCAGGTACACAGCACAGCAGAGGAGGGGGGACTATGGCTCCAGAATTATTTAATTTGTCAGCAGAATTGTCAATATGGAAGGCACGGAAAAGTAGCTTTCGGGAATATGTTTATTTGATGCATAGGCAGTGTTGCTGGGGTGGTCATGGCAAGGTTACGCATTGAGTTTTCTATTGTAAGCTGGTTGGAAAGATGGAAGTTTCACTGCTTTGTAGATGGAGAGGGGGCTTCAGTGCTGAAGTTGTAACCAATGGGTTATCATGTCCAGTGTGGTGTAACCATCCAATAAAGATCAAAACAGCCTTAGCTTTCTCTGTTTCTCTCTGTCTCCATCTCTGTTTTGATCTCTGTCGGTCTCTGTCTCTCTCCCTCTATCTCTCTCTGTCTCTCTCTGTCTCTTTCTCTGTCTGTCTCTCTCTCTGCCTTGTCCCCACATACTGTACACTATATGCAATCCTGAAATAGACTACCAAAACACTCCACATCTCATTACCCTGTGGCTGCAGCCCACCAGCTGCAGGATGTTGTGGCAATCAGGCAGCTGACAGCCCTGACACACCCCAAACACAGCCCTGACACACCCAAACACAGCAGCAGAAGAGAGGGGAACCTCTGCTAGGAATTCAATGGGATCTTTAAAAAAAGTTATAAGACAAGTCTATTATTTATTAATCTTTTGAGTTCTATTAAAGTGAAACTCACATTATCTGGAGGACCCCATCCAGTCCCTCATGGTGTTCTTGTCTGTGGCTATCCACTCAAAGTCCCTGTTAGTCATCTTTCCTTATACCACAACAGGTTACCACTTTACCTTAAGAGGTTTCACAATCTACTAAGACTAAGCTGTCTTTTCACCTGACTCACAACATCTGTTTTTGACTGTCACTGTCCGGCAGTTGTCTTTCAGCATGTCCAGAACAATGGCAAATTTCTCCATTGCAATGTCGAAGTCATTCAAGGCTAAACCACAAGCTTTTGACCATTATTGAGTGTTTAAACGCTTTTGTCAGATGGTAAAAACATAGTCACTTTTGTCATTCTGACTTGCAGGTGACAAATATGAGTAATTATGACTGTTTACTAATTTCTAATTGGCCACTGTGAGGTCTAACGCCAATAAAAAGCAGCAGTATGCTCAGTGTTAACATCACTGGGCGACGGAAAACCCGGCAAAGCAGATCTTCAAGCAATCTTGAGAAGAACCCATATCTACATCAAAGGTCTATGTTCATCGATTAATCACATCTGGCAGGCTCATTTATAATCTAAAACTGTAAGGTGTATGATCTATTGTCCCTTTGTAGTTCCTTAAATTTGCCCATTCTCTGTGTTCTTAAATACTTGTTCTATTTTTCAGCCGTGACCAAAATGAAGCTTACTCTCATGACTGTCTTCATAGCCGCCTTCTTCCAGGTCAGTCGACCTGAAACAGTAGATGGTCATACATAAAACAAACAAAAAAATGAAAACATGATGTTCCACATCGTAAATTCCTTTTTGTCTCCTCTTCATCCCCTCATTAGGTCAACGAAGGCAAGGTAAGAAACATAATGGAATAGTGTTTATCGTCATGCAGAAAACAAGAGAACAGGAACCCTGACTTTGATTCTCTCGTTCAGAAACGATATTTTCTTGCTGGTGTTAATGGAGGGGTTCTGCCAGGGGTGAACCCTGGGCTGGTGGTGGGGGGGATGAACCCTGCTCTCCTTGGAGGGGCTGGCTTTCTTGGACAGCCTCAGTTTGGCCAGGTCCAGTCCCAGGTTTCATATTCAACTTTGTGCTTCGTGAATGTAGTCAAACTGGCTACATTATATGATTTTGAGACTGCAGAAGCAGGTATTCTTTTTCTTTAAACTAGAGAGAAATGTCGATGATCCACCTGTTTCTTCCCACCCTCCTCTCTCCATCCAGATGGTCCCTGGGTTTGGGTTCCTGCAACCCCAAGCCTTCCCTGCCGGGCCCTTCGGTCTCCCCAATGCTGGTCTGCAGCCTCAGCAGTTCCCTGGGCAATACCAGTATCCAGGCCTGCCAGCAAACGGGGTACACATTTAAAAATCCTGTTGTTACTGTCTTTCAATTCAGAATATATCATTTGATTTGTTTGTATATTTTGGTGGAGTTACTGTTAGTGTTGTAATTGGGGGAAATTATCCCAGAGATTTGACGTTGTCATGTGTCTCTTTGCCATTGGTAGCTGCCTTACCCAGGCTTCCCTCAGTTGGCAGGAATGATACCCCCACAACAGCAAGTCATGGTACAGTCCATTTTACAATACTAATATCTGTTAGTATTGTAAAACTAGTACTCACTATTACTCACACTGTAGTGTGCCTCATGTAAATAATCACTAATGTCATTTGAGATATCAGGACAGACTTTGTTAAAATCCACATAATTACTAGCAGTAAAGTATTTATTTTGATGAAACTGACATTGTACATATGTCTCTACTTGCTGACTAGGGAGGACCAGGAAATGCTGGGAATGGCATGCAGCAACAAGGTCCTCCACAGTCTGACCTTGTCAGAAGATTCAAGGTACCTACCAGCTGTGTGTGTGTGCGACTGGGTTTGCTTGCTCACACAGTATCGTGTCTGTGTGAAAATGACACTAATAGTTGCTATTGTCACATTTCAGCGTTTCCTCATGAGAGAGGCTCAGGCCTCTGAGATCAATCCTGTTTCCCAGGTAACACTCACATTTAACCAACCTGCACACTCATTTCCTTTCGAAGGATAAATAAGTTGAAGGTTGAAGTTGAATGAAATGTAATGTATCAGATATAAATATCATATTGGAGCTTTAACTATCTCTCCCTGATTCCCAGACCCAGACCCAGACCCAGACCCAGACCCAGACCCAGACCCAGACCCAGACCCAGGCTCCCACTTCAGCTGCTGCTGAGAGAGCAGCCACCTCAGCTGTCTGTGAACACCACAATCACGTTTAAACTTGACAGACAACCTGAGGATTCATATACTAAGACTGACAACATGTATTTGTTAATGGTGCAGGTCTTACACAGTTTGAAGGGATAGGATATGGTTTCACAGTTTTCACAGTCGTTATTGTATCTGTTTTCTGATCTGGCTTTACAACTGTTGTGTCTGCTTATTAAATTTGTGCCTACAGTGCAGTTTGACAATCTTCTTATGGTTCTTGATAATTCAATAAATGATTACCAGCCTAATTCAATTTGTTGTAATGTCATTTTTGTACTGTAAAGGCTTGTGAGAGCCCCAATCTTAGATTGAAACTGGCATTTACTGTAATCTGGTCATTTATCACCCTCCAGTGGCGTAATGAAGAAAGAGCATTTTGCTAAATGCTTCAGAATGTGCTTGGACAATAAAACTACAGATGTAGACTACAACTCATTGTTACAGTTTTTAAATGGTTTATTTGACAATATTAATATAATATGTAACATAACTTTTCACCAGCATTTTCTATATTTTGCACATATTTACAAACCAAACACAAACATTAAAAATTACTGTTATTATTATGATCTCAAAAAAACACAGCAACACAGAAAAACCGTATTTCTAATGGTAAACTTGTCGATCATTCATTGAGCCTTTAACATTTTTCAAGACATGACACTCTATTAGACAATGTCCAGTCTTGAGATCAGGGATGACACCATATCCATAATGACACAGTATTTCTGCACCGTGATGTCTGAGTCTAATGTGGTTGTCTTTAAGTGCCCCTGCGTCATGGAGTCCGTGTGTGTCTGGGTCACCATGGCTCTGCTTGTTGATGCAGGGAAGGGTATAAAAGGAAGAGATGCAATGAAAGGAGGAAAGTGGAAAGACTGGAAAAGACTTGAAAAAGGTAAAATGAACATTTTAAACAGTTGATATTTACAAAAATGTTCATGTTTTTGTATTGAAAGGCCTTGAAACAACTCTGCTTTCTACTTCAGGACCATGAAGTTTCAGTTGGCTGTTGTGTTGGTCTGCCTTTTGTCTTTGACTTTTTCCCTTCCAGTAAGTTATTCCATAATATCTCTGCAAAGACACTTTGTCTGCCATGTTTACTTTACGTTGGAGACAGATACATGTAAATGCTAAAGATAAACGTGTGTAAACATTTTTGCTTTTAAAGGTGCAAATTGGAATTCTTGGGAGTAACAGCAATGAGGTTGGGTACATATTCAGATCACAGATTCACTGCAAAAACAATTCTTCTGATTCCCACATCGACACTGGGTCAGTCATGTTTCAAGTGTTTCCTGGTTTTCAGATTTTGCGGCTGAACGGGCTGACACTGACCAACCTGGGCTTTCGGTCAAGCACAAGTACAAGTACTGAGAGGATCTTTTTTGTATTTCAATCATAATGCAAAACATGCTTCAAAATAAACTAGATCAATAACAGTCAGTGTCACTGACACACTGCTACTTTGTATTTGACATGAAGACTAACATATTATGAATGCATTTTACTTGGGTATTTCTTACCTGAAACTTCCCCTGACCTTCACCCCCACTTCCCCAGGCCTCTCCCTTCCTGCCCCAGTACGTGCTCCAGCAGCAGGCAGAGTTTGCTCGCACCCCCCCAGTTGGTGAACCTTAACCCCCAGCTGACAGGCCCCTTCGGGCCGATGGGCCCCCAGATGTTGTTCCCTCCACAGGGGAACCAGCTTACTCCCCAAATATTCCCAAACACCCAGCAGGAGCCGCAGCCCGGGACCCCCCAGGACCCAAACAACCCCCACCAGACACACAACACACAACAGGTCTGCAACATCAAAGACTGTTCACTTTTACACTCAGGTGTTGAAAATACGGTTGTGATAGCTTTGTTATCTGCTAATCTTCAATATGAATTAAATATAATGCCTTTTTTTTTAAGCAAATCGTCTTTCCTTGTGTTCAGCAGATGGTTCCCCAGTACTACCCATCCTTTCGCCTACCCTCAGCAACCCAGAGTTCAGGGCTACCCGTACTACCAATATACACCCTATGGTTACCCTCAGATGAGGAACTCCCCATCGGTCATGCAACCAACCATCAACAACGGTCAGGGCCAGCAGAACCCAGAGAAGGCCACCCAGAACCCACAGCTCCCCCTGCAGGTGAGGATGAAGTGTCATTGACTTGAGCATTTCCTGTCTCTGTCATTGAGGTAGTTTGTCATTTTGCTTGTCTTTTTCTCTGTGACGACAGCAAGCGATCAAACCACCGGGGCAGGGAGAAAGGGTGAGGATGCCATCATAAAACATTCTAACAGCTTCTAAATAGAGAGAGAGGTTTCTGGGACGATGCTGAGTTTGTGTTGTCGTCATTAGACATGGCCCAAGGACAGACCGACAGAGTCCTCCACCCCGCCCCCTGATCACCGTGGAGACACAGCTGACCCCGGCATTGATGAGGTGTGACCCCTGACCCCTGACCTTTAACCCAAAAGAATAAAATACTTTGCATAAAGTTGCATAGTGCTTAAAAGTTGCATCATTGTTCCAATGTAGTACCTTGATCATTTGTTCTGAATATGTTTACAGGGTCGTCCCAACTTCCCCTTCATATTTGAGCCCTAGACCGCAGTGGGCATCAAGAGCCATCAAGGTAAACTGACGCCGTAACATGTTTTTACCTAGGATCAATATATGATATCCTCAATCTAGGTTTGTCCTAACATCAAATTAATGGTCATATTTCAACTGATAACTTGATCTTTGTTTTTGTTTTTCATTTCCAGCATAATCTTCGCATCACTGTTATTGATGTAAACAATTTTGAGCAACAGTATAATGTATGTTCAAATAAAACCACTCATGCAACTTGCATGCTTGTGTCAAACCTCTTGAATTGCAATAAATAGTATTAGTTTGCATGAATTCCATTTTAATGAAAGAAAGTTACAGTGTTTTACTTCATCAATACTTATATGAATGTACAATATGATATACAGGTAATATATGATGAAGTATAAAAAGATTGCTACACAAGAAAGATAGAAAAAGAGATCAAACCAAAAGCCTAAAGGCTTCAACTTGAGTTTGTGGTTTGCAAGTATGATAGTTAGATATAGAACTTATTAGATAACAAATTAAAGTGATGAACGGTGGTCTTCAGAATGATAGCCACATCTTCAATTCTGGGTATCTGTTGGCTCATGTCCTAGTCTTAGCCTGTTGAGGAACCAGTCATTACAAGTGGTTATTAACATCACGTTCAATTTAGTGTTCTTAGAATAAGAATATCAACACTTACCAAATGGAAGCTTCAGACAAAGAGACATGCAAAAGAAACAGATTTTCACCATGATATAATGTGTCACCAAGTATATTTCATATTATTATTACAAATGATGGCATGTATTTTTAGAATTTGACTGAAGTTACTCACCAGCATTGTTAATCCATATTCAAAAGAAATTTTACGCTTTAAAAGACCAAAAAAAAGCGTTGATTACAGTTGAATTACTTACTTACTAATTAATTAATTAACATGTATTCTGAAGTTTTAAATGTATTACCGTGGCAGTGGGATTGTAGATGAGCTTCAGATAGGGCTGGAACAAAATATGAAGACAAATTCTTAGAAATTCAACCAGCAATATATCCTAAAATCATTAAACATTTCATAACAAAAATTATAATGAGTTACCTGAAGATTCGAGGAAGGATTTCCAAACTATCACCAGAGAAAATATATAAACATGCATTAATTATCCTCAAAAGATACATTTATTTCCCAGTTACAGAAACTAATGATCATACCAATTGGCTCTGAGGTGCGTTGGGATCAACCTGTGAGACATATCAAAGACACATTATGGTCCCAATATTAGTTTGATTCCTTGTGCTTCATTACTGTCATGTTATCTTTCATTGCCACTGATGAAGAGTGTCAACGCCATACAAAGGGTCTGTTTACTGTAAGAAGACTGACTCATACCATTGGTGGAGGTGGTCTTGTTGTGTCCTGATAGGAAAAGACAAGATGTGTTAGAAAGTAAAGTGTCTTTGCTACAGCTTTAATGTGGCTCCTACTGAATGCAACAGTCCCCACGAGCCCCTATGATGCAGACATCTTTACTATTTGTATCAAATACTTACCACTGGCAGCAGGAAAATATTTTCCCCCTAAAAAAAGGAAATTTCACATCCATGAACTGTTTGGTTTTGAGATGAACTGACTAGTCATAACCAGGAGGCAATTCATCACTAACCTCTTTCAGGTGAAGGTCTGACACATTCTGTCAAAATGATGTAATGTGAATGACAAAAATGATTGTAATAGAAAAGTTGAATTTAAAAATGTATTGTTTGAGTTATTGATGAATTTAGCATACAGACAATTTATAGGAACAAACTTAAAGGAACTGAAAACGTTGCCCTTACCTGGAAAGTCACATTATCCGCCTGATCATACAAGTAACAAAAAATGACTGTCAATCAAAGCTGACATAATTAAGATATCACATTTCAGTAAGCTGTGTTTGATGTTGGAAAAATGGCAAACATTGTACTTTACCTTCAGGAAAGGGAAGAACTCCCGATTGCCCTGAATAAAGAAAAACATCATAAAGACACTTAAATCCATCATTCCTTCTAATGTTACAATGTACAGAACGTGACTGTGTGAGTGTCTGAGCAGCCTACCACAATCTCAGGGGTCAGGGGCTTCCCTCCAATAAGGATGTTTCCAGCTCCAGGGTATGGAGGCATCGGTCCAGGCTGCCCACAAACACAATCCACATTTCATTGATTTGACGTCTTTTCTATCAGTCTAGTGTGTAGTCGAGGAACATTGTTGCTGTGTATTACCCTTCTGTTTCTGTCCCGTGTGTTTGGCCGGCGTGCTCCTCCTCTGGGCCTTCCAGGCTTCCAAGGTCGGCTTGGTGGCTCACGTTGGGGCTCCTGGCCACGTTGGGGCTCCTGGCCACGTTGGGGCTCCTGGCCAGGGTAGGCCCTCGCACCCTCAGGGTTGTACCCAAAACCAGGTCCCTGCATAGATGATGTATTATTGCATATTAACTCAATGAAGTTTGTGTGTGTGTTAGGAAAGGTGTTTATGTCACTGTACTTACAAACAGAGGTGGAAGGCTGGGTGGTGATGCACGATCTCCCATAGTTCCCTGCTCCCACCATGGAACCCGATCATCTTTCTAGATTCCAAACAAGATTTAAAGATAGTATATCTATTCCATATTACCCTCTCTACTGTACAGTTACAGATGTTAAAAGACTACAATGACCGTAGGTTGGAAGTGAGTAGTTGTCACATACCAGTCTGTCCCCCCTTTACAGGGATTAAAGGGGGTCCTCCAGGCTGTGGCCTGCTGGGCCGCGGGGGGGCTCCATTCCCTGGTCCTGCTGTGGGCCTCTCTGGGAGCCAGGGGGGTGTCTCTTTAGGCTACATGACATCAGTGACATCAGTTAAAATCAGGAATATGTTTTTGCAGATATTTCGTCATGGCCACGGAGAGGGAAATCCTCTTACCCATGTTGGATTGCCAGGTTTCCTCACATCCCACCATGGCCACGAAGGTCCTCCGCCCATTGGTTCTTGGCTTTCTTTCCCTCCACCCATTGGTTGACCCCCAAATTGTGGTGGAGCTCCTCCTCTGTCATAGGGCTGTACAGAACACTTGTTACAGTGACATTTATTTTAAATCAAGCATAATTGATGAGTGATTGGATGATAATCATTTCTGTCTAATGTTTCAAATTCTTAATTTAGGATAATCTAAAACTTACCCTCTTCGGGGGCATGTTAGTGTTTTCAGGAGGCCCACCTAAGGGGGATGATGGAGAGCTTCCTTGCTGCCACTGCCTCCATGGATCAGGCTGAGGAAGATTGATACAATCACAAATGTTTTACATCATCAAGCATCTAAATTAATCCAACAATTATTTTCCAAACAAACATTTTACATTTTGGGAATATGTAGAATGTGTACTCACTCGTGCTGCTACTGCTGAGAAGAATAAAGCCACAACAAAAAGGTTGGCCATCCCAGATTAACCTGTAAAACACACAAATAAAATGTTTAAACACTCCAAATACTTTTTTTGTTTTCAAGAAATCAAGTGTCATTGTGCTGCTACCTATGCTCTGACAATGTCTCTGTGCTCCCGGTTGTGTGTGGGCACTTTTATTTGAAAGCAAGAGTTGTGAAATCCCTATCGTTTTGGAATACTACTGTGGGATGTACCTGTGCAATAATGTCTACTTTTTCACATAGTGTTTCCATAGGATAGGATTCTAATTGACCTTGAGCTCAGAATCCAGTCTCTTGATCTTACACAATCTGTATCTTGTCTGAAAACAGGTTTCAATAACATGAAACAATAAGTGACAGAGCTGAACAGAATGAAGGAGACACACCGGAAACAGACAATCATTGTTCTTAGCACTTGATTATCAGATTAAGTGGGTTTGTGTTTTCAAAACAACCAGATTAACATGATTAGAATAAACTGCCCGGTCCCAAACCACAATAAAACTGACATCAATTTTAATCCTGGATTACCACTCCTCTCCTATTTCAGCATATGGGACTTTGTTTTCACAACCTTTTTATCTGGTGTGACATATGATGACATCGGAGAGAACCCACAAGATGGATCTACATCCATTGTTTTCTCTCATCTTTAAACCTCAACATCTGTCAAGATTTGCGAGATTTAAAGGTAATTTACCATATATGTACTTGCAATTGTATGTGTGTCTGTTTAGGATGTTCACAGTACTGATCTAATATGGCCAACCTAAGATGTGGAGTATGGTTCAACTGTTTCTGTGTTCTCTATAGGACTTACGTCCAGTACAACGATGAAGACTGCAGTTATTCTGTCATGTCTTCTGGGGCTGGCACTGTCTCTCCCTGTGAGTTTGACACTGTCAAGGACATTTGGTTCTACTTCTCAGTCTTTTCCAATTACTGAGTTGACAGCCTTGTCTGTTTTTCCAGGCGGAGGTGAAGCACTCTGACTCAGACTCTGACTCTGACTCTGACTCTGACTCTGACTCTGACTCTGATTCTCACTCCAACTCTGATGAGGTTTGCTTACCTTAATTAGGCACTATAGTTATGATCAAGTGAACCCAACTCCTAATGATCAGAATTAAACATTATTTTTATTTATACAGGCTGTTTTCAATGTGCTGCCTCAGCTGACATAAGAGCAGTTGCTTCAACTGATCCTTATCTTCCTCACACCACCGGCCCCACCTGTGCCAGCCTCAACACCTGCCCCAGCCCCAGCCTCAACACCTGCCCCAGCCCCGGCCTTAACTCCAGCCCCAGCCTCAACACCTGCCCCTGTGGGTCAATAAGGAAGTGTTTGGTTGATTTGATTGTCTCAGTCCATGATCCTGACATTGAATATGAATTGTGTATCATCATATTGAATTCCTTGCTTAGTCAATTTGGGAACAGAATAAATTCAAATGCAGTAAATTCTAAATACTGAATCTTGTTCCGTTTTCTCACTGAAAAGACTGACGCTGTTCAAGAAAATCTTATGAGAAAGAAGAACAAATTAATGGCACAACAGCTAATACTATAAGCATAGAATGTTGTGCTTGAATACAGTCTGCTTAGTAGCCCATGTAGGAACACAAGTCTTCTCTAAATGCAACATGTATGTATGAATCACTGACCCTTTCAAAATGACTTGACTAGATCTACAGGTTTCCTAACATCTGATGAAACACAAGGCTTTGTGGGAGGACTGTAGATTTACAGGTTTTGGGAATAAACCATTCAAAACTCAATGTCATCACATCATTTGTTTTACCTTGTTTTTTGGGGGGGACAAATGACCATAATAGCTTTGAGAGCTGATTGGTTGATTGTGTATGGTGGCGGTCTTTATAAAGCCCATACTGGAGCTTCAGAAGTCACTACCACATTTTGCTTGCTCCAATACAAGTACACCTTTTTGCATCTTCTCTTTAACAGGTATGTATATTATACATGAGGCAACATCAAGGGGACCAGTGTCAGTTTATTGTTAGAAAAAAAAGGCTATAATTTCTTTCTATTCTTCAAAAGGATTCAAGAGAGTCATGAAACTGTTGTTCCTGGTCGTGTGCTCCATTGGACTGTGTTCCTCCCTTCCGGTAAGCTCTGTGTTAAAACAGTTTATGCGACAGACACAGGTTGTGATATGTGATATGCTCGACCTGTTTAAATCATTATATTTGTATAATTGTTGAATTGCTTCTTTTTGAAGGTATCCAAGGAGGTCCATGATAGAGAGGAACGCTCTTCAAGTGATGAGGTTAGTGTTTATCAAGAATCCTCATCGTTAATGTTACATACACAATACAATACAAGTCATATAAGCCTGCGCTTTACTACTCTCTCTCTCTCTCTCTCTCTCTCTCTCTCTCTCTCTCTCTCTCTCTCTCTCGCTCTCTCTCTCTCTCTCTCTCCCTCCCTCTTTCTCTGTATGTGTTTCAGATGTATCGAGGTTTTGGAGGGTTCAATCCCTACCAGTTCCAGCGTCAGTTCCAGCCTCAGTTCCAGCCTCAGTTCCAGCCTCAGTTCCCATTCTACCCGTACGCGCAGCCTCAGCCCGCTCAGAACAACAACAATGCCCTCCTGACTCTCCTACCCTTCCTGCTGGCCAGTCTGGCCACTCCTGCAGCTGCCCCAGCCGCTGCCCCAGCCGCTGCCCCAGCCCCTGCCCCAGCCCCTGCCCCTGCCCCAGCCCCTGCTCCCGCTCCTGCTGCGAAGTAAGATGGACTTCACCAGACGCCTGTGCAGCAAAGTCTTTGACTTTTTAAAATCCTGTCTGTAAATGAATGCTCTTGAATTAGCCTTCAATAAATCAAACAATGAAAACAAATACTTTCTGGAGTTGTTTTGCTGTGTTGTCAGTACTTCTGAGAGTTGGGGGTCTATTTCTCTGAATTGCTGGAGGCCAACATGAGGCTGTCCTGTGTGGACAGTTATAGTCCCTGGCATTGCTTCAGTAGAGGGTTCTCACACTGGAGTCAGCTGGAGTCAGTCACCCAGTGTTCTTGATTTGTTTATTAGGTGTGTTCTGTTAAGCTGACAAGGTTGGCCTGTTTTCATTGACTATAATAGATCAAAGTTAAAAGTAAGGCTCTGCAAAGAGTGGTGAGAACGGCCGAGGACAATATTGGCTATGGGCTTCCAATCCAATTGGACACCACCTGCAATGCCAGAGGAAAACCCACAAAATCACTACAGCCAGTCCACAAACCTTTCCAATTAGTAACGTCTGGCAGATGGTTCATGATCATGAGTATCAGTGCTCGTACTTCCAAACACAGACAGCGTCTAGCTCCAGACAATTAGGCTACTCTGCACTAGCCATTTAGACATGACATCCATAATGTGAATTATTTTTGCACCACCGACTGCGTTACTAAATGCAGCTTCATCTCAAGCAATTATTTGTCTAGATAACACTGCCACTCTGTATTTGATGAATAAAATATTTTTCTAAATGATTGTTTTCAGTCCAACACTTGGTACAGGCACAGGAACAGGAAGTTGGGTCAATGATTTATCTGTCCTGGGCCTGCTGGTACCCCAATAATTGTGAAACTACTGTGGGTGTTTATGTATGTGTGACTTTCTATGTGTCACTGTGTTACAAAATTGAAGGAACTAACTTGTAGGTATGTGAATATAGGTGGTATCACTTGTCTCTTAGTTTGTGTGAATCGAAACAGTTAGTTGAAGCTGTGAGTGTGAATCCCCAAATGCAGTGTAGTTATGTGCAAGCCTGGCTAGTTACTCACTTCTGCCTGAACACACAAAAAGAAACCAGTTCCTACATCCCAGCCTCTGTCAAAATCTAAGCGGACTTCAAAGCCTGATGAACTTGAGGAAGTGATTCATGCTGAGATCCCAACAGTAAGAGCAGAGACAGTAGGATTTGCCTAAATATGGTCATGCACATCCCTAGTCCTCAATAGCTCAAACTACCCAGCAAGCATAACATCTCTTAATGGTTATTTTTATAGATAGTATTTATAACATGTTTAAGGTAAATAATGAGGAAAGTCTTAGATGGGTGACCTGTCACATTGTGAAGAAATGTTATCTAGCACACATATCCAAAACATTGTACTGTTCATGGAGACAAAACCCATGTATCGCCCATGTTGTGGGATTATGGTATCCAAGACTAATGAGCATATATGTTTGGCAATGGCATCTAGCATGTCCAACCCAGACAACAAACAGTACAACACCCTTCCTTACAACACATTCAGTAAGCTTAATTAACGAGAGCAGTGATTGGCTGAAAGGTTGTATATATTGTGCTGGGTGTTCTTTCCATCAGCTCATACACAAGAGACAACAAGAAGACTTTTATTCCAGATACTCACAGAGACCCTGAGACACACCAAGGTAAAGGTGTTTAGGTTCAGGATTTCTGTTCCTGGTCAAATGAAACACTGACAAATTACTGTGGATTGAAGATGCTAATTATGACTGTTCATTTTTCCTATTTGGTGTTCTAGAATCAGAATCAGAATCAGAAAGGGTTTTATTGGCCATGAAAGTTTGCACAGTCAAGGAATTTGCTTTGGCAGGAAGGTGCATACAATAAACATATAGTATCCTTAAATTTAAATATGTGGACTGTCTATACTAACTATCTATACTATATAACTATACTATCTATACTAAAGTGGAATTATATTTAAAATAAAATATACAATAAAATATAAGTTGCCTAATTTACAATATAAAAATACAAAAAATACAAATATGACAAAAAATACAAAAAATACAAATATGACAAAAAATACAAAAAATACTAGATGCAGACGTTTGGAATGAAGCTGGCAGCTCTTCTCGGATGCTTGATGCTTCTCTCTTCAGCGTTGGTAGGAGTCAGACAGTTGGCTGAGGCCAACGCACACATGTCATTGGGATCTGTACTTCTCTACAAATGACTAAAGCGTGTCTTTTTCAGGCTGAACCTAACCATGTCATCGAGAAGCGTTCTTCATCTTCATCTTCAAGCGAAGAAGTGAGTCTAACTCTAGTCTGAGTGCATAAAAACCAAGAACTCTTTATTGGAGTATCTTTATCAATATATGGTGCCATAGCATGAATCTCCAAAAATTGTTGAAAGTGTTCATCTGAGATCACAGAAACCTTTGTCTGGATGTTGTTAACAGCCTTTTCTTCTTGCCTTTTTTCCTTTACAGGACAGGAATGGCACGCCGAATTTCCTCCAGTTCTACAACTACTTCTTGTACCTCCAGAGCCTTGGTCTGTTTCCTGCCCCTGCTCCAGCTCCTGCCCCAGCTCCTGCCCCAGCCCCAGCTCCAGCCCCTGCCCCAGCCCCAGCCCCAGCTCCTGCCCCAGCCCCAGCCCCAGCTCCTGCCCCAGCCCCAGCCCCAGCCCCAGCTCCTGCCCCAGCACCAGCTCCTGCCCCAGCCCCAGCTCCTGCCCCAGCTCCTTGACAGGAGTCAACAATGTCTTTTCTGACAGTACATCTATGCAATAACCTGTCTTATGTTGGTTTACACAATATGCAATAAAGACAATTGGAAATAGCACATATGGCTTCATGACTTCATTGTTTGATAGGACCTTCTTGGTGTGGGTAACAACAAGTACAGAAAGTATTGTGCGTGTGGTAGTGTGTGTTTATGTGTATGGTAGTGTGTGTTTATGTGTGTGGTAGTGTGTGCTCATGTGTGTGGTAGTGTGTGTTTATGTGTGTGGCGTACGTGTTGGTAAGAGAAACAGAAGATAGATAGATAGATAGATATATACTTTATTAATCCCGTGAGGGAAATTCAGAACACCATATGAAAAGAATCAACTGTTGAGATTCACTTTATGTGATGCCTTCAGTAAGACGTCAATAATCAGTAAAGTGAACCGAGTGGGGTAGAACCCCCATCACCCCTTCTACTGTAGTAACAGCTGTTTGTTTACAGGACGTGTTAACAAGGTTGTTGTTTGCTGTTGGACACTCAAAGCGGTGTGGAAAATGATCCATTTCAACATGTCTTTAAGTCCTTATGATGAGAACATGGGTGTAGTTGGTTCAGTAACAAACACAACGCAGTTGTTTTGAGAGTTGTTCTCCTCGAAGCCCATGCTGAAGCAAGCAGGTGCCAAACCTAGAATAAGCTAGGTTCCTTAGACTACATGCATTGATTATAATTCTCTGAAATATTCAAAACATTTCCACATTCTTTTTGCAAGACCTTTGAGAAAAGGCTGAATAATGAGATGGCTGTTTTTGCCACAGGTAAGGGTAGACCTAATAAGTCATATTTATATTTGTATTTTATATGTTAAGTTGTATCTTATATGCATGCTTAATTCTTATCATTTAGCGTGAACATGTGGTTGAAGGATGTTTTTTTGAGGATGTGTGTGTGTGTGTGTGTGCCTGCCTGCGTGCGTGCGTGTGCGCGTACATGTGTTTGTGTGGGCATGTGTGTTGAGTGAATAAGTCTCTGCTTATTTGTCTTTCTGTCTCAGCATTGCAAATGTCTGTAACAATGAGTCATATTAGTGAGGAAATAATTGTTTTTTAATCCAAATTGGTTTATTAATTCAAGGGTTGGCTTGAGACATCTGAGAAAAAGAGAGTTGGAAGTTTAGATGTGAACACAGATGAGGAACTACCTGTTTAATCATACATTGAATTTCCCTGAAGAACCTGCCAGATTCAAGTCCTCAAGGTAAGTGAGCTCCCACTTATGAACTGTCATTTTTTATTAATCAACTATTAACAGAAAAAACATGTTGTATTTTTGTGTATTAATAAAATATTTTAAAATATGTTTTCAGTACATCATGAACTTTGTTTATCTGTTCATTCTCATCTTTGGAATTGTCCTTGAAACTGTAAGTGTAAGATAATAACATTATTCATGAAGTATATAAATCAATATTTAGTGAAAGCTTTACTTGAATACAAATTAAGGAGGCTGATGCTTGTAAAATGTAAAACCAAATGACTTTAGTATAAATGTATCAATACTTTTTGTAGAACTGTGGTCGTCATTATCATAGAAGCTACTCTGACAGCGATGAGGTAAGAAAATGTATTTAAAATATAACTTTACTGGTCTATCAACTTTTGCAATACTAATGTCACCATATTTCAAACATATCTGCCTTGTGTTGTAGAGACGTAACTTCTACCCAATCCCAACATTCCGCTGGTATCGCCCGATGCCGGTGCATCCCCGCTTTCCCTTTCCCTTCCCTATGTGGCCTCTATATCCTGGGCTGCTGCCCCGACCGGCCCCAGTCCCAGCCCCGGCCCCGGCTCCAGCTCCGGCTCCGGCTCCGGCTCCCAGCCCCGGCCCCAGCCCCGGCCCCAGCCCCAGGACCCGCTACCCCACCCCCTGGTACCACCGCCCAACGAGGAGACAATGGCTAGACTTTCTCAGTGGTACCTGCACATGTCTATGGATCCTTTCCTTAAACATATCTTGTTTTTTAATGTCTGCAGTAGAATGTCTTATCCTCTGTTAACAATGAACCAGGGCAGCAAAGCTCTTTTCAACATGTCCATTTATTTCCACATTAAATAGATCTCTCTGCATTTTGACTGGCTTTTTATTTGACTTGTGCTCTATTTCTGTTTTATCAGAAGATAAATTCATTTTTGTATTGGATTCATAATTGTGTTGCTTATTTTAATATTATTTCCAATTGTGTTTAGTCTTATCTTATTTACACAAAGTGGTTCTGGTCGTGTTGAAGAATTAGAATCTAAGATTCGAATTGAAAAGGTGGCATGAAGGCGTGTCCCAGGATGAGTCATGAACCATTTATGATCTTGATGTTTGCATGTGTGTCTCAATGTGTTTGTGTATGGATTTGGGGTTATTTTTTTCCATGTGTGTGGTAGAGTGCTGAGACCCATGGCACAGATATCAATTATAGGATTAGCTCAGATTATGACATACCTAGGTGCTGCTGGTGTAATACTAGGCCTGTGAGGAAAGCACCCCAGTCACCAAGGCCAGTAAAGTGTGTAAGCCTGCACTCCAACCACACCACTCCTTATTGATGGATGGAAATACAAGCTGGGCCACTTGAAAACGGTATATTAGTTGGGACTACAAATCCTAACATCCTGGAACACCCAAATCCTAGATTACAAATCCCAGAAGCACATCGGCCCATGTCTACATTTATAGATATTGGACTTCTAATGTCAGTTATGATTTGGCAAGATTATTACTTCACCATGAAACAATATTCTTCTGCTGATTTTATTGGTCTAAGTGTAATTTATTCTTTTAACGCCATTGTGGTTGACTCTAATAACAGATGACGTATGGATCTCAGACTATGATGTAAGGAAAAATGATTGTCAGTGGCTTTTGTATGTTTTGCTTTTGTGCCTTTTCAGACATTACAGCACTAGAACTAAATGAAGACCTCTCAATTACATCAAATCAGTGCTTGGTCTGTGGCCATTAGCTCATAGACCACTTCAGGTACTTCAAGAAAGGAAATTATGTTGGCCTAACGTGATTGGTTGGTTCGTTCCATGGACAGTGCATAAGTTCCAGATCTCTGGTGAATTCTCTCACTTTTTCTCTCACATAAGTACTTGTTTTTATCACTTTCTACTTTGAAAATTCAAAAACACTGTTTTTAAGATGATTAGACTGGCAATACTAGCATATCTTGCCACAACTGTAACTGCAGTACCAGTAAGTATCTTCTGTTTGTATTTTAGACAGACATTTTATCGCACAATTTATATCTTGGAAAATGACAGTTCATCTTGTTTTTCGTCCATTGTTTATACTTTGTTGACTCAGTTCAGTGTGGAGCTCTAACCCCACGTTTCTTCCGTGCACGTGTTCATCTGGCCCAGGTCACTGGAGGCCCAGCTCTTTCACAGCCTGAACAAAGAGGAGACCCACCGGCCCAAAAAGACCCATCTTTGCAAGCCTCTGCCACAAAGCCTGGGCCTCAAGTAGTGGTTCAGATCCATCCCAGTGTGCAGCAACCCCAGCCTATACTACCTCAGCAACAGGATGCCCAGGGTGGGGGTCCGTTCCTGGTTCCCTTTCAGCCACATGCTTGGGGACCACAACTGATGATGCCTTTCCAACCCAACACTCCGAGTCCTGCTCAGCCTGGACCTCTGCCTCAGCAACCTCAGGTGAGACACACAGGCTTGACCTAGTCATTCATGAGAAAGATGATATTGTGATTGATAAAAAAAAAGTATTGTTTGAGGGTTATAGAAATAGCATTGTGTTTACTTATCCTTTTACAGTATGTTTTGCCCTATGGATACTTCCCTGCGTTTTCACCACAGCAAGGGAATCAGATGGTAAGATGAAGCTATATGTGTGGTCTGATTGTGTACGTTCTACTGTATAGGTACAGTTTCATAAGTAGTGCAATAATCTGTGAAATATCTGTTGGTTTTCATCCAAAACCAACCATAATTAAGTTGAAACGTTTGGCCCTGAAGCAGTCTTTGTTCATCTGCCACATCTACTGTAGGGATTTTTTTTTCTGAAGTTCCACTGTCAAAATATTTATCGTAGTTATCAAACAGAAACTGTCTGTATCTGTCATTCAGTCTTCTCCTCACAGGCTTTTGATTTGTTGGGTAAACCTCTGACATTAAAATGAACCCTTTGACTCGATCAGATAGAGCTTGAGTTATGACTCCAGGAGGCTGCAATATTGAAGACTGTTGATTTATAACCGGGAAAATAGATTAATTGAAAATATGTTGTATACTGTAATAGATTTTTTCCCTGACGGTTCATCAAGTTCATTTCAGCAGAATGGTCTCTAAACCATCTTTTGTCTAGAACAGCGACACAAACATAAGTTTTACATTTATAATTCTGTTACTGTAGATTTCACTTACAAGTGCAGGAAATATTATTTATAAAATATAATGTATTATAAATTAGTCATAGATAAATAGATATATTATATTATAAATAGTCATATAAATTAAGAAACATGAATGAATATACCGTTTAAATTTAATGTGACTGGTTTACTTGTCTTCAGTTCTCCCCCTATGGAATGCCAATGTTTTTCCAGCCACCCGTCTACCCACACTTCCCTGCTCCAGCCAGCCCAGTAGAAACAGTCATGCCTCCCTCCCAACCTGAAGCACCAGCCCAGAACCCCCTGCCCGAGGAGCAGCCACAGCAGGTACCACAGCAGGCCTGACCCTGCAGCTGCGTTTGGTTCCTCCTGTTTGTTCAAGAAGCAGGTCATGCTTTAGATAGTATCTGTAAGATCAGGTGTTGAAAGGTATATTTTCTGTACCCACAGACTCCTCAATTTGTTTGGATTCCACAGCCAAGGGTAAAACAATAATATAATATTATTGATATTATTTGATCAATATCATGATACTGTACATTCTATATTTGCAGTCATTTTGTTTGAATGATGTGACTCAGTGGAATGACTCCTTCTTGCGTTTATCTCCTAGGACCCGCTGTTTGGGGGACTGAGCTCTGAGGAACTTGAGGTGAGGCAACCAAGATCTTAATCAAGCCTTGTTAGTAATTACAAAAGAGGGAACTCACTGAACTCAATTGACACCCATCTGTGCAAAAGCCAACTGAACACACCCATATTTTCTTTCCCTTGTCTCTTTTCTCTCTCTCTTTAACCCTCATCTGCCTTGTCTTCACTCTCTATTTCTTTCAAAGATGGCAGACAGGATGGGACAGATAGGTTTCTTTATGCCCAATATACAAGGGACAAACGTGGCCAAATCTCAAGCCCGGCAGGTGGCCCCGGCCAGTCTGCCTACAGGCACCATGGTCGTTAACCCAGGTCTGCGAAGCTTTAGTTTACCCTCTCCTGCCTTCATACACACCATGGGAGTCTCACATGGGGGCCTCCCCACCGGACAGGCCACCTATCCTGGGGTAACCATTGGAGAGGGTCCCCTCCCTGGAGCCCAGCCGGACCCTCAGGTTCTACCAGTTGGTCTAGAAGCAGCCAACAGTGGTCGAGCAGTGGTCGATCCCAACTATCAATCAGTCGAGCCCACCGCCACATATTCAGGCATTTCTCCACCGCTCATTGAATCCGAAGTATACGTCCTCCCTGAGACCACGGCCAGTGAGAGGTTTGCCGTGGAGACCAACACAGACCTCTATCTTTGAAGAAAAACATTTGAACAAGTAGATTTGTATGGAAACATGAGGGAATTTTATGTTAAAATATGTGATGAGTTTTATTAGTGATACTGTAGTAATTGTAAAGAGTATACGGTGTAACATTAAAGAGGTTTTGCTTGATAAAAGTTGTATTTCTTATGTTATTATTAAATGTCATGAATTATAATAAATAAAAAAGGAGAAATTCTTCTCAAAGAAACTTCATTCAAGATGACATGTATTCTTTCTTGCATCTGTTTGAATGTCTGTGGCCTGGATGATGTACAAAAGAAAAACCCAATGGTGTCACGCCCTCGGACTCTGCGCAGCCTGCAAGGTGGCTGCGCTCTGCTTCCCCTGAGTTTTGAGTTTATTGATTTCACCTGTTGCTTGTTTGACCCATTTAGTTCGCTATTTAAACCCCAGTATGTCTTAGCTTCTTTGCGAAGTCTTACTTATTTCTTAATTAGTCTGTCTGAGCCTTGATACCTACAGTTTTTGTCCGTTACGTTATCGACCAATTGCCTGTCTTTGACCACGATTTTGGAAGTACCTTTATTGCCCTGTTTGCCGGTGTACCTACTTTTGCCTGTCCCTGACTATTCTGTTAAATAAAACCCCTCTGCACCTGGCTCCGAGTCTGCTCCGGTTACAAATGGCATATGAAAAAGATGTACTGCCCAATCCATCCTCTTGAGGACATGATATGTATGAAATGTTATTTTCAATTAGTATTCTATAGAAACGTGAAAAGGTGTTCCTCAAATACTGAAGCCGAAAAATTTGCAAAACACAACATTTGTCATTGCCAAAACCTGTGGCCATGACTGACTGTACACTTGTTACTTAGTGCACTGCATATTAACCCCCCATGGTTTTGGAATGCAATGTCCAACAATCTCTCACATAGTAGGTTTATTTCTTGAATGTCAGTGCTCAGTAAGTCAAAAACATTTATGCTTGCTATATTTGAAAGGCTTGTAGTTGGTCATTCCTCAAAAATGTTAGGGAGACCATTATTTTAAAATGACCAAACTATGCTCCTTATGCTCATTAGAGGTGTATCCATGAGTGAAAACCGTTTTTTTCCTTTTGTCCCTAATCATTTATATCATGTCACATCTTGTGCATGTTTACAACAACTGATAGCATTGCTTCCCTCTAGGAGCCAAACACAGGATGAGGGAAAGACCATAAATAATGCACAAAGACAAAATTATCTTTGGAGATCTTCCCTATAGATACATGTCAGCTGCCAAAGCAAATTTTTGCACAATTCAAAGTAAAATCTTGGCAAGGAACCAATGCCTGTCAAACTGCTTTGGAGTGTTCTTTTGTTTCAGAAGAGAATAAAAAGGAGAGTACCTTTCCACTGTCATCACACTCCTCCTCAAGCATCCTTCAATAACCTTGTGCTTCTACACATCCAAAGGTAATGTAGGAGAACTCTCTAAGCTCTGCAAATTGCAATGTTAAAACAATGTGTGCTTGGTACATTTGGTCAACTTTGATACAGCTTTAAAATAGATATCTCTGTTGTGTGTCATGGAGCTCCTTCTAAAATTGTATTTGTGTTTGCAGATTCATTCAAGATGAAATCCTTCCTTCTGCTGGCCTTTGTCATTGGGACTGCCATCTGCGTCCCTGTGAGTTTCCCAAACCCCATAAAGAATCATTTGTGAAATATTCGGTTTGTATTAATGAACATTGGTTTGATAGGAACAGGCAGTGTGAGGTTGACATTTATTATTTTCATCTTTCAGCAAATGATGTTCATGGAGTTTGACATGCACCATGCACCTGCCCAGGTAAGAGAGGACTAACACTGGGATGTCATGTATAAAGCATGCAGAGTGACTGTCATGGTGGGGATAATACATATTTTCATTTCCTAAAATTGCACACCTAAAGATTTTATATTCTCACCTCAAAACAGTAGTTACTCCATGACAAGGATCTGTTATTAAGCGTTCTCTGACAAAACAGAAAGAACAATTTGATACTGAAATTCACATAAAATGATAGACTTCAACTAAGTCTATCTGAGTGATGTGTGTGATAATATGCCAATGTAAATCCTCAGGCCCTCCAAGCTGTTCCTGCTGGAGCAGGACCCGCCAGTCTGGAAGTGGCAAGTCTCTAGTCCTCCTGGCTTCTTTCATTGGCTAGAATACAACTATTTCATTGCTAGAATACAACTTTCTTCACTATTGCTGTATAGTCCATTTTCAAAACTGGTGGTAACCAGAATCAATCATTTATATTTTACAGCTCCTCCCTGTCAATGGTTTCCAACAGCCTGCACGCGCACCTGTGAGTAACTATGGCAACATACCATAGAGCCATAAGAAAGTATCCCTCATCGCGACAGAAAGCTTTCAATGCGACAAAATGTGCATTTAACAATTAGGGCCTAACGTTTTTCTACATCCATAAATGTGCTGAATTGAAGTTGGTAGTGAAAGTGATGTTTCTGTGGTTGTGTGTGAACGCGTCCTCTGGGTGGTCTTCATCCACAGACTCGTGGCTTCATCAAGCAGGAGATCCCCCAGCCCAATGGAAGAGAGAGCATTGAGATCGTAAGTTCTGATGTGCTGTGCATGTACAGTATAGGACAGACTATTGGTGCTCCTTGGTCACCTGTATGTAATGTGACTCCTCCCCTCTTCTCCTCTCCCGTCCTCTCCTCTAGTTCCATGCCTTCGGTTTCGCCCAGCCTGCCCCAGTTGCCCCTGCAGCCCCTGTTGCCCGCGCTGCCCCTGCTGCTCGAGTAAGACTCTCATTTCTAGTCTGTAACACAGGGTGTCTCCTAGCTAATATACAGCTGATGATATTCATGCAGAAACACTTTGCACAATTTAAGTCCAGTTTTTAATGTAAAAGTGGATGGTATGGGACCATTGCTGATTACAGAAGTGTTGATTGGTTTCATTTGTGACGTGTGTCGTTCCAGGCTCCCAGACGTAAGTCTGATGATGATGATGAGGAAGACGATGAATAAAGTGAGTCCCGCAGGCACACACACACACACACACTCACACACACACACACCACACACCACACACACACACACACACATGGCATTGAAACTGAAATCTTGTTTGTTGTATTAATTTTTCTTGTCTTTTTTTTACCTGCTGTTCAGATGACAAATGACTGGTGATTGATCAACTGCGCCCCCTATCGAAACAAGACTGGAAATGTGTTCTTCTAATGCTGCTTTTATTTGAATATAGTAATGCGGTTAATGCAGAATAAAATGGTCAAATGGTGCATAAAACCTGGATTAGCTATTGTATAACCAATGTTTTTGTATGGCAAGTTTGTTATTGATCTGATCGGTAATAAAACTTTTATCAAGTTATCCCTTTGTGTTTGAGTAATATTGTGACAGCAAACCCACCCACACAGATAAGCAAATACACACACATACAAATTTGTGGAAAAAAGATTGCTCTCACGAACGTGTGACCATCAGCTTAGGTACCTTCAAGCCTCAGAGAGACTTTGTTAGTATCTCTGTGTGTCTGAACTGGTCACGTTCATGCCAAGGTGTTAAATTCTCTCTCCAATCAGCTGGTTGTCTAATATCATAACCCGGCACCTAAACAGATGGTTGCATTGTTCGTGTCCAGACGGACAGAACTTTCTTCCACAAGCTTCTATGTCTGTCCAGTGCTCTCACCATAGTCCACCTGGTCTGTAACGAAAACGCGTTTATAGGACCGCAAAGCTGCCGTGAATGAGAAAGCATGAGAAACATTTCCCCAGGGAACTCACAATCTCTGTATGCCTTCCTGATTTCTTCTGGGTGAAATGTAATTCTATATACGTGCTCCAGTATGATACAGAGTAAGTCTGAAATGAGCCTATGATACACATAATCAGCTGGGCACTGCTATTACTGAGACATCCTACCTGACCACTGATCGTTTACTAAAGCTCAGGACTAGACACTCAGTCGCAGGGTGGTGCCAATGTAAGGTCAACACCGATTGGCTGAGAATTCAGCCAGAACTATTTAAAAGCCCATGTTTCGGTGGACATAGGAATAGACCTACCGAACCTGTCTTCTTCAGAATCTGTACCAATAGTACTGCAGGTGATGTACTGAGAATAGAACCTAGCTTTTAGAACAATGCCTTTATTTTAAATGCTTTTGAGATTTTTAGGAAGAAAACAAGCTGCACTGTGTTTGGTGACATGATCTTTGCTGATATTTCTTCTATTGATTCATGATGTTGATAAGGTTTTCTTGTGATTGTGTCATAGTGAATCCTGTGACCATGAAGCTGCTCATACTGTGTATCTGCCTGACCAGCTCCATATCGGCCGTCCCGGTAAGTCTGACAAGATCAATAATACTACTAGCATCATTATAAATGAGTATACTAACAATAATAATAAAGCCTCTCAACTCATCAACTTATACCATGTTATCAACTTAATATGTTCTGTTACATCAACAATGTCATTCATTCATTCGGGGCCAGATATCCATCAACAGAACCACACGCTGGGGTATCTCGATCAGTCGTCACGGAGATGAATGAACACAAATACAATCTTGTTTGTTTGACTGTGAACCTTGTGCCTTTTCAGCTTCCCTCTTTCTTTCACTTCCTGCCTCACTTTGGGCCCAGACAGGCTGGCCCACCCACACAGGTACGGCAACAGGTACACTTGCTGGAGGTTTGCCTAATTCTGTGCTCACATTCAACAGGAGATTTGCTTGTTTTAGATCGCCCGCCTCGACATGAATCTTTATGCTGTAGTGTTTTCCGTCTTATTTGAAAAGTTGAATTGTAATAACATCCTTTCTCTCGCTCTGCAGGGGAGGGATGTCTACCCAGCAGGCCAGCCCATGCAGCCAGACATGAACGGGGCCATCAGCATGGAAATTGTACGCTGTCATCTTTCCTACACTGTATTTTATGTAGATGATGCACATACAGTAGAAGCTCTACTCCATGGGCCCTGTCTCTTCCGTTGATTCAACTTTCACTAGATGAAGTTGACTGGCAATTATTCCTCAAAAATGAGAGGTTTGCAGATATGAATAGCTGTAGAATACCCCTCATCCAATAACATAAAAGTTAATTGGGCTATGTAATGATTAGTTACACTGAACCATCAAACGAGATTGGTATGCAAACCTGGTCATTGAATCAAGCTCTCTCCAAACAGGTGTTTCCACCCAGATTCGCTGGCCAATCTACAGGCGGACAAATGAATGGACAGGTGTGTAGCTGTTAACTGTTGGTTAGATTTTTTCTTTTATGAAAGATTGTAATCTTCTGTATTTCTCTGTCTGCCCTCCTTTCCTTCTCAGGCCTTTCTCAAGTACTCAGTACCTCAGGCACCGGGTCGAAAGAGCGTGGAAATTGTAAGTGTTTCTTGTTCTCAACGCAGAATTATATGGAGTGAACCTCTTCAATTACAGGGGAAGTTCAAACCACAGGCACCGATGAAGATGTGTTCAGTCACAGCGGACAGCTTGTGTGATGTTAAGTGGGTTGCAGTGAGGCTGGGTGTCTGTGAAAATTAAACAACCACTGTGATGTCTTCCTGCGGCACTGACCATGATGTGGTGCATGATGTGGAAAAGAGGTTTGACATTATAATTATAATTTTTTCTTTGAATTTTTCAGTACTACCCCTTTGACTTCAATCAACAGCAGGTGAGTGCTGACATATTAATAACCTAATGTCAATATCTTCAAATCTTAATATCTAAATATGAGCTCCTTATCTTCTTCAGATGCCTAACTTCCCACAGCTGTTCCCTTATGATAACTCTCCCCAAACCGTGCCCCAGCAAGATCCCATAGTAAGTCTTACCTGTTTTTGCAATAATCCTATTTGTAAATGACAATGCAACGTACTCTAAAATACCACCCAGTCTTGTCGCAAATGAAACAACAGATTTGACATACATAACTAAACTGGGGAGTTTCATCAGATCAGAGAAGAGATTCAACGTGTCCTCAGACCCGTGTGTACTCTGCTGTTTGCAGGTGCCGGCCTATGAGGCCAGACTTCCTCATACCCAGGATCCTTTGCAGCCAGCCCAGCAGGAACACCCAGAATGGAGAGGCCAGGTGGGATCAAATGTACTTGCAGTACCTGTGGTTAATGATATGTCCATATGTCCTGTATATGTCAATCTACAAAGGAAAAATACTTGACATTCGTGCAGGCTGTACTGTTAGAGAACTCACTCAGCAATAATGAATGCATTTTTCAACACGGTCAAATGAGTAGCTATAGAACATCTCCCATCCAAGGTCACATGACAAATGTTGCTCAATTTAACAATACCATTTTCGACACTATACAGGTGCCTGTGCATCCGTAAGATGGGAATGAATTGTAAGTCCAATAGAATTACACTTCACATACAAATCGAAGGAACATGACAGTACTGTAACATCCCAAAAGCCCCCAGGAACTAACAACCACATTCTTTCATTTGTTCTTGTAGTGACTCGCAGGATCCGGAGTGCAGCGCCAGAAAGAGATGAGTCATCTAGATGTGTGTTTGTTTCTCCTTCATATGTTTGCAAAATGTTTACGGATGGAGTAATAGTGTGGAGTCAGCTGCCTTGATAGGCTGTATTATTTATTCTGTGTAGGAGAAAACTGAATATACAAGGATAGAGAACTGATATACTGCACAGTAGAACACAGTGTGTCTTATGTATTGTATTGTAAGTAGTGGTTTATGCTGTGTGCTGCGTTTAAATGTTACCCTATTAGTAATGAAAGCAATTAAAATGTTTACAAGCAACCATTTCAGCTGGCTTTCTCATTTGTTTTAATATCATTGACACGGACTGTCTTGTAGATGATGTAAATGTTTATTTTATGCAGTAGCGTTATGGTTGATGAAGTATGGTAAAACCGACTGTAACAGTAACATTGCTTGAGTGGAAATATCAAATCTCTTATTCATCTCGTACATTATTTGTATAGCAGGGGGCCGTTAGAGTACATTACTTAAAGAATTAGCTAACTAAAAGCAAAAGCAAACAAACAAACAGATTTAATATAATGGCTTTTTGGCTCTTGGAAGCCGTACTCCATGGATTTTCCTGCAACAGAAACCACATGAAATGAACGTTAAGGTTTCCTTGCATGCTGATGGACGTCAATGGGGAGGTTCTAATCCGGTCTTTAAGTAGGTATCACATAGATACATCCAGTGTCATACCTTTGCAGACAGAATACTGTTGTGATCTAGTCATCCTTGTCCTCGTCTTCTCCTGCAGGGGCCGGGGCCTGTAACAACACGTCCATAGTGACAACTAGCTCTCTTACTCAGTCTCTCTTCAAAGAGAGACAGATAGACGGCAGGCGCCATCTTTCTACCCCTTTTATGTGTGTGTGTGTGTGTCCCAGCCCCAGTCAAAGTCCTCCCTTCAGTCAAAATTCAAAGCAAACCAATCCATCCATTTGGTCCAAAACTCCCATTCCATATTAGCCAGATACTATCAAACATGCATAGACTTCTCATTTACACAATGGGTCTTTCATCTTTCCTAGAGGGTTTGCAGGTTCAGCACACGAGACTCAGTTATCCTTATGCACATGCAGAGTCTGTAATAGTCAGTTAACGTACATGAGCTTCTGGAGCCACAGGGGCGATTGGGACTATAGACTGTCTGCCACCAAATGGAAAGATCTGTGGGAGGGAATGGAGAAAAGATTTGTCAAGTAAAACCCACATTACCAACAACTTTCCCCATTTAGAAAATAGTAGATTTCAAATGACTCTGTAAATTTGATTGTTTCTCTACCAGGTCAGGGGCCTATCTTACCAGCTCATAGCTAGCTCTTCCAGGTACATGAGGCACTTCCTGTCTGATGAAGCCTTGGGATGGGAAGCCCTGTCAAACAAGAGAAGAAACAACACAGTTTGTGTCAGCGTGTAGAAACCTAATACAATCACTTACTCTTCACATTTTAACAGTAACTCTTTTCATCAACAACATACTTACAATGTTAGGCTGCTGCAGGCCTAACAGCTGAAATAGAGGATGAAAGAAAGATAGATGTGAGGTTCTGTAGAATATCATCTGATTTATAACAATGTCATGTGATACTTACAAACTCCAACACGTACTGTGCTGGATTCCCGGGTACTGCTTGCTGAATGTGAAATGAAGGTCAACATCACTGTGTTGTTGTGATGAACTGAAGTGCAGGCTTGAATATTACCTTTGTTTTGTTTTAGTTTTTCTCTTTTGCAGTTTCAACTGTAAGGTCTAAATCCTAGCATTAGATGAAGTAACTTAATTGTACATAAATGTTGTCTGTAGCTTAGTTCCAGTGTAATTTACTTGAGTCTGTGGTACCACGTAGCGCTCTAATCCTCTGTAATGCCTGGCCTAGGAAAAGAGGTAGGCACACCAAATGTGATTATCCATACACTCCATTAGATTTTACAAACGTTCTACTGTAGAATATTATACTTGTACTTACAGGGACACTGAGTGCTATGCCAGCAATGCATGCCAGAAGAACTGCGATGAAAGACTTCATGGTGACCTGGTGATTGATTCTACAAATGGGAAGGACATCTGATTAATGTCAAGAGAACAACTTGTGTTGTATAACGCTGCAAAACTAAATGCAATGTAGAATATATGGCAACAATTTAAGGAACAAACAAACAAACAAAAGAATCGTACTATAATCAGACTTCCAAACACTCCTAAAATCCAGATTAGTAGTTAGAGAACATGCAGTGAGATGTTCACTGAAAAGATTCCGTTGATGAAGTCTGTGGAACACACTTCTATTTATCTAGATGATTGGGTGTCAATTTCATCCAGTAACGATGAGACAGCAAACAAAATCTGCATTATATTGTATTGTGTCAGCAAGTTCATATAGTCATCAACGAGAATCACATATCCCACAATTGTTTTGAATGAATTAAGCAAATTATAGGTTCAAATCATGTGTTATGGATTCATTGCTGACTTTGCAAGACTTGTAGTTTAAACCTAAACCTCTGAGTTGATAAGACATGTATTGTGCATATCCTACTATTATTTCACTACAGTGTTTACTGTTATCTTACAGTATGGGTCTCTTCACGATGACAGCCAGGTATATCTGCAATGAAAGGCCACAGTGAATGTTCGTAATTTGGCTAACCTAAGGAGCCCCAATAAATGTGAACCTTTCCATTTCTTTAAATCCTGTTGGAGAACATAGCCATACTGTTGCTAAGCCACCTGATACTTAAATGCAAAAGATTAAGCCCCATTTGTTAATTTGACTTTACTGTCCTTGAGCTTGGAGTACCAAGTACAGAGATACAAAGGGAGCACCATTTAAGTCTGAGCAGTCATGACCAACTAACCTTAAGACAATGAGACAATATCTGCTTGTCAGACAAAAAGCAGAATACTGAGAGATGCCAATATGATGATCATAACAACTGATAATAGAGTCTCATGAGGTTTCAGAATATGTGATAAAATGCTAATCTATCCTCCAGCGAAAACACTGAGCATAGCATTTTCTGAAGTGGCAGCTATAGACATAGAGGAACAATTAAGATTATTGTTCCTGGTTTGAAATGATGGAACTCACGCTTTCATTGTTTATCTGATCTGGAACCCTCAGAACCACCCAACCTGCTTCCAACATTCCATATCACCTGGGGCAGTAGCGATACCCATCGAACAAGCCCAAACGAACCAGCGGGATAGAAACCCCAAACCTAGACGCCAGTATGGGGGGGGTGGGGTTAAGCTGTTAGTCTGTGTTGATAACTTTGAGACATTCTTGCCCTAAATTGTCTGTCTGCTTCCAAGTCCATCAACACACATCAGTCACATAGCCATCAGGCAATAAGTCAATGCAACAGCTCAGGCTTTTTGGGGGGGAGAGGTAGACTTTTGGCGTGAGGTAGAGAGGACCTCAGGTGTGAGTGGCCGGGGAAGGCAGGGGGGGGCGGCAGTTGGGGGCAGGCGGGGGCAGGCGGGAGGGTATGTGCTACAGTAAGCATTCTTGTGTGTAATTAGACATAATGGGGGCATTAAGCCTTCACGTTTTGCCTTACTTTTGAAGACTAAGGACATTTCATCAAACGACAGAGGCTTGCACATGTCACTGAAACACAATGATGTGATTGGCTGTCTCACGATGGTTGAGCAGTATAAAATGGCAGCTATACAGAGACAAGAAATAGTTCACTTCTTCTCTACAGCCAGATACCTCTACAGCTGCTCTTACTACCAAGAACAAGGTGAGAATTGACATCCCATATTGTTTTGACTGATGCTTAAACTTGTGTTAAGTACTTTGAACCTATTATTAACCCAATTGAGTCGACTGGGGTTCAATGATATTTCATACTGTACTGTACATTAGGGTGAAATAAATCTGTTTAAATTTGCAGATATACTTATGAGTCTTCTTTTCTTTTTTTTAAGATCAACATGATGAAACCAGTGGTGTTCCTGATGTGCCTGTTGGGGTCAACCTTTGCTGCTCCTGTAAGTATTGTGGCAACCCCTTTAGAAGTTGAACTGTATACATTGTACTTGCTGTTACATTTGCTGACTCAAACCAATTCCCTCTTTTACTAGGCTCCTGACAGTGGAAGCGATGAGGTAAAAATAAAGCTTTCCTGTGCAGACATCCCTCCCGCTCACCTCCCAGCACTATGTGCCAAACTGTCTTAGCCAGAATATTCTTATGTCAAAAATGACTCAATAGCCATAATGACATGTCTGCTGTCACGCCTGCCGGCTTTTTCCAGCAGGTTGCAGCACATGCACACATGGCTGTGAGGATGATGGAGCTCTACAGAATGTACGGTTCCCTTCAGCAACAGGTTAGACGTCCTCCATGTTTTCTTCCTTCCATTTAAGCACTTGAACAGTTCAGACACTTGACTTGTGTGGAGCGTGTGAGTGTCCAGGGGGTTCATTAAATGGACAGAGATAACACAACATGGACCTTGTTGCCAGACGCAACACAGATGAAGTGTTCATAATATGTATTGATGTTTCCTCTAGGGTGTTGGAGCAGGAGGAAACCCTGGCTTCCCTGCTGTTCCTGTGAGAAACCTCTTACTGCCTTTCACAAAACAAACGTCTAGAACAAAAGACCACATTACACATTTTTCTCACAGAACTTTATAAAACGGACTTTTATTATTTTCTTTTCTTGGTAACATTACATTTACAACACCATTACATTTCTTGGAAGATTACCATTACTCTATGGTACCGTTAAAGCAATTCCATACTAAACAAACTCAGTACAATGTGTCCATGAATCCCAAATCTTTCATGAAAGTATAGGAGCGTTGGCAGGGGCCGACCTTCTAGAGCACATGCAGCATGATGTGTCCTTACAGTGTGAACAGTGTTGCGGGGTTGAAAGGGGGGCTTGATCACGCTGTCTCTCCTGCAGGGGAACGCGCAGCTGCAGCTCCGCCTCCCAGCTTCTTCATGCCGCCTCCCATGCCAGCCGGGTCCGACGAGGAGGGAGCGGTGCGTGCGCTCTTCTCAAAAGGGCTACATTTCACTTGATGACATGTATTAGGACCGTTGACGACATTACTATATCAGTACATCATCATGGTTCTCGTCCTGCTATCAGGGAGGAAGGAGCGTGTGTCCGTATGAATGTGTGCACGTGTGTGTGTACGTGTGTGGGGGGGTGCTCATACAAGTCTTCTTCTCATGCCTTTCCGTGTGTGTTCTCCAGCCCCGGTATGCCTATGGGTATGGCTTGCCAGCGGGCGCAGCCCCAGCTGCCCCCCTGAACTCTGATGAGGTGGGAGAGGATGCTGCCGGCGCCGAGGCAGAGGCCGCTGAAGCCGAGGCCGAGCCCGCTGCGGCGGAGGGGGGCGGAGCCGAGCCCCCGCGGAGGCCGAGCCCGCCGCAGAAGCCGCCGTCCCGGAGGCCGCACTCCCCGAGGTCTCCGTGGACGTTGCCGTCCCCGCCGGCGCTGACATCGACGCCACCGTGGACGTCGCCTTCGCCGATCCACAGGGGTCACCAGTTGCCGTGGATATCGACACCACCGTGCTGGCGGTGGACACCCCTGCATTGGTGTAATTTCCACAGCCACAGTTTCCAACCTGGGTGTGCTTCCCTGACGTAGTCATGACGACAATCGAAAACATCAGTGAAAAAAAGGGTTTGGAGGAAGGAGATGTTTGTGTGTCCTGGCTACTTGTGCTGGGAAGGAAAATATATTTGTTTTGAAATTGGTCTGTGGGAAAGAATGAGCCTGGACTGTCTTTGTCAAACACTGATTCAGTCTTTATCTTGTGTATCTTTTTTTCATTCTTAATAAAATAAATACGGCTGAGATACTGCATCTGATCTTGGGTTTTATTAACTCTCATCTAACACCTCCTAAACATCGAATCTGGTTCTCAGGTTTGAAACCTGTGGCTTTACAACCCCTCCATGTCTTTCAATAAGGAAGCCACAGAGTGCACTGTCTATGCATGCATAGTTGCCTCTAACCACAGATTTAGGTTCAGATCTTATTTAATCCCGTTACAGATGGTAGTACACATTATGGTGGTGTTATCTGATCTCCAACAAGTGGGTAAAGGCTGAACAACTTGTCTGGCTTGTTTTAATAGGATCAGAGGGATATGAGAGGTTGCTGACAAGGCAGAGGGGGTGGCAGTGGAGCAAAGCCGGCCCTAACAGGGGATTAATGAAGAACTCTCGGTGAGCCAGCACACAGACGAGGTGATGCTGCAGACACACCTGGCCCAGAGAGCATTTCCTATCCTCTTCTATCATCATTTGGGAGGTCTTGATAATGACTTGAGTACACACTTCCTAGAGCATACTCTCATGTTAAAGGAAAGATAAATTATATATTTTGGATGAATGACCTGTTCAGTGTATTCACAGTTAAACATTTAAAAGGAGCCAAATGATTTGCTCCCACTAGCAGTGTGTAAGGGCTCACTAGCAGTGTGTAAGGGCTCACTAGCAGTGTATAAGGGCTCACTAGCAGTGTGTAAGGGCTCACTAGCAGTGTGTAAGGGCTCACTAGCAGTGTATAAGGGCTCACTAGCAGTGTGTAAGGGCTCACTAGCAGTGTGTAAGGGCTCACTAGCAGTGTATAAGGGCTCACTAGCAGTGTATAAGGGCTCACTAGCAGTGTGTAAGGGCTCACTACCAGTGTGTAAGGGCTCACTAGCAGTGTGTAAGGGGCTCACTAGCAGTGTATAAGGGCTCACTAGCAGTGTGTAAGGGCTCACTAGCAGTGTGTAAGGGCTCACAAGCAGTGTATAAGGGCTCACTAGCAGTGTATAAGGGCTCACTAGCAGTGTGTAAGGGCTCACTAGCAGTGTGTAAGGGCTCACTAGCAGTGTATAAGGGCTCACTAGCAGTGTATAAGGGCTCACTAGCAGTGTATAAGGGCTCACTAGCAGTGTGTAAGGGCTCACTAGCAGTGTGTAAGGGCTCACTAGCAGTGTGTAAGGGCTCACTAGCAGTGTGTAAGGGCTCTCTCAGTACCAAAGGAGGGTGTAGGAGGACATGAGCACTCTATAATCTACTTATGTTGGTCAGGGTCAGACGTGCCTCTACGACACTACACAATGCTTGGACAAAAGGACGTCTTTTTACTGTGATATGATCATCTAATTGGGGCTGTGAATGTTTTTTGGGATTGTGTTTGGAGTTGGTACACAAAGGTCATTTTCTAAGATTGCCTAGCTGAAGGACTATGGACCGTAAAATACGTTAAATAAAGGTGAGTAGTCTACATCATTGGTTAGAGTTAAGAAAAAGTTATTTCTGTGTAATTATGTTATGTGCATCAACAATTACTTCTGCATTTGTTCATTTTCCTGTGGGAAGCTTGGTGAGTGGTTATTCATTGATAGTAATTGGCTTGATTATTCTGTAGTACATTATCATGATATCGCAGTGTTTGGAAGTGGTTTCAAAATGGCTGAGATACTGCTGGGTTTGATTGAACAGAACTTGTTACGTTTATATTTGGAAGGCTGGATCGTACATCTGCGGTCATGGCAACCACATCGAGCACCAAGCGCTTCCTGTCTGTGTCATCGGGTGTCACCTCAGAGATGAACACTGACACAGAGGGGGACAGCACGGAGGATGACGTGTAAACAACAACACACCAGGACACACACTCTCATTCCACATGGTCAAGACCATAGGTGCAGGTTTAGTGGTCACACACGTCCCTACCAATGTCAAGTGATCATTTCAATGTCCCCTCCCAAAACTTTGCCGCAGGGCAGGGCTTCTGTTCACATATAGGATGATTGCAATTTTTGAACCAACCAATCAGGGGTGTTTCTGGACTCAAACTCTAAAGGAATCTACAGTATTTAGATATTTTTAGTCCAGTGGGGCGGGGTGCGCCCAATTGGTGCCGGCCCCCTTGCAGGTGATGCCGGAGGCATCCTAGAAATACCCCTTCCTCCAATGTTCAAACCAATCCTTCACCCTTGGTCTGATTACGAATGTTACAGAATGTTCTTTTATTGTCAAATTTCAGTTATATGTTTCAGGATTCAATTCGAAATTGTTGTTGTTTTTCAGAGATCCGCAGCCTCCTGGCCCAGGTCGTCTGTTCAATGTCAACAACAGCAATAGCAATGAGGGGTATGTATGTTATAATATAATGATAATACATTTAATCATTTCATGAGTGAGCTTCATTTAAACTGATTTCAATGTACTTTCCCCAGAGAAGAGAAAACAAAGAAGAAAAAAGAGAAGAAAGACAAAAAGGAGAAAAAAGAGTAACAGGCTATTTCTGATTACTCTACCAACAACTTAGTTTAACATATAAATACATGTGATGCTGTGACCCATTCCCATGTGTCTCAATGGCTTTCAGGAAGAAGGAGAAGAAAGAGAAGAAAAGGGAGAAAAAGGAAAGGGAGGAAAAGGAAAAGGAGCAAGAGAAAGAAAAGGAGATCGAGAAAGAGAAGGAAAAGGAGAAGGAGAAAGAGAAGGAAAAGGCGAAGTATGTGTAGAATATGAACACATTAGTGTTATAGTGACACCATATATAAATCGTTTTCCATAATTCAGTGCTCTTTTCTGGCAGGCCCAAGGAGGTGTTTGTCATTAACCCTGCAGGCGGTTTGTACTACAACTGGCTATTTGTCATCGCAATGCCAGTCATGTACAACTGGACAATGATTATTGCAAGGTAGCTTCTTAAATTATTCAAAGCACGCATATCTAACATGACTGGTAGAGGTGTAAGCATGTGCTTGTCTACACCACTCTAATCATACTAGTGTTTCTCTCTTCAAGGGCCTGTTTTGAGGAACTCCAGCATGAATACCTTCTCACCTGGATGATTCTGGACTACTGTTCCGATATCCTGTACCTGGCTGACATGGCCTTCAGGTCCAGGACAGGTGAGGGGAAAAGCTAGCGAGTCCAGACTCGCTGTACAAAAGAAATGTACGAGAGTCTGGTTAGGACCAGGCTAAGGAAAAGCACCATCCCATTGCAGATGTTAAAACCAGTCTGGATTCTGTCACAATATAAAATGTCCAAACCACACGGTGCCTGTACTGAACTCATTCTAAAAAGCTGTGCAGTGATCAGTACCTTAGAATCACAGAGTTTATTGATTCCTTCGACTTCATGTGCGTTGAAGCTGTCGATTTTGTGTGTGACCCTGACTTTTGTGTTCTCAGGTTACCTGGAACAAGGCCTTCTGGTGAAGGATGAGAAGATGCTGCGTCAGCGCTACTTCGACAGCCTCCAGTTCCGTGTGGATGTTTTCTCCATGCTCCCCACAGACGTCTTCTACCTGTACCTGGGGCTGGACTACCCCGAGATCCGCCTCAACAAGCTGCTGCGCATCAACCGCATGATGGAGTTCTTCACCCGTACAGAGACCAAGACCAACTGGCCCAACATCTTCCGTATCTCCAACCTGGTCATGTACATCATCATCATCATCCACTGGAACGCCTGCCTCTACTATTCCTTCTCCAAGTCCATCGGCTTCGGATCGGACGCCTGGGTCTACCCCGCCCTGGATGACCCAGACGAGCCGGAGTTCGGGGAATTCGGGAGGAAATACTCCTTCAGCCTCTACTGGTCGACCCTGACGCTGACCACCATCGGGGAGACGCCGTCCCCGGCCCTGGACTCTGAGTTCCTGTTCCACGTGGTGGACTTCTTGGTCGGGGTCCTGATCTTCGCCACCATCGTGGGCAACATCGGCTCCATTATCACCAACTCGAGCGCCGCCCAGACCCAGTTCCAGTCCCGCATCGACAACATCAAGCAATACATGCAGGTGGGATGAGACAGGGCTACCCCCGTTGACACCATGGATATGATTTCAACCCGACGCCTAATATTAATGTCACATGTGCATTCCACGTTGGTACGTCAGTATTGTATGAATACGATGTATGAAACCTCAAGCGACCTGAATACTATTTGTGTCCTGACAGGTGCGTAAGGTCGATAAGGAACTGGAGGACCGTGTCATTAAGTGGTTTGACTACCTGTGGAACAATGGGAAGGCTCAGAACGAGAGGGAGGTGTTGAAGTACCTGCCAGACAAGCTGAGGGCAGAGATCGCCATCAACGTCCACCTGGCCACGCTGCAGAAGGTGAAGATCTTTGCCGACTGCGAAGCGGGCCTGCTGATCGAGCTGGTGTTGAAACTGCGACCCCAGGTGTTCAGCCCGGGGGACTTCATCTGTAAGAAGGGCGACATCGGACGTGAGATGTACATCATCAAAGAGGGCAAGCTGGCGGTCGTGGCCGACGACGGCATCAAACAGTTTTGCGTCTTGGGCGACGGAAGCGTCTTTGGCGAGATCAGCATCCTCAACATCAAGGGCAGCAAGGCGGGGAACCGGAGGACTGCCAACATCCGGAGCATCGGCTACTCTGACCTCTTCATCCTGTCCAAGGACGACCTGATGGAGGCCATGACGGAGTACCCGGAGGCAAAGGTCATTCTGGAGGACAAGGGCAGAGAGATCCTGCTGAGGGACGGCCTCCTGGATCTGGACCCGGCCAACATCATGCCCGACACCAAGGACATGGAGGAGAAGGTCGACCGCATGTACAGCACCATGCAGCTGATGCAGATGAAGCTGAAGAAGCTGCTGGGAGACTACACCGTCACAGACCAGGCCCTCCTGGATCGCATCGCCCTGATGGAGCGCCTGACCGGAGAGGAGGCGGAGGAGGAGGACGAGCAAGGGTGTGGAGACAAAAGCAGAGGCGGAGGAAGAGATAAAAGAGGAAGGAGTGGTGCAGGAGGAAAAGGAAGGTGAGGCAGAAGAGGAGAAAAAAGAAGAGGAGATAGAGGAGAAGGAAGAGGCCAAACAAGATGAGCAGGAGAAGTAGAAGCAAGGAAGGAAGTATAAATCTTCTTTCTAGCCTGAGTAGAACTTTGTAAGACAAAAATCTATGTCAACAGGGAATATAGCTGACTTTCTTTGTAAGAGTGTCTGCCATCGGACAATGGAGTAAGACAGAGACTGAAAAACACCAGAAAGTCAGATGAGAGTCAGAAAGAATCCTTCCAGTAGTTAGATAAATGTAAACCAATACAATATTGTTCATTTATGTAAAATTATTTTCTGTTTTGTAGAAGATGTGGAGTACAACTTGGGAAATGCCATCATTCGATTAAAAACTGAAAAGAGAGTTTTTTGTTCCCTGTTTTTGTTTTAATGAATCATGCTTGATCTGTGTGTGAATCTGTATACATCCCAGCTCAGTAATCACTGTGCCATGCAAGCAGTGATAGACCCACTCTTCTGATGATGCAACTCTATCATGAAGTACATGTATTCTTCCACAGGGTTGTGGTAGAGGGCAGCTTTATTTTCATCCTTCTCTGAGTTTTACTGATGTGATTGAGTGTTGCATGATGGAAATGTTATCACGTAGTATTGTGAAGCACAACTACAATATTGATTAAACTAAACACATTGTCATAAGTTCTCTTTCGTGTTCATAGCAGCCTGTACTGTACAATGACATGTCATACCCAAAGGCTACATCGGTGACATTTTACCTTGCGCCTTGAGCAAAACACGTATATCTGTTTTGTCCTTTACATTTCCAACCCTGTTTTGGCAGTCAACCACACACAGACACACATTCTTGCTCAGTCAAAATCAGCCAGTCCCGTGTTATCTGAGCCTTCAGTATTGAAAGGCCTTGTGCGTCATGGGCTATTCAGATGGTTCTATCAGCGGTCTGAAAGATAACACTTCAGACTGTCCAGACCTTTTCCTGCCAGGTTCGCATCTCAGCTTCCCTTTTCAAATTCCTACATTTCTTTTCTGATTGCTTGCCCTGCTGTTGTGTTCTGTACAATTCTCCCCATGCGCTTTGTGCCAGAGGAAAAGTTGAAAGGAGTGTGCCTGGTACTTCAAGATGAAAGGCAGCATTTCAAGCTTGTAGGATGCTACTTCTTTTGCGCCGTTCATGGTAATAGTGTCTATTGTTGTGTCTCGCTCTCACTTCCATTTGGGCAATTCACTGTGATTTATTGTTGAGGGATTGGAGAGAGATCAGTTGATTGGAGCAAGAGAGAATACAATTTAAAAAAACAATTACTGGGGATGACAGCCTTGACATAGGGCAGGCCATTCCATTTTGTGTCATGTTTAAAATTTCACAGGAAAAGCCCAATACACATCTCATTAATTACACTCTCTTAGTCCACAATTGCCCTGTCATTCTTCATGGAGACCCATGCAAACCGTAGGTTTCCAGACATTACCCCAAATGTGTGTGGTAATAAAGATGCAGGGCGTGCATGCCACACTTCAGTCCACTTCCTGCTCCCTCACGTGTGCTTCTTTGACTGGAGGACAAACATGACTCTTTCTATGGAGTACAAAAATATGAGGATAAAAAGCAATGTCTCCGGAGAGACAGTTTATCTGATTACATTCCCACTGAAAGCGAGGAGGAATAGAGGACAGTGCTGGCCTTCTCACTATCAGACCTCCCCATCTGATCCATGTATGTATTCTGGTGAAAAGCTTTCATTTAAAGTAACCGGAAAACCTTAAAACATGGATTTGAATCTGAGATGTCCTTCTCCTTCTTTGTCTCCACAAAACACCCTTTCCCCCTTCTCAGATATGAGATGTTTTATTGATTTTGTTGGAACAAACTAGTTTCTGCGCTGCTGGCTTCTTGAATCGATTGCATTTTAAACAGAGCTGGTGGCCCACCTACCTGCCTTTACTGTTGTGGTAGTTAAGCAGATGGATGTCACATGTCAAACTTGATATGCGTGCTAGCTTTGGGAGTTCACCTTACATGCCTCCATAGCCTGCTACTGTGTACTTTAACACTGCCCCACGGGCTGGGTTTTGTGTTGTGTGGTAATCAAACCAAGGTCCAGGCAGCCCCCTGTGGTGCAAACAGAGGAAGTAGGGAAGTGATTTCTTTAGAAAAAAGGACATTTCCCAAAGGGCAAGAACTGATGGCGGGGCACAGCACTGGCACACACAGGCTTTGTTCAATAGGTAAAAGAAAGATATTAACCACACACACACACACAACATATTACTGAATTTGGCTGATATCTAATATGAGTCTCAGTTATTTTGAACCTTCTCCCATTCTCAGGTGGAGTTCAGTGTGGGAAGCTACAGTAGGCCCACAGAACAAAACACCAAGGGAGAAATCGTCCTTTTCCTTGAAAACCCAGAGCGACAACCATGAAATCTCTCGCCATGCTGCTGTCACTCACATTTAACAGAGCATTTCTGAGAGGGACGATGGCAGCCGCCAGATTGGCCCCAGGCCCCCTCCACGGGTCATTCTAGGTGTACCAGCAGGTGCAATTTGCAGAAGTGACGGGAGCATTGATTGGATCTCATTTCACACACCACTAGGTACCTGTTACCACCAGTAAGCACAGACAAGTATATCAAATCCAGACACATTTGTGGAAGGTGGTTTGGAAAAACATGTGCGTGCTTGTGATCTGTGTAATTGCATGTGTTTTGTCGATTACTGTTTGAAACGGTATCCACGTTGAACGTTCTTTGAGGAATCCCTCTCTTCTCACTACCGTTCAAAAAGTCGGGGTCACTTACAAATGTTCTTGTTTTCGAAATAATATCCACTAAAACAACATCAAATTGATCACATAGACAGTCTAGACATTGCTAGTGTTGTAAATAACTGTTGCAATTGGAAATGGAAATGTTTAATGTAATATCTACCAAGGCTTACATTAATATCAGACCAAATGAAAAGATGCTGGTGGAGTACTTGATGCCATCTTTCAAGCGTGGTGGAAGCAATGTGATAATCTGGGGGTGCTGTGGTGGTGGTGAAGAGGGAGATTTGTACAGGGTAAAAGGGATCTTGAAGAAGGAAGGGCACCACTCTATTTTACAATGCCATGCCAAGCCTATCCAAGTTGTGGGAGGTGACATGGAATTTGACATCACACTGTTGAAATGATGAAGAAGGGTGTTGATGGATTTATCAGGTTTCAAATTAAACTCTCATCCATATTTTTGTATATTCTATATAACTGGAAACCATATGCTTAAGCTGTTGACTGATTATTATTAATACCACAAACTGGTCGAATATATTAAGATCAGAGTGTGAAGATCTGGATATTAGGGGCTGAGGAATGCGGAAGAAGACTAGTTGTAGATATGCTTCTTCTTCGCAAGCAAGAGGTCCCCAGCTATAAATTAAGGTGCATGTTTATGACCCTACGCCCAGACTCTAGTCTGCAGCTGCAGTGTTCAGGGATAGTACCACTAGCCGTAAATTGGGAGAATTGTCGTTGTATAAAAAAACCCCACCTGTAATCTGAATCCCCAGGACAAGGGACCAATTGCAGATCACTTCAACAAATTGAAACCAAGAATGCCAAAGGTCTGCAAAGCTGTAATTGTTTCGAATGGAGAATTTTCTTTTTACAAAGGCCATATAGAAATGTTACTATTTCATTTTCAAATTATTATTTCGAACCTTTTTCCTAGTTGTGATGTAGAGAACAGAAAGGACTTGTTGTTCATCACCCACCAATTAAATGTTCAAAATTAATTCCTGATGAATCTTTAATGAACTCATTAAGTTTGAGTTTAAGTATAGAGTCTGCACAACCTGCATGTCTTTTCATGTTGGCACAGACGAGAGCAGGTAGGTTGGGAGGGAGGGAGGGAGGGAGGGAGGGGAAGCCCAACAAGAGAATTAGCTTGCCCTTAATAAAAGCCACAGGAGACATTTAACAGCATGTCCAAATTCCCTAGGATGCTGGATTAATCTTTTTCTCTAACAGACGCGAGACGAGCCCGCAGCACATGTTCTGTTTGCTCCTTGGCACACGAGCAGACACCCACTTGAGCGGCTCATTAGCCTCATTCCACATGGTCCGGGCTGGAAGACTGCAAGGTAGCCCGCCTACAGGGGACCAGTCTCGGGTTCCTAAGGTTGTGTGTGCGCTCCATACAAACTCAGACACAACGTAAGGTTGTGTGTGCGCTCTATACAAACTCAGACACAACGTAGGTTGTGTGTGCGCTCTATACAAACTCAGACACAACGTAAGGTTGTGTGTGCGCTCCATACAAACGCAGACACAACGTAAGGTTGTGTGTGCGCTCCATACAAACTCAGACACAACGTAAGGTTGTGTGTGCGCTCCATACAAACTCAGACACAACGTAAGGTTGTGTGTGCGCTCCATACAAACTCAGACACAACGTAAGGTTGTGTGTGCGCTCCATACAAACTCAGACACAACGTAAGGTTGTGTGTGCGCTCCATACAAACTCACAAACTCCTCTTGAGACCTACTTAGCATATATCTCAGCCTTGCCGTGGGAGCATGTGTGAATGAGTGTGACAGGGTTTCACAGCCTTAATTAGAACAATAGGTTTATTGCAGTATAATAGATCCACCAAGGTCTCTTATAACACCCACTTAAACCATATTTTCCCGCTGGTTGATGTTACCATTGAGATGGTTCCCTTCCACCCCTCACCACATCTCTGCAGCTCTTTTTGTTTTGTTTTTACAGAGAAATATTTTGCTGCTATTATTATGCTGAGCACAGTGGGATTGGACATTAATGTTGTATTGATGTGGAAGAACACATTTGATGTAAGCAATAAGAGGAAATAGCCTTTTTAGATTTGCTCACAATATAGGTCTATATTGTCGGAAGGATTGAGGAGGATATCTCTGTTGTAGAAGAGCTTATGGTGAAAGGTCATTTTTGTAAAATGTAAGTGCATCTAACAATATCTAACAGTATAGTTAACAATCAAAATATTATTCATGGGAAACTACACGTCATCTTTTCATAAATGCTTTGTTGTGTGGGTCACCCATCTAATCTATCAATCATTATACAGTCAATCAACAAAGCTTTTGGTCGGTAGGAAAGATTTAGAAATACACATACAAATAAAGTTTTTTTACTGCCTGTCTTTAGCCATTTCCACGAGCAAATCCTTTCCTGAAGCTAATTCCGCTGGCCATGCTTTGCTTTTTCCTCATTTGTACTTGACCCATGATGACCTTTACAATCCTCTTCTTCTCCGGTGCAGTGGACCGGTCTGGGATGCCAGTTAATTGATCTTACTGAGCTGGTCAGAGCCAAGGCCTTGAGCCAGTGAGTGAAATACATTTATGTGCTAGGTACATTGTTTTTGTCACCCTTAATCACCTGCCAGAACCTGTGAGTTCATCCAGCTCAACTCTTCAGACTCCTACGCTGGGGAAGGTACCAAGGCTACTGTGAGATCCAAAAGAATATATACAAAATGACAGGATGTGATTGAAAAGCATGTGTTGTCCATTTATGTGGACATTTATTTTGGGATGCCTGTAGGCTTTACACAAACTGGGGCAGGCATACTGCATGGATATCGTATCACCTTGTGCACCCTCTACCCTGCTGACCTGTGCCATGTCTGTGTAGTTCTGGGTCATGTAGTCTGGCATAACCCCAGGCCTCTTGTCCCAGTCTAAGGGATTTTACATCCTGAACACACTCTGTGTCTGTTTCATCAATCGGTGCCCAACAAAATACATTCCTATCCCTGACATGGGTAATGTGATACCATACAATCTCTCTATTCATTTCACTTCACAGTGTGTTTACACGTTGGGTCATGATGCTGACTCATCTAGCAGTGAGGGCTCCACTCATATTTAACCAACCAGGGATAGAATCAATAAATGAACACATCAATGGATGAATACATTTCTATGGATAATTCTCAATTTGAAATACATCTGACAGCAGCCTACCAATTCGTTACCTCAATACCCAAATGTTTAATGTTGATTATGATATTAATATCACAGTATTGGACCACCTTAATTAACCTCAATGTTTGGTCCACCTTAATTAGCATTAATTTCTAGGCTTTCTACTCTGCCTAGAATGACACATTATTATGACAGTGGACATCAAAGGCAACCAGAGTCAAATTAAATTAAATTGTGTAATGTGTGAGCACACTTTCGACAGGCTGATCATGCGTGGTGGATACCTGCAGGTGTACATGTAGAGTATCAAAGAGGCTCTGTCGTATGGGCAGCATGCCAGATCTTCATACAGCGTGTAATCAGTTTACAGGCATGTAATACATACCTCACAAACGTCTCTTCCCCCTCTCTTACTGGATCTTGGCCTGTTATTGCCTGTTCACCATATAAGTCAGCACCAGCTTCCTGCAGCCTGATGCAGCCAGGAATCCTCATGTGGTGTTTCCATCTAAACGTCTGACGGTATTGGACCAGTAGAAGACAAGGTGGTGTTGGTGTGTAAACATGGACTTTATGGAGTTTGACAAGGCTGTTGTGACAAACAGCAACATCTGATAACCCAAAGGATTGGAGCTGTAAATCACCCATTTTACAATCACGACAGTTGATAGACGGTTACTTGTGCATTCCAGAAGTGTTTCTGGAAATCTCGGGAGTGGCTTCCTCTTTGGTTTCGGGAAGTTGAGGAGGGTCCTATTCCTCACGATGTTCTTGGCATGGATCCTTCAGTGTAGGCGGTGGTTCCTGCAGGCAAGAAGAATTGCACAGAAGAAGAAGAGATAAACAAGAGGGCTTCCAGGAAATCTGTATTGAGTGTTTCTAGTGTAGAAGCACATTGTAGGATGGTGAGGGTATTCATAGGAGAGAGTAGAGAGATGTAGGGGCTTTATATGTGGTGCTCCCTAATGTATGACTTTGCTGCTTCATATTCTCACCATGTGCACACAATAATGAACACATTATGAAAATGTTCATCAATAATTCATCATTGCCACCGTTTACATGTTATCATTTGTTTTGTAGAAGAACATCTCATTTTTTTGATGCTTACATTTGGAATGCAACTAAAGGAAATGTGCATAACACGTTCACATAGAGACAGTGAATATAAAAACAACCTATGGATACATGAAACACGGCTAGCACTGGCATCATTTCAATATCCCTGAAGGCTAAACTATCACATTACACCCGCCTGCTCTGCATTTCAATCAGCTTGAGGACTGAGAGGATGCAGAGGGCCCATGAACCCCGCCCATCAAGTAGCTCTCCAGTAGTTTTTTTATCAGAATTACTCACAACATGAATCAAGTTGTAAATTGCGGAAACCTTTATCCTTTGCGGTAGTGTTGATGACACTAATAGTAAGGGTTAAACTGCAGAGAAACACTTCCTTCCGCAATTTGCCTTTAAAGGCACTATACAATGATTATGGAACCATTTGTAACAGTAGAAAGGACATTCTGAAAGAATGTTCCAGACGAAATGTCAGACAAAGGTTCTCTGGGCCATGAGAACCTTGCCTTGTTCAGCCGTGTGTACATTCTTATCGGTACACTCTGAAGATGGATTGCTGGCCCATCCCTACACAAAGCTTGTAATACAGAAACTCCCATGGTGCTTCCCGGGCTTAATTGCTCTTTTGTCTGATGGATATTAATTTTGAAGGAAGGGTCTTTGGGACCACAGGATATGAAAGGATATGCAAATGTGGATACATTGCAGATAGTTCTGTTTGACACATAGGGTAGGTAGTAAGACTGATGCAATATTAAAAGGGTTGATGTATCTTCTTGGAAGGAGACACTCATTGGTTAAGATGTGGATGGGGTATGACTTTCTCTTAAGAGTTAATTTGCCTAAATACACACAAGTGGTGTGCTATCCTGGTATTTTACACCTATGGAGAGTCTTACACTCAGAATGCTAAAAATGTCATGTCTGAACTGTGAGGGATTTGTTGACGTTAAATCAACATTAAAATATGTTCATCTGCTTGTGTTTTGTGCCAACCGATGAGCAACCTGTTCACATTCTGTTGCAAACAGTTTTTTTCCGTTCGAAAAAAAGAAGCAATGACTAACGGATTGATTAAATAGCAGAGGGATGCTGTCGCTCTAACCTATATTTGTTCCCTACTAAGTTTAAAAACGGCAGCCTGCCAAAATCAATCAAATTCTCGCTTTATCTGTGCCATTGGTGCGTCACAGAGTGCATTGGCTGTTGCTGTGGACCGCGCGCCTGTCTGCATTTAATAGGAGACTAGAGGGACTACACTGTGGAAACATGCTCCACGTCTTCATATCGCAAAAATATATCGTATTTTTATTCGAAGAAGTCTGAAAGACATGCATCCAGGCTAATTTAGTTGGATCAAAAAGGATAATAGGCTAGTACTTTAAACGTGGAGTAGAGGGCAGTGGAAAAGGTGCAGCATTACCCTTGTTCGGCTGTAGCCAAAAAGCAGTGGCATTCTACTGTTTTCGTGGACATAATTATTAATAATAATAATTTAAAAACATAACTATCTTTGACAAAGTAAACTAAACCAGAATGGCTGCGGTGCACAACGGATCGAATATCACGGGGAACTATACCAATCAGTTTGTTCAACCTCCCTGGCGCGTGGCGTTGTGGTCGGTAGCCTACAGCTCCGTCCTAACTGTTGCGGTCTTCGGGAATTTAATTGTAATTTGGATCATTCTTGCCCACAAACGAATGCGGACAGTCACAAATTATTTCCTTTTAAACTTGGCGTTTTCAGACGCATCCATGGCTGCCTTCAATACTTTGATCAACTTTATTTACGCTTCCCACGGAGAATGGTACTTTGGAGAAGCTTATTGCAAATTCCACAACTTCTTTCCAGTAACTGCCGTGTTTGCCAGCATCTATTCCATGACAGCAATCGCCGTTGACAGGTATTGGGGGATGCAATTGAAATCTAAAGTCATACATTTGCCTGTTGAAATAATGCAACTTTTCTCAGTTGGTAAATTCCAATGGTTCATCACATTTGGAACACATAATGTGTGTTAATATGTGTGTTAATCAGCTCTTACTTATATATATATATATATCAAATATAGATATTGTTTTCGCTTACGTGTTATTAATAAACATCAGTGAATCAGGCTGCCATTGTTTCCCTCTAATTCACCTTGCAGATGTTTACTTCCCCATTCACTCCATTTAGTTATCTGGCTACACTAACAGCAAGGGATTGAAAAAGAGGGGGGAGTTAGTGTGTGTGTGGTGGTGGGGAGGTGTGGGGGGTGGGGTAGTTGCAGTGCATGTTCTAAGCAAAAGCAAGAATCAAGATGTATGTCCCCTCGAAACAGAAAGAACCCAGGCCCTCTTCAACCTCCACACTATGCAGAGCTCGCTCAGGGAAAACCTAAAACACCTCTGGCCAATAACTGATCCAAACTCCCAACCCAGACAGCTTGGCTAAAACTAATTAATGCCATTTGACAAATTGGCTGGCTACCGCACCATTGCTGTTCAATCTCAGGCTCTGATAAGTTATTTATGGCAACTCCAGGGGGCGACACCGGAGAGGCCTGAACACATCCATTTTGGTGATGGAGACCCTAGTGGGCTGTAATGTTATTGTGCATCCGTTTCACATCACTTCACTGGAGGAATGGGTTTTTCTCAATATGCATGTTAATGTAGCCACTTTACCATAATGTGGGCCTTATGTATATGGATGCAGAGGTGGAAAATCCCCAGTCATGATGCGCTGCATTTGTAGTGTAATGGTTAAAGTTTGGAGAATGGAGCTTCCAAAGATCGAAGACTATAGATCTGTTTTATGAATGTGTTGTCTTTGAGGAAATGGGGAAAGTCTTGTATGGAAAACATGAGAATCATCTCTGGCACACTCTGTGTGTGTCACTTTCTCTATATCCTCCTCGTACGGTATCATGTAGTGAGATGATTCAAACATGTTCCTCCATGATTATATATCGACCAGTAAACCTGATCAAAGTTTCAATCATTCAATTCAACTTTTGAAACCCACATCCTCAGAAGTCATCTTTGTGAGAGTGAAGGTGCTTGTGTGTGTAGGTGTGCACACGCTGTGTGTGGAGAAAGCCTGCAGTGGGTGTACACAGGCCAAGGATGTGTGAATCCAATTTCCACAGTTCCATGAGAAACAAGATGGCTTCCTCTGAGCTACTAGATGTCCAGTCCCCCGACTCAGAAAACCCTTTTCTATACAGCTTATGTCCTTCCATGGAGTTCTGGTTTGGGGACCACAGTGTCCCCTTCATGTCATCACCCTGGAAACCAGACAAATATAATACCGATGATTTGACCTACATATTGTGACCTGAGTCTCGGACTTTGTTGCCAAAATGTGACGCGGTTCTGTTGACATCTTGAAAATGGCAGAGGTTCTACGGTTCAAGACTGTTTCTCGAACGCTTCCTCGAATACTCTCTGCAGCTTCCCCTCTATATCTCTGTTTACACCGGAGCTGCCGAAAAGACTTCCTGTTGGCTGTCGGATCCAAAACAGATAATGTGTGATATCAACCAGACTAGGTCCCCAATACGTGTGTGGACAAGTACAAACTTGCTGCTTGTGACAGCTGCCTGTTTGTCTGTGGTGTGGTTATTTTTTGATAGTTGGATTGATTCGATTTACACACACAAACAAAACCTTTTCCACCTTCTCCTCACCTTTAGGAGTTTGTGTGTGAAACCTAAGTAGCTTATTTTTATTGTATCATGTGTAAATATTGTATATCTTTTGATAATGATAATGATAAATTCCCCCAAAACATTGATCACAAAAAATAATGGGAGGGAAATGTGCAAATGACTTGTTCTGTATTTGTACATTTCTGTTTCTAAAATGTTTAAGGTTTCCCCCATGTACATAGGCTGTGTTTCTGAATGTCCGCTTCATGTACGAATGCCATTTCATTATGTTGAGTACACGCATGCAGACAGAGTAGACATCAAAATAACCTTTAAAGCCAGTCCAGTACCCTCAGCAAGCTGAGAGCTCTGGCAGCTGGCTGGTGTATAATTGATTCTGAATGAAACAAGTGATTCCTGTCCAGTCTCCCATCCTGGACTGAGGAGTGCCACTTAATATAAATAACAATTAATTACTGGAGGCGTTTAGGGAGGTCTGTGGGTATGTCTTGTAGTGAGTGCCCATCATTGAGGTGACAAGGTTCTGAATACCCTCAGTCATGAGGAGTGTAGTCTAAGTATGTCTGCGTTTTCAATTAGCATCCTTTACTATCTACTCTGGACAGTCCATCAGTGTGGGATGTACCGCAGGATGGAATTCATTCATCAGGGTAAGACTCAGCATAGCTTCTTTCCCTAGCTCACTGTGTAGGCAGGGTAATCTCTGCCTCATTCGCAGGCTCTATTGTTCAAATCAGCCTGGGATTTCTCGAAATCCCTTGTTGATATGAATGAAGTAATACCAGTACATTGAATGATGTGAAAGTGAATTTTCGGTGAAGCGAACTAGAAGGAAACAATGACAGCGTGATGTACCTGATTGGCTATGTTTCCCCTTTAGGGGTTTAGATGGATTTTTGGAGTGAGCGAATTGTCTCTTTAGGTAATGAGAAAAATGGTCTCTTTATTTATTTTATTGAATCATTTTACAAATCGGTTGGAGAGTTCTCCACCTAACAGTTTATATGACTACTGGAAATATGTGAAAAGGTGTACTCTCATTTTAGATGAAAGTGGGGAACAATAATTTTTGCTTCATAAATACGTGTTAGACCACTGAACCTTATCCTCTGAACTTTGAACCCTGTGATCTCTGACCTGCACAGGTACATGGCCATCATCCATCCCTTGAAGCCTCGCCTGTCGGCCACTGCCACCAAGGTGGTGATCGTGTGTATCTGGGCTCTGGCTGTGGCCCTGGCCTTCCCTCTCTGCTTCTACTCCACCCTCCGCAGGATGCCTCGCAGGACCATCTGCTACGTGGCCTGGCCTCGACCTGCGGACGACTCCTTCATGTGAGGGGGCACACACACCAACACAAGCACACACACACACACACACACACATACGCAGACACACACACCAACACACAGAAATACACACAATACCTCTCCCATTATTTCTGATCTTAGTTTCACCGGTCATACTATAGTCTCTACTAATCCTTTCATCCACTCTCCTTCCCTCGCCTCGCTACTCATATCTGTATTTGATACCAGACCAGATGTATAATGCTGTGTTGACCTGCCTACATTTGTATCAGTTTGATTTATGTCACACTGTTCTGCTCCCAGCTCCTCCAATTGCCGTAAGATTATACTGAACCAAATACTGCTTTTGTTGATGGCTGTGTTTAACTGTTTGCGTGCAGGTACCACATCATTGTGATGGTGCTGGTGTACCTGCTGCCCCTAGTGGTGATGGGCATCACCTACACCATCGTGGGCGTGACCTTGTGGGGAGGTGAGATCCCTGGGGACTCTTCAGACAACTACCACGGACAGCTCAGAGCAAAGAGGAAGGTGAGAGCAGAGTCCGTCTGGAAGACATGATGGAGAAGAAGACAGAAAGGGGACGTTGAAAGAAAGGAAAAAGTTTGAGTGGACACCTTAAATTGTTTCGCGGTAATTCAGGAGCGTTTTGGTAGGAGTTTTTAAAACATTCTACCTTCTGGTTCAGTGTGGCAGGAGATATTCAGGGGAGCTGTTTCTGGCAACATTAATATTTCCATCTCACGAGCAAACAACTCTGACCTAGGTTAAGTTCTGTCAGAGCAAACAAATGGTGCCAACGCTCCATTTGACAGCCCAATCTGAGGTGATACCTGAATAGACCTGGTGCCCCAGCCCCAGCCCCAGCCCCACCCCTCTGCAAGGGACCATGAATACGTAGCTTAGTTTGCTTAAACATGCCTGCTTTTTGTCCTCAATAAACCCGTACGCGCTGCCACAATTAGTATTCTGAATGTTTTCCGTTTGTTTTCTGAATGTTTTCTGAATGTTAATGTAGACTCCCATGTGCGCTGGGAGTTTGCTCACCCCCCACAATTCCAGTCCAAATGGCAGGAGACAGCAGAACACCTGGCTGGGCGCTGATGCCCTGCCATGGAGACCGACAACCTATGCAATATCCGTTTGGATCCAAACCAAAAGAACTCAGTTGTTTGTTTTTGGTGTCATGTGGATCCATCACAGTGGTCTCATGGCTGTGGTTGATTGCGAAGTGTGCTCTTCTTAATGAAGTGAGCTCTGTTCAGCGATGCGTTGCTCTTCTTTGCGCAGAGTGCTATTCTTAACGAAGTGTGCTCTGCTTCGCAAAGTTGTTCCCCTCAGCGAAGTGTGCTCTTCTTTGCCAAGTTTGTTCTTTTTAGCGAAGTGTAGGGCTCTTCGAAGGGTGTTCTGGTACGGTCGTCATGGTTATTTTGTCTGTGGTGCTGTGGTTCAACTCAATTTAATTAGCTCTGATTTGGGGCCCCTGCCATTATGCTGTCATTTGCTAGTGGCATTGAGTATTGACCACAGCTTGAAACCTCTTGTCAGTAATGAATACTTCAGAATACAGGGAAGCTCCTTATACTCCCATGCAGAGTAAATGAGCCTGCCTGGATCAATAACAGACAGAGTAGATCCCAGTACATGGTGTGTCTGTGATGTGCGTGCATTCGTATGCGTTGCAGCGATTTTAGAGCATATCTGTTTTGCTCTTTCATTCCCCTTTTCCCTTTAATCTCCTTGTGCATCTTGATCTTCATGTTGTTGCGGTACGTTTGTTTTTCCCACCGCGATGCCTGAAAATGAGAGTTTTTTGTCCTTTGAGTCCTGCACTCGTAAAAAGGGACAGTCGCTGCAAATTCATAGTGGGTCAGAACATTTCATGTCCTGTCTGTACACAGACTCTCCATATCCCTGGTGGAACCACGTCCTGTCTGTACACAGACTCTCCTCCCTCCATATCCCTGGTGGAACCATACTGGGTTTTGAACGAGTGAGAGTTGACTGTGAATGTCCTTTCTCCCCCGGGGGATGATGTCCCAGGTAGCGTAAGGTTAGGTGTTGCTGACCCCGCTCAGAATCTGTTAGGGGAGAGAGCCCAGGCCTTGAGCACTACTGTCACAGATAATATAGATACTGAGACTATAAAGGCTTAGTGTCACTTTCATCGTCCATGGCCAATTTTCCGAGCATCATGTTTTTCAGTGAAATGCTGTTAGAGCACAGGACACTGAGCAGATCTGTTTGATGTGGACAGTGGTGTTGTTGCAAAAATTATAGCGTATTAGATAGGGCTGTCAAGTGATCATTCGTTGTCTTTGTTTGCCTAGGTCATTCAACTCTCTTTGGCAAAAGACTGGATTTAGTTGTTTCCCCTATGTCAACACAAGTAGCTGGGCACAGAAACAGGCTGAAAAACCCGACTACAGTAACACAACCATGCTGAATTTGGGAATTTACCGTAAAACTGAGTGGTCGGGTCCCTGAATGTGTGCTTGAACGGTTATCTGGGAGGGTCTTTGAAGAACATTTTATCAAACAGAAAATAGAATAATGATCGAGTCTACCAGGGGCTTTCGTTTAGTAACGAAAGTCAGCCTCAGCTTGTCCTCTCTGCTACCTCCAGGGCTTGAACAGGGCTTGGTGTGGGCAGGCTGTAACAGGGCTTGGTGTGGCCAGGTTGTAACATGGCTTGGTGTGGGCAGGTTGTAACAGGGCTTGGTGTGGCCAGGTTGTAACAGGGCTTGGTGTGGGCAGGTTGTAACAGGGCTTGGTGTGGGCAGGCTGTAACAGGGCTTGGTGTGGGCAGGTTGTAACAGGGCTTGGTGTGGGCAGGTTGTAACAGGGCTTGGTGTCCAGGTTGGAAGAGGGCAGCAAGCCATCGAGAAGCAACAGTCTCCTGACTATCATTATTGTCTCTGCTCATCATCTTCACAACAAACGGATTCAGCAGTGAGCTCCATTGTTTTATGTCTAATCCATTCAGTGACAATCTCTGACAAGTAGAATCTATTAATGTTTGGCCCTACATTGTCTTTTCCCTGGGAAGAACCCATCCATGACCATGTACCAGACAGATGACCTGTGCTGCTCTGGAAGGGGACTTGCACACTCTCTCAGCAGACAAAATGTGTATGCATGTTATTGTGTGTGTTGGTCTGTGTATGTTGAGTGTGATTGCTATAGGTTACCTGAGAAAACCTGATTTGTCTGCATGAAAATCCAGTAAATCCGTTTTAATCCTGGAGGCACATGTGTGACAGTGCTAAAGCCAGCTGAAATGTGGTGATATGAGGTAGAACTGCAGGCACCACTGTTAGAATCCAACTTGTGCTTCAGAATGTAAACAAGCTTTGTTATAGCGCGGCTGGTATGTGATTGACATCACGGCACAGAAGTATAACAGCCTGCATGTTCTTGAGAGACAGTTACTGAAAAGTGTTTGGTGTTTTGAAAGACGTGCTAATGCAGGTCTGACAGGCACTTTCAGTACTCCGCCTGTTGCTACCTACGGTATCCACTCCTTTTTTTACTTTTGTATCCAGGGTGTAGATGAGATGAGGAATGGGAAGCCATGGTTTGTGTTGCTGATAGAACTCTGTTATGTTGCGGGTACTCTTAAAAGCAGCACAGAGAAATGTAGGGTATGTGGGTTCTTATAATGATTGACGTGAAGCAGCTTTTGATTTCTGCTAATATTGGTACAACCATGACAACAATCTGAAAGGCCTTTGTAGTAAGGACTGAGTGGGATATTTATATATCTCATTTCTGCCCAAGAAAACAAATCAAATGTTCTCCCCCATTTCTTAGTCTCAGGGCTTTGTTTTCAGTGACTTATCTTCTTCAAGTTGTCCTGAAACTAATAGTTAGTAATTTACTGCATAATGATGCATTATAAATCCAAAGAAGTGGCCGTGCCTTAAGACCACCCTTCGTAGTTGCTGCATGATTCAACATCAATTAGATACATTCAAATTGTCATTAGATGACACATTTTGTTCCTCCCCTACTGCTCTGCTCAAATGTTGTTGTTATTATTCTTGTCATCCTTAATGGATGTCTAACGGGTTATTAAAATGTATATCTCTCAGAAACTAAAAAGCAAGAATTTGATTTAGAATATGTTGACGAAAAAAAGGAGCACTAACCAGCAGTGGAAGCCCCCTTCTTGCATTGTCTCTGAAAGGAAGATACGGTTTTTAAGGTTTGATACAACCGACACTTCGCTTAAAGATGCTACAAGGTTACTGTGTAAATACATTGTTTAATTATACATTCATATGGACAGAATTGTGAAAAGATGGATAGCCTACAGGTTGTGAACAGGTTGTTTGTGTTTGAGAAATGGAGCACACATATTTACATCCAATCATGGCAATTTAAAACATCAAGGGTTTCAGCGAGATCTACTAATGCTGATGTGCTGGTGTGCGGGTGGTTGAGTGCATGTGAGGAATACTGTTGTGAACAATTCTCAAGGATCCTTTAGCAAATTCAAAGTAATCTTAAATGGCCTATTTGTTTCTCTGTAGACCTACAGTAATTTGTGTGGGAGTTTCATCTACCTGGCCATTTTACTTTTCCTCTAGCTTTTGTCCCTGAGAGCACAGTCATATTGTCAGAACCAGGAAACAAGGTTTCACATTAGGTCTTTGAAACAAAAGGACAGCTTTTAAAATTCCCTCTGAGAATACTCTAGACCTTTTAAACACATTAACAATTTTCTTTTGTTACTGTGTGATAAGAAAAGGGGGGTACAAAGGATTTTTCCTCAGTCAGCCTGCAGTTTTTTAGTGCTATAAAAGACTATCTGAATTCGGCTTTCATTCCAAATGACATGGACAAATAATTTTCCCTTTTAACACTGCAGGTACGTCTAACTGAACAGTGTTTTCAAAGATAACAGCTTGATTTTCTTTATCAAAGCACTTCCATAAGAGGCTGTGAAGGTGCATTGATTGGCTCTCTGTGGATTTCTTCCATCCTTAGAGAAAGCCCAGCAGGTAGCCAGCATCCCCACGTGTGTGAGAACCTGTTGGACCAGATAGCTCTGTCACAGCCTGGGTGTGATTACCCAGTGACAGAGCGTCTCCAGATGAGCCAACGTGCAGAGCCGTCACAGTACGGAATCAGCTTCATATTCCCATGTTCCGCAGCGTGACCATCACAGCCGACAGTGCACAGTCGTCCTGCAGCACAGTGCACAGTCGTCCTGCAGCACAGTGCACAGCTGTCCTGCAGCACAGTGCACAGCCGTCCTGCAGCACAGTGCACAGCCGTCCTGCAGCACAGTGCACAGCCGTCCTGCAGCACAGTGCACAGCCGTCCTGCAGCACAGTGCACAGCCGTCCTGCAGCACAGTGCACAGCCGTCCTGCAGCACAGTGCACAGCCGTCCTGCAGCACAGTGCACAGCCGTCCTGCAGCACAGTGCACAGCCGTCCTGCAGCACAGTGCACAGCCGTCCTGCAGCACAGTGCACAGCCGTCCTGTAGCACAGTGCACAGCCGTCCTGCAGCACAGTGCACAGCCGTCCTGCAGCACAGTGCACAGCCGTCCTGCAGCACAGTGCACAGCCGTCCTGTAGCACAGTGCACAGCCGTCCTGCAGCACAGTGCACAGCCGTCCTGCAGCACAGTGCACAGCCGTCCTGCAGCACAGTGCACAGCCGTCCTGCAGCACAGTGCACAGCCGTCCTGCAGCACTGTAAGTGCACAGTCGTCCTGCAGCACTCCTAAGGAAATGCTGTTTGTCCAGCTGTTTTTCAACGAACGACAATGATCGAACAAATGTTTGGGTAAGAGCTCTTCCTGGACTCTAAATGAGTTTATTTGAGGTGCTCTTTGGAATGGGGATATGTGTGTAACAACGATGATGATGATTGTTTTTTTGAAAGGCAGTGTGTTGAATGTGTTTGGTATTTTACTCTGTGTTGCCACATTGCATATGTGTGCTTGATCTGGTGAGTTTTGATGCAATACCTGTGATTTCCAAAGGGCCATTTCCAAAGGGTGATTTCCTTGTTGCGGACTTAAAAGTAAAGAAAAGCTCAACTTTTGAGTGTATATGGATGCGCAAGGCCAATCAGAGCACAAATGTACAAATCCTGCACAGTAGTCTATCAGTATGTGGCACAACAATGTAGAGAATGTCCACCATGTGCTGCCAGGTACGCTGCACTGAGAATGCAGTGCGTGTTCTCATTAAAGCATTTGAATGTTTTTGTGTACACGGGGTGCATGTGCTGCATTGTGGTCAGGTCCGTAAAAACATGGTATTGTGAGAACACGACATAGAGGTATGAGTGTGTGGCTGGTCGGAGAAGGTTGGGGTTGGGGCTGGTCGGAGAGGGTTGGGGTTGGGGCCGGTGACGTGAGGGCATGGCTTGAGAGCAGACATGCATGTGTTTGTTTTACTTAGTGGTCGATAAGGGCCCCCTGGCTGTTATTTCCATAGCAAGGATCAATACAAGGGAAGCCATTTACTGTGTTGAGTGAGGATCTATAGTGCCAGGGTCTGCTGACATATTTTAGCAAACTCAGTCATTCTCCCTTTCATTCCAACGCCAGTTTTCCTTCTCGTTTTTCGTTTTTTGAGGAAACCCCCGCCCCGCCCTTCCGGTCCATCTGCAAACCTCACCCTACCACCTTAACTAAAACATTTTCTGCGGGAAACCCTGCTGTACATAGCTGGCATTTGTAGCAGTAATTTGTAAGGTATAGAATTGCTTTGAATTACTCTCAGATACGGCACAGTAATATGAACAAATGTCAATGTATCTTTGTGTTTAAGACATCTTAATTAAATCCCCCAAGTACAGTATCTCCAATCAGCCGTTATTTTCCCAATTAAAAAACACTTAGCTTCAAACCTTGCATTCTTGTGGTTAAAGGCTGGTGTTTGATCTACTGCAGCTTTTTGTACTGCCCTTTGAAAGTGTTTTTTTTATCCACAACTAAGATGAATAGAAGGGATGAGTCAACACCATTAGCTGTCTGTCAGGTGACCAGGGAGCCAGGAAGAGCTAGGTTAGATAGACAGATGGACAGACAGTCAGCAGGAAGGAGGTTTTGAAGCGTTCTTTTGAGCTCCATGGCAGAATAGGTGTGTTCCTGATATTGCTCCTTTGCTCAAAGAGCATTGCACACAGAGCGTACATCACATGCCTGATCCCGCTTCTACATCATATAATACTGAATATACCCAATTGGCATTATGGTGGAATCTAAATCCATTATAATTACATCCCACAAATATACTGTCGAAGTTTGGTGTGCATACCGTAGATGACTAACTGTTTTATTTGAATCAGCCTGTGACATCAAAATCTCTCAGATGTCTGTGCTGGTTAAGGGCATGGCCCACCTCATCTCCTGTAGCCAGGGGCAGCGCTCAACCTTTCATGCTGCTGTTGCTTCCAAGTCGGTAAAAATGTGCATTGTGTTCTCGGCATATTGTATAAAATGGGCACTATTTAGACTGTAAACACTAACTAGACTGAAAAATACATCCATGTCGGTTCTAATCACAATTTTGTCCGTTTGGGATTGGGGAATTTCCTGTTTTCTCCTACCATTCCACAGTGAGATAAGGAAAAGTATATGGACAAAGTTGATGAGGTAAAAGTGATGCTAAAAGATGCAGTAGTTGAATAAGGTCATTTGAAAGGGTTTTCTTTATGGATGAAATGTTGGCAACCTAACTAGCAGTAAGACAATATAAAGTGAGTACTTAGTTTCAGTACAGACGCAGTGAATTTGATATACATGTTAATATATTAACGTGCTTACATTTAATCACATGACAACAATCGCTATCCAGGTGGTCCGATACAATAGCATCATGTTTCAGAACTGGACTGATCAGTTAATCAGTAAATCAGTTAGCTAACATGACGTCTGTATCATCAATTCTCGGTACGCATAAATGTACCGTTACACCCCTAATATATATATTTACTGTTAAGTCTCCTCCTTGTTCTTCCAGCTCTCTTGTTTCTCTCTCAGACCTGTCAGCTTATATGGACTAATTAAAAAAAATACACTGAATCGCCCACCCATAGACTATGTCCTCAAAGACATTTAGCTGCTATGCCCTCAAGGCTCCTTGCCCATTGTATACAGTACATGGATGTGTGTGTGTGTGTGTGTGTGTGTTTGGTACCTGGACACAACATAACTTGTGTGACAGGATGTGGGAGGCCGTCCCCATGTCACCTCTGAAGGTGGTTGGTCTGAAGAAGAGCATTGTGCCGTGCTCTGGATGTGGCTGGGCTGCTCTCGGGATTTGTCTGTGGTATTTGTCTACCTCGGGGTATGCACACAGCAGCCTAGACGTATGAAGGGAGACTGCTACCTCGGGGTATGCACACAGCAGCCTAGACGTATGAAGGGAGACTGTAATTGGTGGAATGTGAAACCTGCCATATGTGGACTTCCAGTAAATACCTCATCAGTCAATTATGGGCTAACTAGAGCTGTTTGATGTGTGCATATGCGCGAGCTATACATTTGGTAGCTTCCCCAAAACCAAAAGCTTGAAGGATTTTTACTGTGTATGCTCTCTGATGTCTTTATGGACAGTTGGCCTGACATGTAGTCTGTACTGTCAATTATTTTTGGGAACAGTAATATGGGAACTGTCTGGAGTCCTATGTTGTCACTTGAAAAGTTACCAGAGTTAACAAGACCATCATGACCATGAGATAAAAAACGTCCCATCTTCTGTCAACACAATAGACAACACCTCGGTGAACCATTCCCTGACAGCAACAGTCCAGGCAATCTGAAAGAAGACCAGATAAGATGACTCACAGATGATAGAGGAGCACTCTGTTCAGCTCAACTGATTTATTTATTTGTATGCCAGACCTCAACTTCTATTCTTATCTATGGGGAAGCAAGGCCTGGCGGAGAATATGCTTTGTTTGGCTCGTGCAAGACTCAAGTCTCTCTTTCAAGCACAATTATTATCGTTTTTTTTATAGCTTCGCCTTTTGGAAGAGAGTCCAATTTGGACAGGAGATGAGACACAGATGCCGGGCCCACCCCCTGAGACGGCCTTGAGGTTCAGAAAGTATTTTCTCTGTGCCGTTACTCCCAGAGCAAATGTGAAGGGTCTGACCTGTTCAGCTGCTTGGCCAGCACTGCACGTCCTGCCAGCTGATTGTCCTGAGGTGGAGGTGGATGAGTGATGGGGGAGTGGGGGATGGGTAAATGAGGGACTATTTAACAGAGAAACGTATAGTGCTTTCAAGTATCTGAATCTCAAGTGGATAGGATGTAGGGGGATGTGGGAGGGGAGGGGGAGTTTGGGGGTGGACTATTCAACAGAGAAATATTTATAATGCTTACCTGATCTCCTCAAGTGGACGGAAATGGGGGAGTAGGTAGAAGGGGTGCTCTCAGGAGGGCGGGTAGACTATTCAACAGGAAGACATTTCTAATGCTCTCGAGTACTTATACAAATATATAATTTCTGTTTGGAAGAATGAAGCCAAGTGACAACTTACTTTGCAGCAAATCAGTCCAAAAATAGTCCTGCTCTCTGCTCCACTTGTCTCCAAGGTCGGTTCTTCATATCCTCACCATTGTCTAAGAGCAACTGCCTGACGTTCGCTTCTTAAGGGGGCGTCCTCTTTTTACCTCAGAGGCCACAGGGGGCCCTGTCTCCTGCAGATCCTCCTACACAGAACAGCAGTGGAATCAGAACGATCCCCATCGTTTGATGAGGATGAGCAGTGGGGCATCATCCTTCCGGAGACATGTTCCGTCTCTGTTTAGAAACGGCCTGTGGGGTGAGGTGGAGGGGTCATTTGGTCTGCTGGTAACAGCTTGCTGTATAGCATGCTGTATATTCACATACTGTATAATCACATAATATATATTTTTTTTATGTGGATCGTCTTGTATGTTTGGTTGCAACATTGCAAACATAAAGAAATGGTTGGCTACTTTGACAAGGAGGAAGATGCCTTTGCCACATCTTAATGAGTTCTGTTTAAAGTTGCTCAAATCCCATTCGAACTGAGCAGGCCACATATTGACGGTTTATTGATTCTTTACAGTTTTCTGTCAGCACGATGGCCACTCAACTATCCGTCACATCTTTGAAATGATTGACACTGCTGAACCATAATCAATCTTTCAATCCATCATACTAATCTCTCCAAACTGGGTGTTGAAGCTTGTCTTTCCTCCTTCGAGAGAAAAGATGCACGCAGCATATAATAAAACAATACCTTAATCATTCTTATATTTTACTCATTTTCAACTAACAGGAAGAAACTGAATGGTAAAATGGCATCTGACTTTTGTCCACCCAGTTTGTCAATGTTTTAGTTATATGTTCCTATCAATTTCATATCAAAATGAAGGAAAATATCATATTGTTTAGAATAATGGTACAGAAATGTAATCAAAAACTAAACTGGAGACATGACATCACAGGACGCTGTTTTGAAAGTAAGTCAGAGTTAGCTCCAGAAGAGGTGACATGTAAACACAGTTGAACTTGATTTACTCCAGTGAAACCTACTCGTTAAATGCCTTACTGCCTTGTACTTCTGGTCTCGTTTAATAGGCCTGTATTCCAGCCCTCACACGTCTCTTTGGTGTCATCTTTACAGTCTCGCCCTCACAGGGGCTTGTTCTACCAGATATCCAGTTAAGATTGTCTCACCCCCTGCTGACCCCCTGATGCACTGGTCAATGTGGCAACAGACTGGCCTCCATGTAACATCAGTAATCATTTCTTGCCATAGTGTACAGCTTGTCAAGGCACAACCATTTCACATTTCAAGAAAACTTTTCTCATTAGGTTTGGTGTGCAGTTCTTTTGTAATCCTCAAGGTACTTGCTGGAGATACTTCTCGGGTTCTCCCTGCTGGTTCCTCACCCGTTGTCCCCTGTGTTCTGTGGTAGGTGGTGAAGATGATGATCATCGTGGTGGTGACCTTCGCCCTCTGTTGGCTGCCGTACCACGTCTACTTCATCGTGACGGGCCTCATCAAGTACCTGAACAGGTGGAAGTCCATCCAGCAGGTGTACCTGTCAGTGCTGTGGCTGGCCATGAGCTCCACCATGTACAACCCCATCATCTACTGCTGTTTGAATAGCAGGTAGGCTAAACACACTCATACACTGATCAGAACATAGTTGAGTGCACAGATAAAAAGTTTTCTTGGTGTCTTCTAACCAACAGAATGTCGCCTCTTGCTTTTGAAAATGAAAGGCTGTGTTCATAGTTTAGAAGGCGCCCCTCTAGCAAAGTGGTCCAATAACTCTTGCTGATTCTTTCAATCTACTCTGTGATTAAAGCTGTTCATAAACATGCTCTCAAATGGGACATTATTGGGTGGATTATTATTATTATTGTTAGACAACCCAGTAATTATGTATGATTCTTGTGACTACACAAACACACACATAATCTTCTGAGTGAATACATTTTTCCATGGCCATGAGCATTGCTTCTGCGAAACTGAACATAGCATGACCATACAACAACATGAAAGAGACATGGGGCAGCTTCAAAAAACCCTGCATGGTTTGGAGATTGGTGTATGGCAGTGCATGAAAGGTGATTTGCAAATAGGGCAATTAGGGATTCATGGTAATTAACTGAAGTGCAGGGTGCCTCTTTCTCCAGACTAAGCACAGCTCGTATGGGGGACGTACCATGTGTTTGCCTCCTCTCTGACACTTGAGGCAAGTCGTGGGGAAAATACATCAGTCCCCCTTAAATGCCCATTAAGGCTCATGCCATTGTCCACACACAGTAGGTGCAAGTTGAGAATCTCCTACCAACATACTTTTATGGACTCAACTGTCAGCTTTAACGGAAAAGTGGGATTGCCACCCATTTCTCTCCTCTCTCTTTATCTGTCTCTCTGTTATTACCTCTCCTCTCTGTCTCTCTATCTTTCTGTCTCTCTATCTCTCTATCTCTCTATCTCTCTATCCTCTGTCTCCCATCACCTCTCTTGCTCTCTCCCGTAAACCACTCGATCACGACCATCTTCCGCTGCCCCCCCTCCCCCCAGGTTCCGGGCGGGGTTCAAGAGGGCGTTCCGCTGGTGCCCGTTCGTCCAGGTGTCCAGCTACGACGAGCTGGAGCTGCGGACCACCCGCCTGCACCCGGCGAGACAGAGCAGCATGTACACCCTGTCCCGCATGGACACCAACACCGTGGTGGTGTACGACCCCGCCGAGGGCGACGCCGGGAGGGGCGGGGCTGTCCAGAACCACGCCGCCGCCGCCGACAGGAAGAAGATCTACGTGGCGGCGCGCAACGACGACTGCAACGGGAATGAGAGAGCGGTCAAGGCCGCAATGGCCCCCACTGTGGAGGCCGAGGAGTTCTCCTGAAAGAAAAGCGAGCACGCTCACACACACACACACACACAGACACATATTCACGCATAATTAGACCCACAAATAGAAACACACTCAGGATAGAGGTGAACAAAGTGCTGTACTAAGTTGTATCAAGACAGCTAATGATCAATGTTTCCAAACAGAACGCACACCCAAGTAAACATCACAAACATGAGAGTTGAATCTAGTTCACCCGACTTTGTGAACACCATCCCTTTAGTTCATCTCAAGTACAGTTAAGCAAGGTCGCCGTGGCGTGCCACAGCTCTGCGGTTTGTCTTGCTTGGTTTGCGTTGTAGTGGTTTCATTTTTGCTCTGATCACCTGAGGGTTTCTCCCATATGCATCACAGCGCCACTCAACCTTGGAACTGATTAGCATCTGAAAGGTCGTGGACTGTGGCACTTAGCGAGGGCAGATGCCTGGCAAAAAAAAGGATCCTTCTTGGACCGATTATTTAGTTGATTTCTTGAGCAGATCCCACAGTTGACATGGTCACGACAGTGCTGTGTACATGGTCCATCGTACATGGTCATCAGTTTGAGCTCTTCTTTTGCGTGATACTGTGATAATGTGGTCATGTATCAATGTCTACAGCCACTTGGAGACTTGGAATGCCAGTGATTGAACTTGCAAGAAAAGGTTTAATTAAGTTTATGTGCCGTGTGTGCTGTTATGGGTTTGTTGCCCATTCATTTTCCTGTCAGACCCAGTCAACATGTAGTACAGCTGACAAAAACACAAGATTATTGTCATGCTGTATGGGCCATTTTGATCTGATTCATGATGCCTGGCTGGGCATTATCTTAAAACGGGACTGTTGTGGTGTTGTCTGTGTGTTTGAAGCGCACCAAATAACTTTTCATGTGGACATGTAATAACAGTGGGAATCACGTAAGAGCAAAGTGAGTGTGAAAAGGGTCATACATAAATAGACAAATCTGTCAAATTCGTTAACATGACTTTGATGATGGATTACAATAGCATGTGAACTAGCAACAATGTGTGAATGTAAAAGAGTTGTTCACACCCCTCTGTAAAACCACGATTGCCTGAGTTTCCGCAGAGCTCCAGCTAAGTGTGTGTTTACATAGCTGAAGAACAATGCCTCTAAGTTTCAGTGTAGCTATGGCAAGGAAAGTGTTTTTCCCTCTTTGGAGAGAGAGTGTGTGTGTGTGTGTGTGTGCGCGTGCGTGTCTCCCCCATCCCAGGGTAATCTTACAGCCAGCTTCCTCCATTATGTGCTAAATGCAGCACCCACCAGCCCTTCAGCTCTTGTAATGTTTGGTCTGAATGCCAAGCAGACACACAGTGTTTATGCGTGTTTATTTCCATGGCCTTAGAGGAGTGGGAGAAGGGGGGGCAGTGCAGCATGAACTACCTTTACACTTCCAAGTCATCCCTACAGGGCAGAGATCACTCCTAGCCTGGGGTGACAAATGTGTAACCCCCCCAACACACACACACAAACAGCTCCCTCAGGGCCAGCCAAGTGTTCTGTTGAATCATAGACAGATTCCAGAATCGAAGTGTAACAGATTTATTAATATATTTTTTTCCAGATGACTGACCTCCACCTGTGACCATTCCTTCTTTGTGCCTTAAAGAAAACAGGAGGATGGGTTTGTGGTGGTGGTGGGGATTTGGTTTATTTGTGCTTGTTGGTTGTCATGGAAACAATTGAACGTTTGTGAGGTCACGCTAGGAACTGTAGCTCTGTAGCTCGTCAGAGTCCTGTTGTTTTAATTTGTGGCCTCTGACAGATTGTAGGAACATAATTAGGTTGAGAGTGATACCTCATTTATTTCCAAAGCATAGATTTCTATTTGGAGGCCTACAATTAGACAGTGTTCTGTAGCCATTCAACAACTGTACATATGAACTTTGATAGATATTAATGTTTTAGTGGATCAATAGTGATTTGTGCAAACTTGTTTTACAGTATCAGAAACACATGTTTAGAGCCTCTCACCTTACAGCAAGCATGCCCTCCAAGGGGGCATTGCTAATATATTATATGTATATATTTATTTTCACATAGGAGTTATAGTGCCAGTGAGAAATATATTGTTGTGTACTCAGACAGTTGAGTTCTCAGTCGTTGGTAGGCAAACTAAGTGTGCCAATAGAATGTTTAAAGACTTCATGAAAGTATTTATTAGATTATATTCATTTAAATTATTATTTCAATATTGCAAGTATGTCTTGCTATAAAGCAACTATTTATCATTTCATACCAAAACAGTTTTGCTATTTATGCTGCTATGTTATGCTAAGTGTTGTCAATCTATATGATGTGCTATTTGTTTCTAAAAACAAAGAAATGCCTCTGAAAAGGCAAGTTGTAGCGTGGTGTCATGTTGTGGTGGGCTCAGTTGAGATTTGCGTGCCTGTGTTACCTGTTCATGTATTTTTTATAACATGCTTTGCGTTAGTGGACAGAAGGAAGAGCAGTGCCTCTAGTGTTGTGTTATTGTATTGCAGGAAAATCACAAAAAATACATTTATAACACATCTGCCAACTTCCTGGAGTTCTACACTATAAACTGTACATTTCTTTTAAATAATGGATGAACTCTCTGAACCCAAAGGTTTCATATAAAACCCCGGGGATCAAGATGGAATATGTTAATGCTGTTTGGAATCCTAAATAGTTATCTTTTGACTTGACAAAGCTCTGTTAGCTTCAATTCAAACATCTGTCTTTCCACTTTTAAAGAGAATAAAACTAAAAAGTCATATATTTATGTTTATTTATGCACAATGTATTGCTTGTATGTAATGCAAATGCACTGTGTACGCTTCTGTGCTCAGTAACTTCAAGACAGGCCCTTTCAATTCATCAAATGTTGTGATGAATTTTGTTATCACAAAAGGAAAAACTTGGACTTGGACTGTTGTAACTGTTGATCTGTTGTGTTTTTAAGTGGTCCTGTAAATAAAAGGTTTTCTGCTCCACTGAATAGTCCCAGCCTTTTCTTGACCATTACTAAGCACAAACTCGCATGTGCTTTTTTCATTATGGTAGACTCAAGCAACCGTAGTTTTCCTGGATTGTCTCTAGGATTAAACTACCAATGCATCAGCCCAACACCTCCAACAAAAGGCATAACCAATTTTCCTCCTGTATGCTTTGTACCCGAAGCAGGCATGCATGTGTCGGGAGAAACGCAGCATTAGTCAAGCCCTGTTGTCCAATTAGAGACGGGTCGGATGTGACTAATCTGTGAACCCGTGTGAAAATGTCTCCGGACGTTATTCCGAGGATTTGCAGGTCCTCTTTTTGAGATTGCAAAGTTTGTAGCAGAAACACTGTTGTCCTTTATGCTTCAGTAGACTCAATTTCTACAGAGGTAATTAAAACAGCTTTCATGTTCAAGAGTCTGTAGACTCATGGATTTGTTGTTTGAACCTTAGCTGTTGATAGCTTTAAAAGCCTGTTGTGCGTTTTAAAAAGGGCTTTGAAATGTAAATTTGCTTTTATTAGAGGTAGAACATGAAGTATAGTGATTCACCTTGATGCACACGTGTCATAATTTATTTCTATTTAGCTAATTAGTATGGCTCAATATAAATTAAAATGTAGCTGTAGCTGATCTCTGCTGTGTGCACATAAGGATTTAAGTACAAAACTGATATGAGAATGTCAGAGGTCCATACATTCCTTGTGTCCATAACACCCCTCAGGCGCATAAGATCTTTTTTGGATCTTTCTGACGTCTGAATGAAGAAAGTTGTAATATAGGATGCTTGTACACATGACTCACAACAACATTAACACAGAAATGTGTCTTAATGAGACTCTTCTGAAATAGTGGGTTGAAAGCTGCATTAATTTCCTCAGAATCAGAGGATTATTTTGTGCCTTTGGGCTAATAGTGCATATTAGAGCTACTTGGCAGCAGTACGATTACATTCATCACTCCTCTGTGGTGTATCAACAAACACCTGAACATTTCATTCTGAAGAACGCTCTGAACTCATCTGGAGCTCTCTGGTTAGGCATTTAAAAATGATGGAAGCCACGTGCATGGTTGAAGACTGCTGTCGTTACTGTATGTTTTGACCATTACTCAAGCCTGAATGTGGATCGCACTAATGCGGCAAGTCAGGGACATGTTGTCACTAGCTTGGTGTGTTGTCTTACCACTGGTTATTGGTTTGCTATTGCGCATAATTTAATCCATTTAACTAATGTGCCAGAGTAGGCTGTATATATTTTCAGCAAATTTGTTTCTGTGTGCTGGGATGGTTCTCTGAGGGTGGGAATGCCCAGGATTGGCACAGCCAGCACGGATATACTGTATGTTTGACTATGGGCCCTGCCAGACAAGCTTAGAACAAACATTTGACTCAGAATGGTGGTACATTTGTAGATTTGTTGTCAGATACAAGTTCTAAAGCTCACAGCCTGTAAGATAAGAGTTGTTCTCTCCTCAGAAAGACGGGGTGGATTCCTTCCAATGGATAAGCTCATGTCATGTCTGTCTCCACGGAGACGGCTGTACTCGCAGACATGGTGGGTGCAGTCCGCTGCTGGGTGGACTGTCCTTGTCAGGTTTAAGGAACAGTTCTGTAGATGCTGTTGTATACAGCAACCCATGTATACAGACCCAGCCTTTGCCATTTTACTTCAGAAGCTTACTCTTACGATATATTGATACTATCAATAATGAAAGCTTTTCCATGTGTTCTTTGTCAGATGATCCAGAAGTGGGGCATCCCTGATCAATAGAAACTTGTGGTATAAAAGCCAACAGGGCATCATTTTAGTGAAAGCTCTTAGAAGCGGTGTGTGACGTTCAACATCAAAGCCCCTGCTATAAACAGCCATTCATTCTTCTCTAGTCTAGAGTACAAGGGTGCTAAAAGTGCAATTTATTTAGCAGTTTTGAACTTCCTACGTATGTCATAGCTATTCATCCTTTCCTATCACCTTAGTGATCCTCATAATGTGTAGCCTGTTTACAAGGGGCTGTTAAAATCCAATCACAAAGCCTTTTCTCTTATGTCCATTCCTTGCATCTTTACTTCTGCCCACAATTGGACAAAGATTGCCTCCGTATTGACTTGAAGCGTTGTATGAATACATAGTGTATTTTCTGATAGTATGCCCTCATGTGACAGACTGATGTTTACATAGCCGTTCTGCACCATTCCCAGAAGTCACAAAATCACACTGAGCCAGTCTCCTGCTTCCCGAGCCAGACCAATGGGATTTTCCCAACAATACACACAATCCAAAAGTTCAATTTGATCTTGGCAGCTGTCTGAGTGGGGAAGCAGCCACAAATATCACTTCTCAGTGAATGTGCCTGGCGTGTGCACGTCCATTTATAGAAGCCATAAATCGAAGATGGGTTCCTATCCAATTGTACCCATAAATCCAGAAACGTGATGCCTAAAGTAAACACTGATTTTTAATATTAGTCTCGACAAAAAGTACTTCTTCAACTCCTCCATGATAATATCCTTGATTCACATGACATGCTTGCACAGTATGTGGTATGATTAGCACAATGTGAATATTTACAACTTTCTAATCCTATACTGTAGCTGTCAGCTTTGTAACATCCCCATCATTGGAATGGTGTCTTTCAAAACGTAACTATATATTGTTAAACAGAATATGTTTGTAGTTCTCCTAATTTATGTTTTACACCAATATTGTGCCCTATATGATATCAAATGGATAAGAAATCAAAATAGATATTCGTTAGAGATCAAACAAAGTCATACTATGTAACCAGCACTCCAAAAGTAAACTTTGACTTTTCAATTTGACTTGTCTTTTTGTATACGTTTGCATAATGCACTGTAACATTATTTCCATTGAAGTTTAGAATCCGGTGATGTTATCTAACCATATATCCATCTATCTCTGTCTGTCTGTTTGTTCAAGTTTTGTTGCACGATTATCTTAGCAAACTGGACTAAAGATGAATATCAGGAAATGTCAAAACCAATGATAATCTAGTGAAAGCGTCAATATCATATGCACACTCCACGTTCTGATAGCAGGCCTTCTGTATCTGCTCGGCTCCACCAGCAGTGGCTCACTGAAACCCATGGGTGATAGCAGTCCCCTGAACCTACCAGTAGATGTGGGGGGATAACCCCTGTTCAGTCCAATCAGGTGCTTGAAGATCAGAGAAGGAATATGCTCTGCACTTGAACAGTGTCATTTGCATTCAGTCCCCATCATACAACATTTTCTAATTTGCATAACTTTCCTCCTAGACATCAAGACACACTGTGTATGGGAGGAGGGGTGGCAGCTGTGAGGCTATGAGGATTATTTAACATTAAGGCTCATACTTTGAAAGGTCAGATACCATGCCTAATGTATGCATTGCACCTGCATCATCCTAAATCATGATTTTCCAAGTTACATCATAAACAGAACACTTAACTCTCTTGAAAGTGATTATCTTCCTTGCATGTTGGTGTTTCTTTTGTTTGGAAATGTTATATCGGCTCTATATAAAACTGTATAAAGAAAGTCCAAAGTGTTAACTACATTTGTATTTACTCAGAGCCTCAGTCGCAGATATGTGGTGAAGGGATTTTGCTCAGCTCAAACTACACAAACAACAAACCCACTGCAAAATCTATATGTGCCGGTAGACTCATGCTGTTCTATTCAAGTTAAGTGGATATCCACCATGATGTCCACCCACACACTCACAATCTCTCTCTCACACCCTCCCCACACACACACACAGTCTCTTTCTCGGTCTTTCTCATACACACACTAAAACACATACAGTCCATGCACTCAGAGAAGGATTTAGTCTGTTTCAGCTGGAGATGCCCTTTAGCTTGGACCATGTCTTACCTCCGCACCTGTCTTACCTTCTCGCCTGTCTTATCTCCCCGTCTGTGTTACTTCCCCACTTGTCTTACCCTCCCAGTCTGTCTTACCTCCCCACTTGTCTTACCTCCCAGTCTGTCTTACCTCTCGACTTGTCTTACCTCCCAGTCTGTCTCACCTCCCCACTTGTCTTACCTCCCAGTCTGTCTTACCTCCCCACTTGTCTTACCTCCCAGTCTGTTTTACCTCCCCACTTGTCTTACTTCCCAGTCTGTCTTACCTCTCGACTTGTCTTACCTCCCAGTCTGTCTCACCTCCCCACTTGTCTTACCTCCCAGTCTGTCTTACCTCCCCACTTGTCTTACCTCCCAGTCTGTCTTACCTCCCCACTTGTCTTACCTCCCAGTCTGTCTTACCTCTCCACTTGTCTTACCTCCCAGTCTGTCTCACCTCCCCACTTGTCTTACCTCCCAGTCTGTCTCACCTCCCCACTTGTCTTACCTCCCAGTCTGTTTTACCTCCCCACTTGTCTTACCTCCCAGTCTGTCTTACCTCCCCACTTGTCTTACCTCCCAGTCTGTCTTACCTCCCCACTTGTCTTACCTCCCAGTCTGTCTTACCTCCCCACTTGTCTTACTTCCCAGTCTGTCATAGTTATCTGCCACGTGTGCACTGGAAGATGGCAGAAGATAACAGCTTTCCTAACAGGGTACCTTTCCCAGTCTCACCGTAGTTCCTCAGAGGATGTGTGTATAAAAGCCTTGGGGAGCGTGTGTTTGAAGACTTAGTCCAGAGTGGTGGAGATGTGGGTACAGTCAGCTACAGTATCTGCCTTCTTGACCTTTCCCATGTGGAGGGATTTCAATTGTTTCAGTCCCTTGGCCCTCTGCTTCTCTCTTAAAGTTGAACTGGGGTTTGGGAGGAGATGACCACACCTCCAGTCTGCCACCTTGTCTAAGCATCTGTTTATCATGCAAATAACACACTTGATACAGCTAATACGATGTGTAACTCAGTCAGTAGCCTACTATAAATACAACCTTGTTATACCTGGCAATGATGTGTCTTTACATTTGCATGGTAGACCTTGCATGTCTTGCTCACAACTGTTTTGCTGTATCCATATCCAGCTGTTGGTGTGGTCTTGAGAATTACTGTAGGAACGTCATATTTTCTGGTGTCCTTTTGAGAGTGTGTTTACATTTTCATTTAGTTTAGCAGACACTCTTATCCAGAGCGACTTGCAGTAAGTACACGTATAATCATTAATTCTGATTGATAGCCTGATTCCCTAACCGCTCAGACATCTGTGTTTGCATGTGATATGTGGACGTTGCGTACGAACATTGGTAGTTTGAGTTTGACATTATTGTCAGACAGAGTGGCTATCCAATATTAGACTTTGCTGACCTTCAGTAGTGACAAGTGCCAACCTGGCATTCTATTTCCTTTTTATTACCTGGGTATTGTGGCATTGTTTAAACCCAACAGGTACTGTAGTTATGGCACCAGCTCATTGTTCCGAATGATCTAAGTGATTCATTGCTCATGTTGCTATTGATAGTGCAGTGTTTCCACCTTTAGAAATTGAAAGGCCTCATTTACATTGATTGATTATCTCCCCCAAAAAGTGAGTGCGTTCCGCAAGGGCTCCACACCGTATTCATTTCATAGGAAGATGAATTATTCACACAGTTTTTCAGAGCAGTTTTTATCACAGTCTACTTTGGCAATTACGTTTGGGAACGTTGACAAATTCTGATGTCAAACGCTGCCTTTGGGAAGAAGAAGACAAAATCTGTCATGCTACTGACAACAGGCGGCACTAGGTGTGTGTGTGTGTGCGTTGAAGCGTGTGTGTGCATGCTTGTGTGTGCTCCGAGGTGACAGGATCCAGATTCTTCCGAGTGAAACGCGTGATTCACCTCCTAATGGTGAGAACTTGCATCTTAAAACCCTGTGGGTGTCGGCTGACGAGTGAGATGAATGAACTGAAGTGCTTCCCTCGGCCTGTCACATGGTTCCCCATTAGACCACCGCAGCAAGCTTTCGGATGACATGAATCGGGTCTCTTGACAGGACTTCTTTAAATGTCTACTCTTGCAAGTAAAACATGTTTCAGTTATACAAACTGACCCTGGTTGGTGTGTGAAGGACCTGGAGAGTGTCGCTCGTTTGCCTTCCTACTGTGAGGATGCTGAATAGAAAAGCCTGGACTGCAGAGGCTTGGACTTTCTTTAGCCACCTGAAGTAGCCAGGTTTAGTCAGCTGCAGTAACATACAGTAGCATGGTCTGGTCTACTGTCTACTAAAGCTGGGTATGTGTGTGTGTGTTTGCATTTACCAAATACTTTTTTGAAGAATTGCCCCAGTGTGAAGAATTGCCCCAGTGTGTATGGGGAACGGGGGGTTAATATGCCTGTGTAACAACCACGGGGGTGCATTTCAAGCATGGTTTTTTAATGTTTCAAGAATCATGTGGATGCTATTTGCCCAGGGTTGATTGCCCACAGTTCTGGAAAAACACTGATCTAAGACAAACCTATAACATCGCACCATTCAAAAAACAATTAGCGCCCACACAGACACACGTGGTTTGTTCCGTCTTGCTTGCATTAACTGAAGAGAGGCCCTCAGAGAGGGGCTGAAGAGACGTTCATGTCCTCCATGGTTGGCGGTTATCTATCCATTGAGTCCTGCAATCACACTGGTCTACCTCACTGCTCTGTCTGCTTTGCTTTGGTTCTTTTGCTTGGCTTCTTTCTGGAATCAATATCCAATCCCTTTGGATGGGTGGGCGTAGTTTGTTTAATCTCTTTCCTGAGTGGGAGTCTAGTAAAAGTAAGATGCTAAACGACACATTTTCACAATGAGATTCATTGAAGAGTGTTTCTTACTCAATAGCAGATACATTGCTCTGGGCAACGGAGGCTCGGGAAATCAATTCAAAAGTGTCTAATCATCTTGTTGTTCCGGGTCTAGTTTATTTCAGTTCCCTGGAGACTGAGAGTGGGCTACTCAAAGACGGTCTCGATTTCTACACATCTTCCACTCCACATGCCCAGGTCACTCAGACTGAGGTCTGGAAGGCCCTCATACATACAGTAATCAACCCTCCAGGTGTGGGCCCAAGAGCTCATCAGCACTTCACTTTCCCCCAAGGCAATCTAGAAGTGTGAGCCTTTTACTTAACGAGCTTGCATGTCATGCCCTCCCCAGTGTGGTGCCGTATGTATGTCGTGGCTTTGACTAGCCTCCGTAGCAGAGATGATTAGGCTAGGATCTCATGAAGATGACTGGTAGTGTTTGCTTGGGGAAACTGAAGAAGACCTGGGATTGCAGTCTGTGAGTCGCTAAATGACAGGGGTAGACCTGAACCTTGTGTGAGCCCTGGCCTCGGTACAAAGATTACGGCTGGCTCCAAGGGAGTGTTGTCATGCAGATGTTGCCTACACTTCCAAATACTTCAGGGAACACTTCCCATCATCTATGATGCAAGCCATTTCAACTACTGTTGATGTACCAAGCAATTTTCCCCAACTTCAATCCTTTGTTTATCTCAGCCTTCCCTCAAGGAAATCCATGTTTCTCATTGCTCGGAGTGAAAGCTTGATCATGCATTAGTGATTTCAGAGGTCCCCCAGGGACGCAACCCCAGGACGCCTGAGTTAACTGGAGCCTGCTTTTCTGGATTACAATTCTATGCTAAACAGATCTCTGATATCTGGCCAAAAGCAGAGCATCTGCTTCTATCAGGCTTCCTTCGCCGAGTGATCAAAGAGATCCTTGAGTTTCATCCTGCCTAGTAATTTGCTCGCTAGTGGAAGTAAAAAGAGATTATGATGCCGAGTGAATACCGATGGATCCCCTTTGAAGAAAGCTTTCTCTCCTCTACCGTTCTGCCCATCTTTTTCTCCACAATTACTTTTTTTGCTATTGCTGTTATTTCATGGAACTTCATGGTCAAGGAGGGATCATATCTGCCTTGTGGGGGTGATAAAAACCACAGCTCCTTCTCTCCACTCCATTGTTAAAGGCCTCCTCAGAGAGCCAGGAGTCAGTGAAGTCCTGACCTGGAGCTGCTGGCCGACTGGCTGTGAGAGGAGCTCGGCAGGCTTCATTAGAGTGTGAAACATGACCTTGTTCTGGCTGGCTGGTAAGTGTATGGCAGCATACAAATGGACAGGCGTCCCAAATGCTGGTAAGAAGGGACCCAGTTGGGATCAAAATTATGAAGGACTCTTTGGGCTATCTTTGTTTCTTATTAATGTGATTGTCAAGATTAGCTACATTTGGCTGAAGTGGAATAGTGTCTACATAGGTGGTTGTTATCATGCATTTCAGTTTTATAACAAAGTATAAGTGAACAAACAGCCACCACTGTCAAAGGACTGTGCATTCCACTGGTCTCAACATTGGTGCCTTATCTAACACTCTCCTGCATCCTTGAATCTAAGCTTTTCCGCAAGGATCTTGCCCATTTTTAGCCCCATCTTAAAAGAATACACAGAATCAGACTTCCATAATCGCAAAAAACGTTTTTTTGGTCAACAAATACCCTAACACACTGGACAATGGTATTGATTTCTAATTAGTTTGTGGTTAAAGGGATATATGAAATATGAGTAGACAAGTCATGTTTTATTGCTTTCGGAGCTCTGGGAAGCTCTGGGAAGCTCCCCTGGCTTGCTGTTGTTTGGAAGGCAAATATCTCACAAGGTTTTCGTCTCTGGTTATTGTGGAAAAGTACAACACGTCGTCTAAGTAGAAACCGCTATCCTTAAAGGTCTTTGTTCGGTAGACTTGTAGACTGTTGTATCAATGTGTACACAGACGGTGTCCTAATACAGTGGTGTAGTGCTGCATATATGCAGATGTACGGCGTATAAGAGATGATTGACAGTTCACCCACCTACTGATTAGAGACACGTCTCAGTGTCCATCCATCTAATGGGAGCTAAGCTGGAGCCGAGTGGAATGACATTCGTCATGTAATAAGTCCACTGATGTTGTTATTAATAGTACCGCGGCTAATAACCGGCTATATGTGCACTCATTCCTGCCAAGCCCAATTCTGTTAAGATAGCTGATTATAAATCTTTTTTTGAAATGAGAGAACTACAGTGGAATGGAGCGGTACTTGAGTGTGTCCTTGAAGCTGGACAATAGCCCTGATTATGATTGCAAAGGAGGATTTGTAGATTTCCAGCAGGTACCTCTGCGGACTGTGTGTTGATCAGAGCAGAGCCCTCGGGGCTGTAGCCAGCAGCAGGTGAACATCAAACTGAATACCTAGTTTGAATCTGTCTCTTTAGCTGTAGAAAAATACATGTTTTTTACCTGGTTTTTCCCCTCAACATTCTTATTTTATGGGAGTGTCCTGTCATATGAATGAATAAAGGATAAAGTCATGGGCATAATATGACACTTTGACCTTGATGGGTTCAGGGTTGCATTTTTATGTTGTCTACACCGATAAAGCATTCTGGCATCTAGGTTTGGCTGTTGCAAAGTTTGAGAGACTCCTGAGGGAATTGCCTCAATTCTAGCTACAGTGCTGGCTCTGTGTCCTCCCCTGTCTGTAACATGTGATTCTGGTTTCTCTGCACCTATGTTGACCCAATCCACACTTTTCATTACAATCACATCTATTGATGAGAGTGGTTGTACGTTCAGCCTCGCTTGCGACTCTAACCTTGTGATGACAGAACTGCAAAACTAACAAAGTCAAGAAGAACAAACACCAATATCGTTTCTAGGTTTATGATCAGATTGTGCCATCCAATCTCAGCCCTGGCCAATGGCCATTCACGATCACATTTGAGTGGTTGTAATTGGACAAGGCATGACATTAAATGAAATCTATGTCAAGTACTTCTAGCCTTGCAATCAAACATGGAACATGAAAGAAACATTGATTATAGCCATAGCTACAGCTTTACCATTTTCCAAGCTTTAACATGTTCCATGAGATGAAACATTTTGAATATGCACTTTAATGTTCTTTGACACCAATTATTGCCCATGTGGGTATGCGGAGGATTAAAACATGGTCTCATACTCTATACTATAAAACCTAAGGGCATGTATAATCAGAAGACTACAGAGGGATTCTTGTCCTGTTGATGTCCTTTCCAGAGGGGAAAACAATGGCAACCTACACTACTCAGAACGATACTTTTCAGTCACAGTATGCTTTTACAAGACAGATGACCCCTGCCAATCCAGTTATCAAAATCAAGTCCCATTTTACAGAGAGGTAATCCATAGAAACATGATTACAGTTTGTTTGTGAGGACCTCAACCCCCGTTTTTTTTATGTGCCCTCTTCTTCAGAATAATGTGTCCTAATTAGAGGAAGATGGAAGCTTCTCATGATGAGGCTCTTGGCATAGACGTGCTCTTAATCAGGTCATGAGAAGTTCTTGTGTCCCGGCCGGCCAGATCAAATCAAGACGACGTTTCAGGATGCTTAGCGAGAGCTGGATCTGAGTACCCCCTCCCCCCTTTTCAAAGACACACACACACACACATGCAATCACTCAGAAACACCATTGTGCACGCACACACTTTCAAGCACGTGCAATGTAGTAGGTGCACACACAACGGCATACATTCTCATCACGTGCACTACACACACACATTTTATTCCAATGAATGCCCTGTACAAAAATCTTAAGCAATTCAAACCTTGTTTGAGATAATATCCCTCATCCTCTCCTCTCTGACAGTTCTTCTTGAGTCTGTATGTCACTGATTAAAACCTTGATTCATTGGCTTCCCTGCAGCCAGGGCCACTGGACAGACTTAGCTGTTCAGTCTGTGATTAGGAACAGTGTTTGATATCTTTAGCTGAGCCGTGCACTGAAACAATAAACCCTTCTTATCACTTATCACTACCATTAAGTGACACATGGAAATGGATTCTTAGTTCATGTTTTTCATCTTATAATGTGTGTTTTGACTTCAAATCGTCCAGCGTCTGTGGTGCCATACTTTTTAAATTGATTGACTTTAGAAAACATTGACAGCCGCCCTATGAGATTCTCTTTTTTTTGCTGTTAAACAGACATTTGTTTTTGCTGTGTTGGTTCATGAATAGAGAACAAAGCAATGGAGTTTCCTGTCCTGTTAGTCTTGAGGAATGTACGTCAACACTTCTCACCGGTCACGTCCTGTTGGTACTCTGAAGTGAGACTAGAATATTATCCACAGACAGTGAGTTACAAAAAATGAAACAGCCCCTTTTAACATACGGTACATTTACCACCAGACCGACCGGTCGCTATGGCCACAGGCCTTGGTGATTACCACAGTAACTGTGCTAACCCTCAGGCATATCACATTCCTATAATGGACAACTGCCTTAGTATACTGTGAATGCAGGCATTGGTTTGTGTTTTGTTTTTCTTTAAAAGTATTTCCATGTTAACTCTGACTCAATCTCTATGTTATTGAAAGCTTGCTCTATTGTTTCATAAGCCTCTTCAGTCACTCTGAATAAGTGAAGTATCATTGACATTAGCATCAGGTGTGGCAAAATTCATATATAAAATCACATGTTTCAATTTCACAGGGTTACCGTTGTAAAGTTTAGAAATAGTCAGGGCCTGATGAACACTGTTGAATCATATGAAGGATAAGACTGCATGTTGGTCTGGAATAGTTCAAGTCCTAGAAGCTCTGAGAGGACAAGGGCAAAGCACTTGTTCACTCTCAGACCTGATCAATATATTATTCTTCTACTTCATTGATTCACCAGAGGCTTTTCTGTCTCCTAATACAAGTTAGGTCTCAACGACTACACATTGAAATGTAATTTTAGCATTAAATGAGACAGAACTAAAAACCTAATCACATTTCTTTATAGCAAATCTTCAATCCTCAAACTATCGGTAAATATGCCTGTAAACGTATCCTTCATTCCCCATGTGTCACCTGTTTCATCTGATCTAATCTTACTGCTGTATCTAACTCCATGGTAGTCACCTAGGTGATCATTAAGTCTTCTAGATATTGATGTTTTACATTTCCCTGGGTTTTCTCTCATAGATCCACTATGAAGAGGCCACGAGAACTGATTGGGTTGCATAGTTCAGCACTATGAATGTGCGCTTGTGACAGACTTGCATTGCTTTACAACACTGGTGTTGTAACGATATATTATAATAAGATGCCTGAGAGGACAGGGTTAATGTCAAGAGATCAGACAACACGAATTATCATCATATCTGATGGATGCATATGAATCCCCCTCTAGTACCCTCGTCATTAGTATGCTATGGTAATTTATCTGTGTCTTCAAATATATTTGCTTTGTTAATAATGAAGGAAGTTCACCAGTGTGGGATAGAGCCATTCCATTTTCCAAACCAATTACTCCTTACATACAGAAACCACATATTGACATTGACTTGACATGCACACTTAGGCCTGACGCAGTGGTCATGTAGTTACCATATAATCAATGGGGCGGGGGCATCATTAAGTATGACTCACCTCCAAGATCTATATCTATAAATACATAATCTTCCTATGCGTGACTAGGAGGTGCAAGGAACCTTACTGTTAGAGAGTGACAATTTTGCTCCACATATGACAGGATCAGTCGGAAGCAAATTTGTTTTCTTTAAAAAGAACTGCCAAAGTATTCAGTAGTCAAGTACTGTCATGCATTTCTATGTCAGATAATAGTCCAGTTTTATCTTTTTAGAAAGAAGCCCACACTATTAAGTAGTAAATGTATGACTTGGTGTTCAGCTGCCATCTTCTTTTCCAGGTACACTCTACTAGTTCATGAACCACTTGGGCATGAACTAGGACAGGGCAACCCAACCTTCCACTTCTCACCACCCTGCTAGGCTCTCACTTCACCCCCACCCGTGATTAGACAACTCCTCCACGGAACACAGTCCCTAAAATACACAGCACACCTTTACAGGACATAACACAATGTCCCACGCACACTCCAGCCTACACTGACATCATGTCAAGCCAGCCCTCGCGTTGTAATGCTCTGCGAAACCTAATAGTCCTGCCCAGCTGGAGTTTGACTTCAAGGGTGCCTTTTTGGAGGTGTAGACTGTGGGAAGCCCAATTACTCGCAGGCCACATACAGCCCTTCCCACACAACATTTCTATCCTGGTAACAATAGCATGCAAATATGACAATCTGCAGACTTATGAAAACCACCCCCCAGGTTCTAGGCTTTTGGACCAACCTCCAACTCCATATGAGCTTGTGGGAAAACCGTCAGGCCAACAAGCAGGTCATTCTTATGGTGGCGGCTGCCCATTTAGATAAGGGTTGTTGCGTGTGCTCCTTAACCCACGCTACTCTCCCCCACAGTTGGAATGTATTCCTCCACACGTGTTCCCTTCACAAAGTTAAAATACTACATCAAAATGCTTATTTTCAAATAGCAGTCATTTAGATCTTAACAGTGCATAGTCAGTACAGCACATCATCCAGGACCAGAAGTAGACCCAGGCCCATTTGGTTGATGCTGATGTGAAAGTCCTTCAACAGGCGCTGTGTCCCTGCTGGCATTTGAATGGGTATCTTTCTCTTTGTCTGTCCTTCTGTCTGTATCTCACTCTTTCCTCCCTCTATCTTCTATTCCCCATGCCTTTTAAAGACGCCTCCCGTCGACGTCTTTATCACATTGCGCCCTCCTGGGTGTTGCTGTATCTAATACCCGGAGCTGGAATCGTGAAAAAGGTCACCCTTGGCTGTCTTCTGTCGATAAACCAAGTGTGAGGAAAGTCCCGCAGTGCTGCAGAATGGAGCAGTTCCGGTGTGTATATGAGGACATGTATTAGCTGTTAGCACCAGCACGCTTCTACAAGGTTTAGAGTGCACTGCAGGAACCTGTGTTATAAATAACAACTTCACCAACAAAAAAAAAGGAAAATCAAAAGGTGCATCGCTTGCTACGTATTAGATATGCAAGTTAGGTTACCGGTACTGTCTTAGCAAGGCCTTGTTATGTTAGTGAAAGGGATGTGGAGATCCAGAGAAACAAAGCCTTAACAAAGCCCCATGCTCCCTGCTGCTGGACTCATTACAGACATACATCTCATTGATTACTGTACACAGAACCGTGCTATTTATTTTGTATGTGTATTACAGACTATTTGAATCTCTCTAATAAACACATACACAGAGGCTCACACATACACATACACACAGGCTCACACATACATATACACACAGGCTCACACATACATATACACACAGGCTCACACATACATATACACACAGGCTCACACATACATATACACACAGGCTCACACAGACAAAAACAACAACACTTGGCAAACAAACTGCGAGTGGATAGGGAACATAAATGTGTTACTGGGGGGGTCAGATGGCTGAGCGGTTAGGGAATTGGGCTATTAATCCAATGTTTGCCGGTTTCGATTCCCGGCCGTGATAAATGACGTTGTGTCCTTGGGCAAGGCACTTCACCCTACCTGCCTCGGGGGGAATGTCCCTACCTAATGTACTTACTGTAAGTTGCTTTCGATAAGAGCGTCTGCTAAATGACTAAATGTAAATGTACTGTAATGCCTACTTTAACCACAAGGGGACAGTAACACAGATGCAAATGATAGAACAAGTGAATAAAATGCAGATGAAAAACACAATCAGTCCCTGTGGTTTTTAATCTCTGGTACAAGCGATTCCTTGGGAGTATGTGTTATGTATCAGACTATATGCCTCTCTCAAAATACTTCTAGAGTCTACTGGAGTTAAGACAAGAGTTGACTTTCTTACAGGTCTATTTGTGATGGATTGGTCATCATCGTTGGAATCACTGGCATTATCATGTCTCACTGAATTATTGCACACAAGCACACACACACACACACATGCACACACACCCGCAATTGCTTTTCAATCAGAAAGGCCTTTGAACACAAAGCAGCTCAGGTCACATCGTCCTCTAAGAGGCGTCCAATTTCAGCTCTTTTTACCTCCAAGGAGGGCAGTTACCCTCTCATTCACCCAGCAGCTCAGCCCCACGCTTCAAACACATTCAGTTCTGAGGACCGATTTAACATTGGGACAAATCACCCTGTGTTCCATGGCAACTCACACGTGTGTACACACACACACACACACACACACACACACCCAAAGCCATTCATCTCCTGGCTGAGCTGCCATCTGTCGCCAGAGTGTCCAATCTTGAAAGATGACTGAGCCCATGAAAGATGACAGAGCCTATTACAAACAGTGCACCACCCGTTCCTCCCCCTGCCAAAGTTACTTTAAATTATGCATGGATGATAGGAGGAGTAATAGGCCTAAAAGCACACTAATAGTGTCTTAAAGGTTGGCCATTTACTTATTTTAATGACTTATAACCTTTAAAGGTGTATTCATGTTGGGGCCAGACAGTTTAAGTGACTTCCACCCTTTCAAACAAGGAGTGGTTCAGGTGCGGGGGTGGGCAGACTAATTATGAATGCCCGGTTGAGAGGACACGGTCTGTCTGACCTTCTAAGAAGGAAGAATACCTCGAAACGGTTCTACCTCACAAAACTGTCTATGTCTCAATTGTGTTTTGTGAGAAAAAGACACACAGAGAGAGAGAGAGAAAGAGAGAGAGAGACAGACAGAGACAGTGGGTGTTAACACTCTACGTATGCATGTGTACCAGGGTATTGTATGTGTACAGTCAATCTGTGTGTTTGTTTATGTGTGCATCTGTACTTACGGTGTATTTGTGTGTGTGTGTGTCTGTGTGTGTGTGTGTGTGTATTTGTGGACCCCGTCATCGAAATTGTTTCTCCACAAGGGTGTGCTTGATCGTCAGAAAAGGTCACATAGCAAAACACCTTCACCTCCGTGCCCTTCTCAGTTAGGAAAAGTTGAACTTTCACACCCACACACAGCTGGGTGCCTGTGTACAAAGCCACTTAATTGACCTATCCACACGGGCACAGGCAGGGGCACAAGCTTTACCACAGAGCTCCTTCAAATGGGAACACCATCACTAATCCATGGTAATTGGCATAGGAGCCCACCAGGAGGAGAGCAGGATAATTGGGAAAGGCTCTGTGACAGACACCTGTGGGTAACATCAATGGTTTAGCGCTATGTGAGAGGAAATGGCTTTATCACACCTGCCCCCATGCTCTACAGTCTATCTCAGTGACTCATATAGCACACATGGAAATGATGACCAGTGATTAGCCAGGTTTTGACATTTCGGTGATCTGTTTTGTCTGAAAATGGTCTCGATGACACAGGTGGTCAATAGATTTCTGAAGGTTCAGTGTGTGTACTTCCATGGGTAAATCCATGGGTCTTTACCATAACAAAGTATTTTAATTTTTTTAATCTATGTTGTGAATTTATGGAATCAAGCTACACCTAATCGGATGGTGTCTTAAACTGTCTAAAAGTAGTTAAGACTAGAGGATGAGCCTCGAGCAAATATAGCTATTGTGGGTTTTTAGAGACTTGCTATCAGACCGTTGCATATTTTAGCATACGTTTGTATACAGCTGTACATTTGCCAAGGGAATGTATTCATGATTTATTTAGGAGAATGTGACAAGAGTCTTGGGTGATTCGATGTAATTCCGTTCAAACAGAAATGGGGTCTCATGTATGGATATTCGACAACTGGCTATTAGTGCCACTGCTTGCAGTCAATCAAGATTACGCACGTCCTTAAAGTCCCCCCAACCGGCACCAAACTCTGAGCTGGCCATATAATAACTTCTCATTTGTGGGGACGACAAACTGGTGAGACTCCCTTCGACTCATACATGAATTCTGTTTATATTAAAACGCGGAGAGAGAGGAAGTGCGATAGATGCTGGGGTGGGGAGCCGCGTGACTGATGGCACAAGGCTGACATCCACCAGACTATACCATTGTTTGGATGTAGACCAGGAGTTAGCAGCTCCGTTATTGCCTTCAAGATTAAATTATTTTTAATATAACAGGTTTTCTGTACACTTATCGACGGTAACGTGCGCTCCGGTGTTTTGCGTAAATAACTGGCATCATGCGTAATTTGACACTCGTAGACAACATTAATGAAAGCATATCAACAACATATGATGTTCAGTTCTGAACATTAAATAGCAACGGAGACATTGAATGACTTAACCCGTATTTGCATCCCAGTGCGTATTTTGGGGTTTGTAGCCTACCAATGGGACTTGTTGCTTGTAGGCTATTTGATTGAAAATACGTGAGTAATGGAGACGACAAACAACGGATCCAACACAACAAGGAACTTTACGAATCAATTCGTTCAACCCCCGTGGCGTATTGCGTTATGGTCAGTAGCATACAGCTCCGTCTTAGCCGTGGCTGTTTTTGGAAACTTGATTGTGATCTGGATCATATTGGCTCACAAGCGGATGAGAACCGTGACGAACTATTTCTTGCTCAACTTGGCTTTCTCTGACGCTTCGATGGCTGCGTTTAACACGCTGATAAATTTTATTTATGCTGCCCATGGCGAGTGGTACTTTGGCGAAGCCTACTGCAAGTTCCACAACTTCTTCCCTGTCACCGCAGTCTTCGCAAGTATCTACTCGATGACAGCAATTGCTTACGACAGGTGAGTTGGGGACACTAAACAAGTACAATGAATACATCGGCCTATGTTATCATAAGTGTGTAAACTGATCATTGTTATGATTAAGCCATAGTAACGCACATTGTCTTAGAGATAATTCATATTAGGATTTCCACATGACCCTGGATGATGTGTAAGTATGCTGGCTCCAGACAGTGATACCACAATAGAAATGAAACTCACTTTTACACTGACTCTTGCACAAGTGAGTGTGAGTTCAGCAATCCTTTCTGAGTTGTTTTGCGAAAAGATTTCGGGTGACATAACTAGAAAACCAGCCAGAGCTGATCCCCAGTGCTGATCTCTGATCCTCTGATGTCTGAACCCTGTGAACACAGGTACATGGCCATCATCCATCCCTTGAAGCCTCGCCTGTCGGCCACTGCCACCAAGGTGGTGATCGTGTGTATCTGGGCTCTGGCTGTGGCCCTGGCCTTCCCTCTCTGCTTCTACTCCACCCTCCGCAGGATGCCTCGCAGGACCATCTGCTACGTGGCCTGGCCTCGACCTGCAGACGACTCCTTCATGTGAGGGGGCACACACACCTATACAAGCACACACCAACACACGCCCGCTCAAAAGCACTTCATTATAACTGAATAGCAGATTGTGAAATTATCACCATCACCCCAGTAATCATGGGTGTTTATATCTCTCCTTATTGTGTCCGGGTGGGGAAGCATACTGATAAACTATCAGATTTGCTGTCAAGAATGTTAATCCTATGCCAATGGAAATACACTGACCATACTTACTGTTTGCTTGCAGGTACCACATCATCGTGATGGTGCTGGTGTACCTGCTGCCCCTAGTGGTGATGGGCATCACCTACACCATCGTGGGCGTGACCTTGTGGGGAGGTGAGATCCCTGGGGACTCTTCAGACAACTACCATGGACAGCTCAGAGCCAAGAGGAAGGTGAGACAACCCTACACACCATGTGACCTATTCTTTGATTTATTTTAATCCCGTAACGATCAAGGGAACATTGTATTTTTATTTAGTTTGATTCATTGTATATCCAGTGATGCCCCAATTGAAAGATAAATAAATGGAGTAGAAAACAAATTATAGTGAATCATAATATGCATTATGTCATAACGGCCATTGTGAATATTCAGCCGTGGGAACCACAAACTCAGTCAGGTTATGTGGGGATTAAATCCTTCACAACTCGCATGATCAACATCTATCTTTTAATCTGTAGGATTAACAAAGGAAATATCATCCTCATAAATGACTGAGACCCCAGGGTGCTCTTGGGATTATTTGGAAACACCTATCTACGGTGCCAGGGGAGGACCTTATCGAAAGCTCAGATTCATTCAGATTATTCTCTGACCTGATTACAGCAGGTCAGAGAGATTTAGATAGTTCAATACTTGAATATGGTGATAAGGTATTGCAGATGCAGTCATGTGTGTGTGCACATGTGCATGGAGAACATCTGAAACATCAACCCCATTTTAAGATGTTTTGATACTTCTTGGATCTCAGTCGGATGTATTATTAAAGAATCCTCTAAAAAGGTCATCCTGGTTTCTTTTACATTCCACTGTGGGTGCCCGTTTAATTGAGTTCATTTTCCAGAGAAATCATTTGAGTTCAGGAGACAATTAGCATTATTTCATAGGAAAGAGTTGAAACAATCTAAGCTCATTATGAAATAAATGGTCTCCCGGGTTGGAAATGAGAGGTCTTTATCACCCAGTAATGGTCACCTCTCTCAGGTGTGACACAGCTGGTGGAGGTTGATAACAGAGCCTCATCTGTCTGCCCCTCAGCCCCACACAAGCTCCTCACCAGCCAGCCGCCATCACACCTGATGAGCAGCTGCGGAGGCCTCGTCAGCGGCGACCTTTCCTTCTCTTTGTGTCGGCCTTTGTCCGACGAGGGGGCGAGAGCTAACCAGCATGCACTGCTCTCTTGTCTCATTAGAGCCAGATGTGTCATCCACACAAACCTGGCAGTTTCCTTCACTTTGATGCACACTAAATATATCACTGTGAAAGGAGGACTCCGTCCTGGACGTGGGTGGAATGTTCCAGACAGGAGAGTGGTATCGCGTCTTTTTTCTAAATTGCTAGTCTGCTATATTGGTTGGGATTCTGAAAGGACTTAGCAGCTAGTAATAACAGTCCTTTTATAAAGTGGCCCTGCTAGTCATTGGGCACACTGCCTCCCTCCAGTCCAGTCCAGGAGTTCCTGTTTGGTTAGACGGTTGGATGTTTAGATTACTGTATGGTAGTTAGATTTCCTCTTGTTGCACGCAGGTAAAACCTCACACCTTGAAGGCGCTATGAAGAAGGTTTTTCAGGTGACCATGGCTTACTTCCTAGTCCCAGATCATGCCTGCTCCCTGCGACTCGCCTGAAAACAATCAGTGTATTTTCTAATCAGGTGTTTAGAGGGACAATTGGATCGACAGAATGCAATCAGGGCCAAATCTACAGGGTCACTTGTTCGCCCGCAGTTCAGGCATGATGAAGTGGGAACAGCAGATGGTTAATGGGAACCCTCCAGAGATAAAAAGAAACCTTCCTCACAGAAAAAAAACATATTTGTGAGTGAAGTCTCAAAATCCCAAACCACCATTACATATTCAGAACTCGTAGACAAAAAGACCCGAGAAGGAATATGAGTATGTAAAGCAGTTGTTGGTCACAACAACATAGCACATTGCTGCTCGGTGAGTGATTGGAGAATTTTGTGGGGATCTTTGGTGAGCTAAGAAGACGCAATCAGCCCATTGCTATCTCTCTGAAAGCACTGGCTCCTGGAAATGAAGGTCTCATTGTCCTGAAGTGATGATGGTTCCTTATCACATGAATGTGTTTGGTAGAGGAACGGATCAGTGTCTTATAATTCTGTAGTGATTCTAGTATGTGTTTTGGAAGCATTTTAAGAATGGTTATAGTTGTCATGTATGTGTTGTGTATGCAATTTAGCCTTCATGGGTTATCTGAAGGACAGTTTGTGATTGTGGTTTTTAACACACAAATACAGTATATGTATTAAAGAAAAAGCTATGGTTCCTGTCCTTAAAAATGATTGTTAATGGTGTTACAGAGAGACTTCAAATAGCCACCTGACAAATGAAAGGTTGGCGTTGCCCACATTGGTCTCCAGTACTTTCATCCCCACACAGACCTGGCCTAAGACAATGTGAGGCTGTGATGCACAGCGTGTGACGCACAGTGTGTCGCACGCTGTTGGTGATAGTCACCAACCATCTGTAGAATTCTGAAAACCCGTCTTGTGCACTGCATTACTCATAAAGGAATATGCTCTCTGGGTGATGTGTCACTGACCATTTCTGCCTTTCTGCTTGATGGTTATTTTTTCAGCTTTTCTTTCCATGTTTATTCCGGTTTTAAAATCTGCATTTGAGTTTTGACTGGCAGGGGGAGGGCAACTATTTTGGTGGTGTGAGAGGTGTCATCATAGGCAGTGTGGCCGTGTGCAGGAGTGTGTGTGTGTGTGTGTGTATCCACAGATCCCTCTTTGTCTTCAGCTCACATTAATTTAAGGGGACCAATTGGGGCAGCAATTCTGTTCTTCAACTGTTTGATTCCCTTTAAATATATCTTCTCAACCCTCTCACAAACAAGCACACATACATTCATTCTCACACATTCTTACACACATTTCACTCATTCTCTGGTAGGTGGTGAAGATGATGATCATCGTGGTGGTGACCTTCGCCCTCTGTTGGCTGCCGTACCACGTCTACTTCATCGTGACGGGCCTCATCAAGTACCTGAACAGGTGGAAGTCCATCCAGCAGGTGTACCTGTCAGTGCTGTGGCTGGCCATGAGCTCCACCATGTACAACCCCATCATCTACTGCTGTTTGAATAGCAGGTAGGCTAAACACACACATACACTGATAAAAAGCGACTAAAGCAAAGTTTCACATTGTGCATGTCAACATAGTTTCAGTTGACCATGTCTACATCTGTGATACAGTACCGGGATACTAAATAATTCAGTGTTTTGTATTTAGTCATTCTTCTCGCATTTGATTTGATTTTGTGACAACCCATGGAAGAGTGTGTCTCTGTTTGGGTCCCAGGTTCCGGGCGGGCTTCAAGCGAGCGTTCCGCTGGTGCCCGTTCGTGCACGTGTCCAGTTACGACGAGCTGGAGCTGCAGATGACCCGACTCCGCCCTGGCAACCAGAGCAGCATGTGCACGCTGTCGCGTATGGACACCAGCATCAGCAGCCACCGTAGCAAAAAGAGGAAGAGCCCTGCCTCCCACACCGATGGAGAGGCCCCCACTGCTGAATGCTCTGACCCAACCGTGGTCAGCTCCATGCTGTACAGCAACCCTGAGGATCCAAAGGAGCAGTTCTCCTGAGAGCCGGACGAGGTCAGGGGTCAACACTTGGGGAGAGGTCAACACTGGGGGAAAGGTTAGAGAGAGATCAACGTTGGGTCTGTGGACCAGTGGCTTCAGTATTAACACCATGGTGGTAGTTGCAGGATCTTTACTGCCCTCTACTGTGCTGTAATCGTTAGTGGTGGTCGTATTATGTTTCAGAATCACGTCTAAAGAACACAGCGCTTTGAATTCAACTATTAGTACTAGATATTGTCTGTGTGTAGCTGAATCTTAACCAGTCTCTTCTTCTGTACAAACTCACAATGTGTCTCTGCGGATTTTTAAAACCTAGTTTGCACAAGTATTGATTCTAATTAGTAGTGATGATACCGACTTAAGCGGTTTGTTACAGTGAGTGCATACGAATGTAGTAAACGATGATGCCTTCAACTTCCAGATATCCACAGGTATTGTTTTGGCTATGGCAGGTGTACTGCATCAGACCCTGATAATAATCTCTCCCTAGTCAGTACAGTCAGTCAGAGTCATCTTTCTAGAACATTCAGTTAGAAGCAAGTATTACAAGGTTCCTTATGTGGATCATGAACATCATACAGTAAATCTGTTTCTTTTGGCTGATCATTGGCTGGTGGACAGATTGACAACAATGCCGACTGTGCGTCCTGGGGTAGACTTTAACCTGGAGGCACCGGCCTGAAAACATGAAATGCCTTAACATTCATCAGCAATTTCCTGAAGTGAAAGAACATGGCATCTCCTCACAAATGAAAAATAATTCACAAAGACAAAAAAGAAACATCATGTCCGTTGTTTTTGTTATTGGTAGGCAGGCTAGAAATGATCTTTCAGCTGAATTTAAATTATTTGAAGCTGTAACAATAATATTGTCACAAAAGTGTCACTTTTCTGAGAACACAGACACATTTTCTTGAGTGTGAGTGCACAACAGTGCATTACTGTGGATGATGACAGTGTTGAGGTATTATCCACAATATAAAAGCTTTTTTGTATTGCGCAAAGAGATTATGCAAGGGCCTGGCTTCTCATTAAGCATGACTGTCTTTCCTCCTGTTGTCTGCCCTCTCTCTCCAGTGTCAATCACTTGCTCCACTCGCCCCCTCATCCCCTCCTCTCACTCTCTTACACCTAGTTTGTATACTGCATACACCAAGTGTTTTTAGCTAACTGCACCTTTGTCCATCAATTACGTAAATGCTGATACTTTTGGGGGGGTTTACAATATGTTTTTGTTCCGATAACTTAAGTGTTTTACTTTCAGGTTTTTTTTGGGTTAAATACTAAGCTGTTAAGTTTGTGTTCATGTATTGACCTGCTAGATTTTGATTTGTTTGTATTGCTGGTTGGCTTTTGTGGATTCAAAATATGTGATTGTCTGGCTTTTTCTTGTACAAATCTTCAACGAATGTTATTGTATTGAAACAATCCTCAATCTAGTTCATTTTCTACTCTGGCCATTATGAGGCTGTGTGCTGAAAATGTGGGGTGGGTAAGGGAACAGCCTACCTTTAGACTTATATAGTACATGTGAGTGCTTGCCTTAATTCTTCTTAATAAACTTTGGCTCAAATCCTGTCAAGACTTGGGGGTTCACAAACTTGTCTCAACACCGTAGGCTGGTGCATAACACCTATTGTTTAAGAGATATATCCTGGCTCAGTTTACCAGACGAAATATAAACTCTGTTATATGTGTCTTTTTACAACAATGATGTGATTCTAACAGAACATGATTGCTTGAATTGTATACAAATAATGTAATAACATTGTATTTACATTAGTAAGTGTAGTTCAGTAGGTTAACCATAATGGTGCATATGTAATTAAACAAGCCTCTTTTGTCAGTAATAGGAGATTAAATGATCCACTTATTGTGGAGACATTCTACCTTCTACAATTCTATCCTTATCCTTAGGCAGTGCTGCCATGCCAGCAGTTACGAAGCGTGTCTAATAAACATGTTGAAGAGTTGGTACAGCCCTCCCACTGCATACTTTCCATTCCCTTCCTGTGGGACATGCCAGTAAGAGGAGCTTCCTCTCTCTCTGGCTCTCTCTCTTATCCTTCTTTGGCCTGTTGTTTCTAACTCTTTCTCACACTCCCTGTGTATGTCTCTCTTGCTGTCTCACTCATGTTTTCTCTCACTGCCTCTGCTTCTTTCTCTCACACAACCACAAACACAGATTCCCACTTACATTAGGACCTAGTTGAATGATGCTGTATATGGTAGTACCACATTTAAACTTAATGTGTCTTAAAGACATAATGTACACTACTTGGTGGGTAAGCCATGACATTTATTCTGCAGAAAAACAATGTAAGGTACAACACAAATGTAACTTCCTGTTTATTTTAGTCATTGAAAGTCTCCAATGCTAGCATGAGGAGGAACATGGATAAAAGATTGATTTATTTAGAAACACAGGGAAGCTTTTTCTCTGTATTTCTCTTTTTCCCTTTCTCTCTCTGTGGTCAGAGTTGGTAAGATGCAATACTCAGGGAGGCAGAAAGAGACAAGGCCATCAGGTGGAACGCTTTGCTGGTTAGCCATTGCGGAGAAGAGCAATCTCTGGGGCTTGGAACTGTAGTAGTTGCTGGAGGTCTGAGGGAGGAGACGTACGAAAGGATACATTCTGTAACATCATCATACATGTAGCTCACCACAGTGTATACTGTGGGAGGAATGACATATGTCCTATGTGCTTATGTTGATCACAATCATTGAAACCACTATTGCTATTATTATCTAAGATACATACTTTAGGCTGAAGGACAGCCTTCTATGGCCCAGCCTAGATTCTAAGACTTCTTATAATGGAAGGTTGTTTTAAAATACTGTAGCTGTCGTGTCCACGATTGTCTGGCGATTGAATAACAAACACCTGTTGGCTGTATGTTATCTTAATTTTCTCTATTCACTATAAAAGCCTTCACACCTTAGAGAGACTTGCAAATACCTCTGTGTGTCTGAGTTGGTCATTATTATTGTCTCGAGGGGCATTACTGTCTCTCCAATCAGTTGATTGTTTAATATTTAATACTAAGAAGCTGAACTTATAGTGACACCGTTCCAGTGTAGACAGACATAAAACACATACCATCATTCTTGGACAAAGATGGTAAGAGAATAGACAGGAAATGTGGCGTTAAGGCCTCAACCACTTTCGCTCTAAAGGGGCCTTAGTCACTGGGGCAATAAGTACAAACAATTTCTTCCACAATACTGGTGACAGCCTTACCTTGGAAAGTTGTATTGACAGTCATTGTTGCTTTCAATCTTTGAACTTCTCAAGACAATCTTAATGTAGCTGTTATCATCAAGGTCAGTATACTTCTCCACCTCTTCTACCTGGAACACTTCTGCTGGGGACAGCAGCCAGGAGCCAACATCACTTGGCTGACATGCACTCTTATACAGGTCAATGGCCGAGCAGGTGTTGATGGTAAAAACGGTTTCAGACTCTTCAACTACATTAGAAAGCTTTTCGTCTCCAGAGACGAAGCTGCCGAATCTGACCTCCGACCCTACGCCTGCTGTGTACACCATCCCGGATCCATGATATACAGTCTTGCACTCTGTGGGTTTCAAAAGCCGTAAGGAATCCATTAGCAGGAAGTGAAAAGACTTGAACTGGAAGTCCTTGTTGTAGACACTGGCATTTCCACCCAGAGTCTCAACGTCCTTTGTGAAACTCTCACGGAAATCTTTATTGTGTCCATAAATCGCCAACGCTTTGGTATGCATTTCCTGTCCTCCTGCTATTGGCGCTTTACAGACTTCTTGTTGCCAGGCTGAGCTGAGCCCAGCGGTGGTGAGCTCCCTGTCCAACAACTCCCCAGTAACTACCTGGAGCATCTCGTCATGGCAGTTGTTATACTGGTCGTCCACTGCGTTGGGTGCCATGTCCAGATGTTTAGACTCAATCACCTGGTGAGGTTTGGAATGTAAAATGTTTACTTTAGCAAACTATACACCCTCGGTTTCCGGTTTACATTGGAATTATGTGTAGGAGGATTTAAATCTCAATTCCTAGTAAAGAAATTCAAAGTCTTATGTGAGCAGTATTCTTACAAACAATATATGCAGTATATCTACTACATATATATAATTGTTTAACTTTTGTTTAACCCATGTGAAAGTTGTTACTTTACCTTAAGTGTAGCTATCAGGAAAAATACAAGAATCAGTTTACTCATTTTGCCAGCAATGTCGTACTCTTCTGTTTTGGAATAAGACAAGATTAAAAACTGTTAAAGTCCATTCAGAGTGTTTTTACAGCTACACACCCAATCCCTTGTTAATTCACACACACACACACATAGTATACACACCAAACAAACTCTCTCCCGAAATTGAAATGGCCCGTGTATGTCTTCTCTAGAAAGATCAATAAGAGAAGAGCTGGACAGTATTACTTTAATGGAAAATATCTTGTTTTACCCATGAAACTACTCCCTCTCTAGACAATCCTGACCCAGATGAGAGAACATAGCTCTTAAAACTTTTGACTGCAAATCGTTTGAGAGGAAAATACACAATTTGACAACATACCGTTGGAAAAGTTGTAGTGCTGTTAGTGAAATCACTGCGAACAAGAAAGTAAATCAGAGTTTCCTGCAGGCTTCATCATCTCTTTCCCCTGTTTTCCTATTCACTCCCTTGTGCGGGAAACCAAGCCCCTTATCTTGGCAACACAATCATTTTTCTTCCCCTGAAGGAAATAACAGTGTTTTCTTCCATGAGCTTGGTGTTGACCAGTTTTTCTAAGCTAAGATCTGGCTGTCTATGGTGGTTTGTGCATTCAGGATTATTTTACAGGCACAGTGGGATTTTCTCAACGTTGTCTTTGGCAGACTTTTGTAACATCAGTGTTGCATACCTCGGGAGCTGTGTCCTGTTGAGTCAGAATCACAGACAGTACTCCACTTTTAAGGAAAACTATTTTCTGTTATAAAACAGATTATGATGAGTGTGATGACATCACAAGGACTCATTTATTAAAAACAATGCTCCAGCTTCATTTACATTTGATTTAAATCCAACATCCTTAAATGTATTACATGGAACACTCATTTTTACAGACAACAAAAATCATATTTAGTATTTAAAAGGTGTAGGCTATATCAAAATATTGATGCTCAATAACAATATGATAATCATTAGTGTAGAATCACACAGTGTCCTTCTGAGGAATTTATGATGATCGACTACCCTCTAGGGGTAACACAGAACAACAAGTATTGGCTGATGAGGAGTCATGATGGGAGAAGAAATGTGTGTTTTACCAGATTATAGTTTTTGGCAGAGTACCCAAAGGACAAATCTCTGACCACTGATTATTCAATTTAAAGGATAACATGATGGGAACATGTAGATGGTGGATGTCATAAGGTGGACACTGGAGCACGTGTGTGGGGGGAGCTCCACGTGTCTGGGGGGAGCTGCACAAGGGTGTGGACACATGGATGACTAATCCAATCCATCCAAACTCCATCTTAATCTTAAAGTGACCCGGGTGCAGTTTTTTCTCAGTTGCTTTCATAGATTTCTCAGATCACAGCACACCTGATTTAAATGAATGGTCATTACCCGGCTTCCACAGAGCTTGTTAACAACCCATTCATTTGAAACAGGTGTGCTGGAGCAGGGAAACATAAGACATGCAGGACAGCGGCCCTCGAGGACCAGGATTGGAGAACCCTGCTTTAGTTAGACCATTGCAAACAGTTACACATAATGTATCCATGTTCATGTTAAAAAAACAAGATGTAAAGATTTATAATTTTAGCTTTTTATTATTACCCATTTCGGATTGTTTTCTACGGTGGCCCTGAAGTTCAAAACACACCCCCTAATATGAGTGCGTCCCCCAAATGAAAACACTCCCCTCAAATACGAGTCAACTCCCCCCAAATAGGATGACTTGCTCACCTCCCCCCAATACAAAGACACGCTCCTCCAAATGGAGAACGACATAACATTAACTCAAAACCACATTACATTAACTCAAATCGGAAATGGTTGGTAGGCCTACAACACTTTCGTCGCTGAATGGATGCAGTAACTAACAGGGAATAAGAAATTGATCGACAGAAGTACGAAATGCAATAGCTTGACAGAGTTAAGTGCACCAGGACAGTTGTTTAGCTATCGAAGCAAGTAGCAAGTAGGCCTACTAATGCAAAAGTATAAATTGCGTGTTAAGGGGCACTGTTTCGACAGCGCCATTGGGCTGCGCGTCAATACCGCTATCTAGTGGTTTGGACTGGACATCCAAGTGCGTGATAGCCCCGCCCCCTGAATAACACAGATTTTCTAAAACTTGATCAAAACTTTGTAAAAATGTTGTGGAGAGCTGTTTATTTCGAGTTTGTTTGTTGAAACACTTGATTTGTGCGTCTATCGAAGTTGTTTCATGTGTCTTGGATTTATTGAAGAGTTATTGAGTGTATTGTAATAAACGTTGCTTCCAAGGTGAAGTTAGTTTCATATTCGACATTCGTCTGCCATCATGTGTGTTATTTTCTGTGTTATTTTGGTCATAATGAACAACCTGAGATAATATGGAGATGTCTGTTCTTTTCTAGCAAAAGTTACAAAGGGGATACACATAATATCATTATATCCCCGCTCCCGCGGCCAGGGGATGCAAATCCTGGTGGGGATGATTGCCTTTGCACGACACCTGTTTTCCATTGTTGCGGAAAGTAGCCTACCTCTGTCTGTGTTTTGACAACCCAACAAAGAACAGACACGTCTGCCAAAACATACCCACCGCCCTTATAACTAAACACAAACAAATAACCTCAAAACGCATTGAAACGAAGATTTATAGACGTCTTTAGAATGCTAGGATTTGAACGCGCAATTCAATTGTGACTCAATAAACATCTGACATCTCGGGTGCGTCATTTGCGTGCAATTCCGTTGGTCAGGTTCCATGGATTGGATTAGATTCAACCGATTCAATTGACGATATTTTTTTTACAATGAATAGCGGGTGAGCCGAATTCATATGTAAGCAAATCAGTGACATAATGTTTTTCATTTTAAAAGGCATTGAATACTCTCTGGATAAGAGCGTCTGCTAAATGACTAAATCTAAATGTATTGAAATTGGAAAACATTACTGTAACTCAACGTTTAAAAACCTGTTCCATTGGGCTGCGCTTCAGTTCCGCCATCTAGTGATTTAAAGTGTGAATTACAAGTACAGTTCTCTCAGTAAACCACCAGATGACGATGGTAAAGCGCAGCCCTAAGGAACAGGTTTTTAAACGTTGAGTTTCAATAATGTAATGTTTTCCATTTGGGGGAGTTGACTCGTATTTGGGGGGAGTGTTTTCATTTGGGTGACGCACTCATATTAGCGGGTATTTTTTGCACTTCAGGGCCACCGTACTTTTACACCTCGTGTAATTGGATATCATCAGCATCAGTACCCAGCTGACCCATAACAACATTGTGACAGTTGCGTTCATCCTACCTCGTCACAACGTTGCTGTGTCAGCTGGGTAGCATACTCTAAGGTTTATTCACAAATTAAATAATTCCATATTTGTATCAATTATATATTTTCCAAGAAGGTTGAGTTACACTCACTTTTTGGGCACTACCCTATCGATGTGTCCTGTCTATGTAGGCTACAACACTTCTGAATAACTTGTCGTTTCCCCATTTATAAATAGCCTACAATTAAATAATTAACCAATTTTCAGCAGTAGCTAACAGCTATAAACATTTATATAAGCAATCCCCTCTCCATCCACGACTTCCTTATCTTCAACACACACATACACACTCCTAACTACACTCCCAGTTCAGATCTGGGTCGTTTTTTCACCGACACTAAGAATCACTTTCGTTTTCTGAGCATTAGGTCTGTCAACAAAACAGATAGTAGGCTAGGCTACTGCCCTCAACAGTGCTGCTCACTCCTTATATTTATGTTGCACAAAACCGGTTGATTGTGTTTGAGTTTCTTTTCCGAGTAAACCATATATAATCAAGGTTCATTTTCGTTTCTTGCTTTGTTGCTGCCTTTAAATGCGGAAATATATGCAGTTGTCTTCAGAGCTCATTCAGATTGTGGAAACTGAACAGTGCATCTACCTCAATATATTGAATATACTTTAAATTATGTTTTCATGGGGAGAAGACACTAATTATGGCTTCGGTTTAAGGAAGTTGGATGGTTCAAATCCAATCAATCAGAATCATTTTATTAATTTCACAAATTTAAGATCCGATGTTAGGGACCTGTCCGCAGGTCTAAGCGTGGTCGCGTTCGTCAGGACTGATGGAAAAGCGTCGATTGTTCGGATTCGAGAGGACCAAGATGGAAGAAGATCCACTGGAAAATTGAGTAGGCTTACGTTTTTTTTCCTTCATCTAGATAGGCTATAAATATATATTGATGAAAATTATAGTGTGTCCCTGAAAAGGTAATTGACATTGTAGGCCTATCTATCCTTAGAGAGTGTGAACTGTGAGGAGAAGATTCATGCAGTGAGTTGTGGTGACGATTTTGCTGTTTTACTGTCTGAGGAAGGCAAGGTTCTATTCATGGACTCATCTAACATTGCCAGGTCAGTATGTTTGTGAGTCTGAGAGGCAAGTCCTTTATACTATATAATAGCCTACTCACCATTTAAAAGAATACCCTACACTATAGATACAGTAAATCCATATTCACTTAAATGGTGAAGCGCCACCTTTAGCTGCCTGTATTCTGTCTTCTTCAGGCCTCTAAAGGAACTGTGCAACACTCAAGTGAATCAAGTTGCATGTGGGGACCAGCATTCCGTTGCCCTAACACAAGGTAAAGAATATACTATCATTTTATTGGAGACCCATCAATGTAGACCTACACATATTCCTCACATACACCCTGCCTCAATTCATTGAACATTTCTAGTTTGGTATAATGCATTTAAATGACTAGTGTAGTGCTCGTCCTTGGGTCCAGACTCAGAGCCATACATTTTCTACGTGTCAACCTCACACAGTGCCAGATTCGCAAGATTATTCAGCAACAGACACACAAAGAGATTCCTGGTATTATAGTATGATATTTACCACTAAAAATGTGGTCATGGGAATACTTGTGTAATGATGAGAATAGTTGCTAATGTCTCCCTCCTCTTTAGATGGGCAGGTGTTTACATGGGGAATGAACACCTTTGGCCAGCTGGGTTTGGGCCTGGGTACAGATAGACACCGCCCCCCCCAGGTCCTGCACTGTTTTTCAGGACTTCCCTTGATCCAGGTCACCACTGGGGGGGACCACTGCATCGCCCTCTCAGCTTCTGGAGCTGTGTTCACCTGGGGCAGGAACAGCTGTGGCCAGCTAGGGCTGGGGGACACCACTGGTATTGACATGACAATGATTACTTCTCACACTCTGTTTACAGTGAGTGTGTAGAGGTCATACACACATACATGGCCAATAGTATGTGGACACCTCACTGAATTGTTGAAACTCTCATTCCAAAATCATGGGCATTAATATGGATTAACATGGAAAACATAAGGGAGATTGGAGTTTGGTTAGACCTTCCTAGCAGATGCTGGTCAGGTATCTGCATAATTTTTGGTCATGTAGAATCTGCCATGAATATTGTTAATAGAAACGTCAAGTCATTTTTTTCCTAACAGAAAATCTGTTTGTGTCGCTTTCCAGATAGACACGTCCCAACTCCTGTCACATTGCTTGACAGAAAGAAGACAATCTCCATCTCTTGTGGAAAAGATCACACTGTCATTCTGACAAAGGTTGTATTCTCTGAGAACCCCCCTCCCTTCTGCACTATTTGAAACAAATGCAGTATGCATGTATATCCCCCAACAACATAATTTCAAGTTTTTAATAATTTTAAATTTCATAAATTGCAAGTTTTAGTTAATCATAATCTAAGTATTATTTTTTCTGCCCGTAGGGTGGTGTGGTGTTCACATTTGGTGGCGGTCAGTATGGGCAGCTGGGTCACAACACTCAGACAGATGAACACCGACCTCGGGTGGTGGCAGAACTCTGGGGGTCAAAGGTCACTCAGGTAGCTTGTGGAAGGTAGGAAACACTCCTTACATGATCCTTTATAATACCAAGCACTGAGTCATAACATTTATATTACAGTGTTTAGAACATTCCGCACAGAGTGAGCAATGTAGTGAGAGAAATCTAGTGTCAAGTCTGACCTCTAGTGTTGGATTATATCAATACATTATGATACCACAGGGGTTTCACTTTAGCTTTGTTACTTCTGTGCCACATTAGACATCACACGCTGGCATTTGTGGGCTCGGCCAAGGTATATTCTTTTGGACATGGAGAGCACGGACAGCTGGGAAATGGAATCCTGACTGACCAGTCTGTGCCTTTGCCAGTACAGATATCACAGGGTATACATTTTTGGTAGAATCTAAACTTTATTAATTGTTAAAACTAAGACCTCTAGAGCACCATCTGATTTTGATACCAATAGCATAATGATAGTGCATCAATCCACTGACAATTATTTTACTTTTCAGAGAGTGATGACCAGAAAATCAAACGTATATTTGCAGGAGGAAACCATTCATTTGCAATGACCACTTCTGCACAGGTATTAAAAGTAGAAATATGAATTGTCAACACTATATGGTATACCAGATCATTATTGCTGCTTTGTAATGCACATAATAATCAAATGTTGCTTAAATATATAGGGTGTGATTAAGATGAGACAGAAAACATTGGATGACGGAAGGGTTGACGAATGGATCTCTAAATGTGACACAAAAGCTTGGAAAAGAACACAGAAGTAAGAGCCATTTAAAAACTCAAAATAACTATTTATCCTCTAGAAAATGAACAACCAACACTCAATCAGAAACGTATCAGTGTTTTGAGGTGACTGGTTGCTCACCTGGTAGAGTGCGAATTGCATAAGTTAAGCCTTTCTGCAGGGGCCTGGACTCAATTTCCAGTGACCATGGTCATTTCCAGTATGTCCTCCCTTGTCTCTCTCCTACATTTCCTGCCCTAATACAGTCACTATCTCTCATATATGTACAGTATATAATAACATATTTTAATGTGTCAACTACATTTAAATTAACACAATCTTTTCAGGGAAATCAAGGCAATGTTCTCCTCTTCTTCCTGTCTAAATCAAAGTTTCCTAGACAAAAGGTTAGTGTCCCTTCCCTGCATTCATCCATTCAATCTTACTCTTCATTTCATTTATTATATTGTTTAAAACAATTTGTTTTATCTGTCCATGATGATTCATTTCTATTATGATTTCATAAGCAGCAACAAGCACTACCAAACATCTTCAAAATATAGTGGCCTGGACTTGTCACTCGCAAGAAAGGTTTTCAAGAAGCTGGCGAAAAAGGAGAAAGTGTTGGCTGAGGTATTTTGGGAAAAATATTACCTTACATGTTTAATAGTAATCCAAGTCAACCTTTAATATTTATTTGTTTACCTGAACTGACCTGTACTCTGGTGGTTGATAACCCAATTAAATCTAGACATACTGTAACCCCCTTTGCTCTAGATTAAAACTGTGGTCCTGCACTCACTGCTCCCTACCCTGAACGAGAACCCTTTCAGTGTGGAGAGCCTGAGAGTGTACCTTGTCCTCTCAGAGCTCCTAAGGACCACAGTTAAGCCAAACCAGGTCACAGACATAGAGCTCCCTTTGGCCATCGCGGCCGCCATCTTAAGACTGCACCCCAACAAGCTCCAGATCCTGGGTGAGGTCATTGTCAATCGACCTAAAATGGTCTAAAGCCATGATGTTTTGAGGAAACATCTCTGTTTAGTGTTTTAAATGTACACTAAATACATTTGTTGAGTCTTTCTCAAATTTTCTCTCCTGACAAATTACTTTCCTTAAAAATAATTTTAATATATGTCTTTCTATTGACCCTTTATTGTTATAATCTGTCATTCTATTGTGAATTTAGCTTCTGCATTAAACAGTAAATTCTCCCCCCCCCATCTACCCACATGGTAGGAGACTTGTGGTCTTCACTGAAGCCATCTACTGTGGTCAAGCAGATAAAGGTGTGGAAGGACACCCTTTCATTCATTCTGAGGAACCTCAGTATTGACTTCCCACAGAACAGGAGTCAAAGACCTTCTCGATGTACTCCAGCATCTCTTCACAGTCAGTGTACAGAGCCGATAATCCTACCGCCTTTACTCACAATGCCATTGATGGGTCATTTTCAGTTTGGGATTTCTCTTTCTGCACCTTTGTAGGCAACCCAGAGGGCTGGAGGGACACTTAACATTCCAGTCAGTGCCTTTTCTATGGAGGACGTTAGATTCAGTTTCCCCGATACCTGCAGGAAGATGTGAAACGTTGGCGTTCGTGGTCAAAAAAGAAGGTAAATATGTTACAATACATTTGTACAATGTACACATTGAGCAGATGCTTTTCATCCAAACATACATACATTAAAATAGAGCAAGATAAATTGAACCAAGCAAGCTATTTGTATTAGGATGTACTATACTGTAATAGATGAGATTGCGAAAAACATTAATCCTCATTATTGTGTTTAGTTTCTGGTAGAGAACATAAGAGATCTTGGTTGTCAGATTGAAAAATATTGTGTTTTTGTTTTTAGAAATTAGATGGGATGTCATTACCCATCATTTGCCGTTACCCATTTGTGATGAATCTACAAAGCAAGCAATTGGTTCTGAATTTGGCTGCCGATCTCTCACAGGTAAGTCTGTCATGCTTCTCAGGATATAAGGCTTTCATAAGTATATAAGACCGGATGCTCCATCACAGCTCTGATGTCATACAGCATGAGGACTGATGGGTAATAATGAAGGATTAAAATAGTGTGAATTGATTGCAGGGACAACTTGAAGCCATGAATGGGGTATGGCCTTTTGGAATACCCCAGCCTTCCGCCTCTCTCTATTTTGAGTTGAGGTTGAGAAGAGCATCACTCATTGAAGACACCTTCAGAGAACTGAATGTTGCAGATCCCAGTACTTTCAAGAAGCCCTTGTAGTAAATACGACTGATTATTACTCTGCACAAAATCTTAAAAATGAAGTGTCTACGGCTCTCCAACAGAAGGGAGGGATGATAGAATTGTGGATTAACAAAGATGTTATGTACCGCTTTAATTCTCTCAGGTGTATTTTGATGGCGACTCAAAGTTGTCAGATGTGTACAGAAGGGACTTCTTCCTCCACGTGTTAGATAGCCTGCTGGACCCTGATTCTAAGATGTTCATGTACAATCACACCAAAACGCTGGCCTGGTTTCCTGCGATGGTAAGGCCTCACTCCATGGTCTGTCTTTCACCATTCATCATTAGCTCCCTCTTTCAAACATTTCTTACCTGATATCATGAAAGCAAAGCTGCAAACTGCAGCAACATAATATACAGAATTTGCTGCCTCTTTTAATGGTACTTTGAGCTCACTTGGATTAATTAACGTAATTATTATTATTTGTGAAAAAAACATTTTCATTAACAGCCCATACTAGAAGAGAAGAGGTACTTCCTGTTTGGGGTTCTCTGTGGGCTGGCTTTACACGGCAACATGGTTGTACACCTGCCCTTCCCATTGGCCCTTTTTAAGAAGCTATTGAACAGCAAGCCTTCCTTGGAGGATCTGATAGACTTCAGCTCTGATGGACAGTAAGTTAACAAAGTCCTCTCTTGTCAAATACTGGTAATGTAGAAGAGATGCTGTAGGAATAAATGTTTAACTCTTGATTACTAAACTCTAATTTGAGATATCTGATGTATTTAAAGGATTTTGAAGGACATCCTAGACTACCCTGATGATGTTGTTGAAAACTTGGACATGACATTCACAGTGAGTATTGTGATTGTGACTATAGATTGAAATAGTAGCATAATAGTACCAGCATAGTTTAAATCAATATATTCACAACATTTCACTGCGTAATCCCATTTACGTTTTGGTGAGCACCAAAACAAATTTGTGTGTTATTGTGAACACATTTCTTTTCATGAAGAAATGACGATACTATTTTTTTAATGAACAGGAACATTATTTTATTTACAATAACTATAACAGATAAATGCTGTTTTCATTGTTTCCTTTATACGCAATAACAGGTGATATGGGACAACACAATGGTTGAACTTGATTCCAAAGAACCAGAGAAATTGGTCACAGGTGAAAACAAGTAAGGTTATGAAACAGAACCTCACAACATAAGGCTAAAGTAAAAGTCTCAAAAGAATGATACATTTGAACTTTTTCTGGTCTTGTTAAAAATGTCTGGATACCATACATTACCATTGCCAGAATGGAGTTTTCCGAGGCCTATGTGAACCACGTCTTCAACAAATCGGTTGAGGGTGTGTTTGCAGAGTTCCGGCGTGGCTTCTTCACTGTGTGTGAAGAGGATGCGGCCTTGCTCTTCAGGCCTGAGGAACTGAGAGCGGTCATGGTTGGCTCTGAGAACTATGATTGGGAGAAACTCAAACAGGTAATCTAAAGCAAGATAAGCAATAGATTTCATTTCAGGTTTCATGATGCTGTCATGGTCAGCTGTGCTAATTATGATCTGTGTAGAATGTTGAGTGTATGTTTTTTCCTCTTAATTTTAGAACACCGTTTACGAAGGAATGTACAATGCAGTCCATCCAACCATTGTTATATTTTGGGAGGTGTTTGAAGAACTATCCGAAGAGAAAAAGAGAGCTTTCCTCTGTAAGTACAATAAGACTGCATGATGACTCTGACTCAGTTTAATATATGTTATACATTGTTTAATTAATAATGTGTATTCAGAAGAGCTTTGCTGCTGCTTTAGAGCTACGGGCCTGTCAAAAGTATGGAAACACCTAGCATCAATATGGAGAGATAAATGTACCATTTTTCTTTCTTTGTTATGCAATCAAGGTCTGTAGGGCATTTAACTTACATGTAAATATAAAATTAGTTCTCCACATATTGCTAAAGGTGACACTGTTAAATGACCTACTTTGTTGCATAATAAACAATAGGGACATGCATGTGTCTGAAAAAAGATAAAAGACTAGGTGTTTCCAAACTGTTGACCGGCACGGTTTTCCAGATCCACAAACTGTACAAAGGTTCAGAATATTTTTCAGATTGTAGCCATATCTGTCCCTCTCTTTGCCAGTGTTCATTACAGGTTGTCTTCGGGTGCCCATCTTGGGTATGAACCAGATCCGAATGCGCGTCCAAAACCTAGCAAACTCTTCCGAAAACCATTTCCCAGAAGCTCTGACCTGCCACTCTCTACTACTGCTCCCCATGTACTGCTCCAAGGAGATACTGCAGGCCAGGCTCATACAGGCGCTCTGTCACAACAGAGGCTTCTGGAGGGACTAGTCCTGCACCACGACACCAAGAGGCTTCTGGAGGGACTAGTCCTGCACCACGACACCAAGAGGCTTCTGGAGGGACTAGTCCTGCACCACGACACCAAGAGGCTTCTGGAGGGACTAGTCCTGCACCACGACACCAAGAGGCTTCTGGAGGGACTAGTCCTGCACCACGACACCAAGAGGCTTCTGGAGGGACTAGTCCTGCACCACGACACCAAGAGGCTTCTGGAGGGACTAGTCCTGCACCACGACACCAAGAGGCTTCTGGAGGGACTAGTCCTGCACCACGACACCAAGAGGCTTCTGGAGGGACTAGTCCTGCACCACGACACCAAGAGGCTTCTGGAGGGACTAGTCCTGCACCACGACACCAAGAGGCTTCTGGAGGGACTAGTCCTGCACCACGACACCAAGTACATTCTGGCATTCTGTCTTTGTTTCTCAGCTTTAACATGTGACCTGCTTTAGTTGTGCTCCTATGCCTGTGATATAATCATATCTGGTTCATTGTATGTGCCTGTAAGGAATTTCAAGGCTCAAGACGCACTTTTTCCGGGAGTATAACGCTACTTAGGAATGATTGACTGGACCTTATGTTAGTTTCCTCCAGTATCACAATGACTCTTATTGAGAGACTTGTTGGTTAGTTGTAACCGACTTAATAATATTATTGTACTCGCTGTGTATTATATTATTGTTGCTTGCTTTTTCCACAGGTACACTTTTGCACTTCTGAGATTCATGTTGTTTAATTGTAACTTGTCTAAACTACATGCTTTTATGGTTCTTCCCTTTGGGACTTTTTTGTTTTTATTTGTTTTTTTTCTTCACAATGAAACAATTCATGTTTTGGCTACCCACAATGTTTGGGGCTATCTCGTTGTTATGATCAGTGACCTATGCACTTTTGTAAAGCTCTCTCTTGGAAGTTGCTTTGGTTAAAAGCGTCTGCTAAATGCATACATGTAAATGTAATGCAATGCAATAAAAATGAGTCCTTATCTTACCCGTGTCTCAGTGCTCTCAGGCTTTCTGAAAATGAAACCACAGGTGGACTATTTCAGCATGTACGTGAGATGAGTCGTTAGTTGAATGAACCAGTGACAATAGACTTTTTCTGCGGCCAGGTTTATTACATCATCCTGCTACGCTCTGTCTGAGAGCACTGACGAATATCGTAACAGAGAAAGTAAAACATATAATATAATGGAATGAAGACAGATGGACTGATTGGAGTGAGAAAAGCTAAAATCACAAACGGATAAAAATAACAAAAGGCAAAACAAACAATGCGTAGAAACAGACTGGTGAGAAATAAAACTGTGGCCCACAATTTTACAATTATCAGTAACGCTGCGTTTTTTTCTCCAGATGACATTCAACTTTAAACAATGAGAAAGAGATGGTGGGAAACAGACAACAACAAAAAAGATGGTGGCCTTATTTGCTGACGCTGACATATACTTAGTGATCTACCAACCTTCTACACTTAAACAAAATAATGCATATTAATATCATAGAAGAGTCCTTTTATATTACATAGCTACCCAATTTCAATGCAATTACATTTGTGCTTCATACAATTGTGAAACTATATAAGTATAAAGCAAAAAGTTGGACCAGCTAGTAACTAATTGTGGGTCAAGGCTGAGAGGTAGGGATGAACACACCCTCCTCAGATTATTAAACACATGTAAGCCTACAGTTGACTCATTGTCAAGGAACAGTGAACCACTAATAAGCAATATTGGACACCCTGTCCAATAAAGGAAAACAGGGAAAAAATGAAAATATCAAATAATATATTGGCTCTCTAAACTCGTAATCTCTGCTGTGTTCGACATCCAACTACCACAATCACTCAGGTAGTGGTTAATAATGTTAACAGCAATAATATTTGTAATTTTAATTGATATGTACATATACAGGAATATTTGCAGTATTATAGTTTTGCTTTGTATTCTTGCTTTTCTGACTCTTGATTTTTGAATTTTATTTAAGTACACTTGAAAATAAAATGTGGATTTATCTTCTTTAGGAAAACACACAAACAGACCTCACACACGCACACACTTCAACTCATGGAGTTTTAGAAATGAAAGTAAAGTCCCACAATACGTTTTAAATATCCCCCCCCCCACCACACACACACACACACAAACATCATCTGTGAATCACTGTGTACCAAATCTCTGGTGCTACCCTCACCAAACATCAGTCACCACATGGCTGTTCACACCCAGACAGACAAGAACGAAGACACTCTCTAAAGTTCTTCTGTTCGACAGGTGAAAGGATGAGCTGCATCCGTCTTCACAGTGCGACTACTTAGGAAGAGGTCAAGAATGTGGACGTTGGAGTGAGGAAGAGTGAAAATACAGTGACTTAGAAGTGGGAGTGAGTCCGAGGAAGAGATGGAGTGTGTGGAGAGAGACAGAGGGCAGAGCTGATCTAGGGGCATCTATTTGGTGTCTGTCGTTGTCATAATAAAGGCTTGAAGCAGGTCACCCTGTCCAGTTCTGTCCTACCGTTTGTCTGTAACAGCCCAAACACACGTAATATACACAGAGATGCTGGGGCAATCCATTATCTCAGCTGGAAGGTAGGCGGGTGGATAACACAGGGGGATGCCCCAATATGCCCTCACCCCCCTTTGGTGAAATAAAGGATGTCTTGCCATATGTCTGGATTAGTCCATTTAGCTGGGGGAGGGGAGGGTTGGTTTGAATCAGTAGATATCAGGGCATGTGTCCCAGTTGCCCTGATCCTTAGCCTCCCAGTAACCCCCCTTGTAGACGTGCATGGTCTCTCCGGAGACAGGGTCCTCGAACCTCTCGAACCACATTGCCTGGTAGTTGTCCTGGTGGGAGCCTGAAGAGAACAAACCAGAAGCTGTAGAGGTGGCAACGTATCGACTGACGCCATTGGGATAAGATGGGGGGTATCTTCCTGGTGCGAGATGCTAATCCAGGTAGTCATACTAGTACTACTCATAGTACTGGTTCTAAATAGTAGTACTGGTTCTAAATCCTAGTACACAGCAATCATTGCTGCTGAAGGAGCTGCAAAGAAGGTAGAGACCAACACAAAACAGAGAAAAGGACTATGGGGAAGCGGGAGTAGGGCTGAGAATGGGAGAAAACAAGAGAGAAAAGAGAACTTGACTGGTGTTACTTGCTTTTGACCGTAGATCCATTAGGGGCTTCAGAGCCTTCCACTGAAGGACAAGATGGATAGATGAGGGGGAGAATATTGGTGAAGAGGAACTAAAATGGCATGATGATGGCATGGGGCCTTATTTATAAAAGAATCATATCAAAAAGTGGCATATCATTCTCAAAACATGAGGTTCTTTTGCAATAACTAATATCTTTCAAATCATTTCTCAAGCTTCATCCTACTGCTGTAGGTCCATAGGGAGGACCACAAATTCTACTGTCAAGTCATTCTTTTTGTAAATCCCAAAGTTTGCTTAGAAAGTGGTCGACGCCTTCTTTTGTACACAACATTCATAAATGAGGCCCCTGGTGTTGGACTGTGCATGAGTGTGTATGTATGTATGTAGGGGCCCTAAATAATACTTGCTTTGAAAAGGAGAGCTGGGTGGCCCTTGGGAAGCTGCAGCGATAAAGTGGGGAAAAATGTAACGTGTAAAAAGGTTTCTATTGAATTATTATTATAAAAAATAAAGAAAGGAGATGGATAGACATATATACAAACAGACAGACAGACAGACAGGTAGATTGACAGATAGAGCTACTTGCATGCAACAGGTGTGTGAGGGGGAGAGTCTTCTGTATCAGCTGAACAAGAAAAGAGGGAAACAAGAGATGTCTAACCGTTTCTGAACCCCCAAAACAAAAATACATACAAATGTGATGCAAAACGTGTCAATATATTACTAGTAGTTCTGATGACTGCATGCTCTACTGTAGAAAAGAGAGAGAATTTGATGGGATTGTATGGAATAATGGCATCACCAACTAGAACTATCTACTGTATTTCAAACGGAATAATAGGTGTTTCACAATTTATAAGCTTATATGTAGAGTATAGATAGAGAAAGAGAGAACCAAGTGTGTGTTGTGTGTGAGGGAAGCAGATGCAGAGGTACTTGCTTTGGTCTGAAGCCTCGCTGGCCTCCGTGCCAACCTCCACTGTGTCGGCTAAATGGAATGTAAACGTGGATAGAAGGATGGGGAAAAAATGAGGGGAAAAAATGATAACGATGAGATGGGCCTTGAAGGTTGGGCATCAATGACTAACTCTATATACCTACCTTGTGGTACATACGCGCATGTGTGTGTGTGTGTGTGTGTGTGGTTAAGGAAAGGTAGAGCAAGAATGGAGGAGGAGGAAGAGAGGAGTACTTGCTTTTGTGAGGTGAGTCAGTAAAGGAATCCTCATTGACAGCTTGGGGGGGGGGAAAGACAGACAAACAGGTGAACCACAGACAGACAGACAGACACTCCCTCCCTCTTCACACCCCAGCCTCTCTCTCTCTGTTCTCTCTCTCTCTGTCTCTCTGTCTCTTACCCTCCTCGGGTGGGATGGCCGTCTTGGCCGACTCCCTCTCCCTCTCCCTCCGCACGATGCGCTGCTTCTCCTCCAGCCTCTGCTTCTCTGTGTTGGCCTCGTCCCACCTCCCATCCTCCATCAGCCTCTGGTCGGGCCGGTGGCGGCTGTCGGTGGGGGCTATGCCCTCCTCAGCCTCGTTAAGGCTCAACGCTAGGGAGGAGAAGTAGTACATGGTCTCCGCTCCCTCGCTGTGGGGGAGGGAGAAATTGAGGGTTGAATAAAAAAAGAGAGGAGAAAGAAGAGAAATGTAAAGTGTCATCAATGCACTGTAATGTCATGGCCTTTTCATGGTCAAAAGGATTCATCGCTCTCCAGACTGGGCCTGTACTCACGGTAGCTCGTTCTTTTTCCACAGCTCGCGGGCCTTCAGGGTCTGGTAGACCGTCTTCTGTTTGCCCTCAGCGCCATTCTCCCCCCCCTTGGTGCTCTGCATCACCCTGGAGAACTCCATCCTCTCATCCCAGGTCCCTGACAGCACAAAGTGGGCCTTGCCCTCCTTGTCGGTCACCACCCCAGTTACCTGGGGAAGACAGAGAGGGAGGGAGAATGGTGTGTGTGTATGTGAGAGACTTGTAGTCCTGTGTGTGTGTGTGTATGTGTTAAAGAGTAGGAGTGTCAGTGCTGAGTGAGTGAGGTCAGAGCATCACCTTCCTGGCCACGTCTCTGGAGAAGTAGCTGTAGGGGGCGAACTTGAGGTGACAGCGGTCTCCAGTGGTGTGGTTCACCACATCTATCTCTCCTGACTGACAGAGCAAGAGGGAGATTACAGAAAAGAGGTAGGAAGGAAGACAGTATTCGAATGTAATTCTAGTACTGCAGTAATTGGGATTTTTAATTGGCTGAGTTTTGGGGAGTGGCCGTACCTGGTCGATCCACAGCTTGCCTACGATAATGTTGTGAACTGTGGTGGTGACTTTCTTCCACGAGTAGTGATTGTTGCCCTTCTCAAATATGCACTGGATGGAACCTGAGGAGGGACAAAAGAGGGTGGTCAAAGCAACGACGTGACGTGGAGACTTGGTGGTCTCTTCAAAAATAGAGCGAACTATTCTAAGCACAGGCATGCAGTTGGCAGGCACTCTGTAGTCCTACCGAGGGGCATGATGGAGAGGTATTTGCCCCTGAACTTGCTGGCAAGGGAGATCTCTTGTCTAAGCGTCCAGCCTTTTTCAGAGATGGCATGATGGGCTGCTGCAGGTGGGTGGTGGCTCACCTGGCACCAGAAAAATACAGTGACGAGTCAAAGCGTTTAGACTTTATAATGTCAAAAACTAATGACAACTTGATTCCATAGAGTGATATTGCGATGTACATTGCACTACTGTAATTGAAACATTATTGACAGGATGTAGTTGAAGAACTAAAGTTCTGACACTAACTTGCACTATTCTTTGTCTACTATTTATTAATTAGCTAGCTACAGTTATTGAGATAGTTATTGTTGCACTGTTTTTAAGTAACCGTACCGTAATATTATTTTTTGTTCAACATTTAACTTAACTGTAAAACTATGAAAAAAACATTAAAAAAATTAAAAACTTGATCTTCTGCTGTAATTTGTATTCACTGTTTGTACATCCTTTTTTAAAGTGTCTGCTCAAGGAAGTAATGCAATTGTATGATGTAATGTGGGTCAGCCACTAGAGGGCATATTGGAAGCCTATAGAATTCAGAAGGAGCCGTGTTTTGTGTCTTTATTTCAGCACCACAGACAAAGAACAGCTCCATCTGACTGCTGTCAGTCTGCAGCCTGCCCTCTGGCATCATAATGTTCCTAGTTCCTCATCCAGTCTTGTTCTTCTCTTCTTCCCTTTTGACATTTCCTGCCCTACATTATTTTTCCTCTCTCCTTCATCCCTTCTAATTCCAACTTCTCTCTCCTCTTCCCTTAACCCCTCTCTCTTCCAGCCTCCTTCCTCCTCTTCCCTCCCCACCTGCCTCACCTGTTCGCAGAGCGAGCGGTAGCCACTCTCCTTCAGGCGGTCCAACTCGAAGGTCTCTCCCAGCAGGGGGTTGAAGGGCTTGCCCGTGCGGTACACTGTGGTGGAGTAGGAGGACACAGTGAAGGCCGCCACGTAGCACATCTGCTCCTGAGAGCTCTGGCACTTGGCGCCCTTGTCCAGCAGCTCGTAGTACTCCAGGTCCTCAGACAGGCGCTGGAGCATGGAGAGGGGCTCGTTGAAGTTGACCTGAGGAGGAGGAGGAGGGGTGGACAGGAGAGAGACAGAGAGACGGAGAAACAGAGAGAGAGAGAGAGAGAGAGAGAGAGAGAGAGAAAAGTGAATTGGGGGAAAGTATGTGGTGTAAGGTATGAGAGTGGGTGTAGAAGATGAATTTGAAAATGAACAGGGAACATTTGTCAGATTTGTCTTTGCGTTTGCTTTTGCTGTTGTTCCCCCCCACCCAGTCGTGCTTCTTACAGGCATGGGGATCTTGGACAGCTCCTTGCCAATGCAGTTTTTCATGATGCTCCAGAGGTTGAGGGAATAGTTTGGCTTGTCTGGGATACGGCTCCGCCTCTTTCTCACTGGCTCCACCTCCTGAGAATGTGGAGACTCAGAGTTGGATGCCAGGGACTGCTCGTCAAGCTGTGAGGGAAGGACAAATACATTATTGGTAGTAATGTCCACAATAAAAAAACAAAACAATACTGTACAGGGAATCTACAAAAAAAAGGATTCAATATACAGTATATTAGAAACAATTGGCTTTCTGACAACATGGTGGAGGTAAACCCCAAGGGAATATTTGAGCTTGACTTACTGATTGATCATCCATCCCCATCTCGCTGCTGAAACCACTGGCGTTACTGCCGGACCTTCTGACAGGAAGAGCAAGAGTGGGATGTTAGTTCTCTAGAAGACAGGAAGGGAGAGGGAGAGGAACACGGAAAGGGGCAGACCTGTGGTACTTGGGGTCGGCCGGGACGGTGATGTACTCTGCCGGGTCCTCCATGGCGTCGAAGAACTCATTCTCGTCGTCCTCGTCGCTGGCATCCCCCTTCGCCGAGCCCGACCCTGAGAGAGAGCGAGAGCCGTCATTAAACAGCAGAGAACACTGTGGAAGTCTCCGCTAACACATTCCTCGAGCCGAGCGGTTTGGTGATATCCAGCTAAGAAGTGTCAGGCATGGTTCGGCAGGACATTACCCTTGCTGTCCATGTCAGGGTTACTGAGGGAAGGGGGCAGCACTGTGGCCCCCCTGAAGGCTCTCTCCAGGTGGTTGTGCTGTTTAGCCAGCTGCTCCAGGGTCTGCTCCAGCCTCATCCTCTGGTCCCTCTCTCCCTGCAGAGCCTTCTGCCAGTGCTTACTGTGGCTCTGGGCCAGGGCCAGGAAGTCTCGACAAGCCTGGTGAGGAGAGGGATATGTCGGTTGTTCATAAGTCTGAACAAGGCATGGCACGTAAAACATTGGAGGAAATCTCAAGACGACATTTGGACAACTTTGCAGTTTGCGTCTGTCGAGGTGACTTACGTTGATCATGGCGTTGGAGGTGATGCGGAACAGCGTGGCCCTCTCTGTCACCTGGCGGATTTTATCTCCCGCCTCTCCTCCCACGCGCACGCCCTCCAGCTCTGAAAGGGATCTAGGACAGTAGAGAACAGATCCTACTGAACTAGCACATTTGTGGTATATGCGCTGATGTTACACCGGGTAGAGAATACATCTCTGCCATGCTCTGAGAAGGGAGGGACCAGACCCTACAGTTCCACATGCTACAGTGCTGTACGTATTTCTGGTCCGTGAATGACCCCTGACCTCTGCAGTGCTGAGCCGTGCTTGGCGATGAGGTCGTTGCAGGTGCTGAGGTCCTCCACCTTGCTGCCCAGGGTGCGTAGCGTGGACTGGACCGCAGAGTTCCGGGAGCCACCGCCGCCTTGTCCTGCAGTGGGGGGCGACATGGGACACTCGTCTCCGGAGTCATCTGGGGGAGGAAGAGAAGAGAGCATCCAGAAAAAGACAAAACTGTTATTTATACCTCCTTCCTCCCACCCTTCACCTGATCCTTCCCTGCTTCCCCTCTCACCCCGCCCTCCCACTCCTCACCAGACTCGGCCTGCATGCAGACTGCCTTGGCCTTGGCCAGCTCCAGGGCGGTGATCCAGCGCTGGCGCTCCACCTCTGTGCTGGCTTTCAGGTGGTAGGTTTGGGCCCCGCCGTTGGAGATTACAAAGTTGCAGGAGTCCTCCACTGCGATGTTGGCTGTGGCCAGGTTAATGGTGCCCCGGCATGTGTGGCCCATCTCTGCCTGGGTTCTGGACGAAGGGGAAGGAGAGTGTTATCTGATGTCAGTCCCATTGCGTGGGCTACATTCATCCCAGTCGACTCTAGCAACCGATTGAATTTCTAGGCTACATTTAGAGTACAGGCTACATTAAGACTAATGTTTCACAAGATTGTTAAATGAAACATATAAAATGTAATGCCCTTTGTTCGACAACCATTCCTCACCTTCCATTTCCAATCCTACAGTGAGATTTGGACTCTGATCTAAGACTATTTAATTGCATCAGCTGAGAAAGCAGCTTGCGAGGCCAGTTTAAAACCTCTTACCAAATGCCTATTTTTCTGATTACATTAAATCTGGCGTTGCCCCAACTGTAGCAATTAAGAGTATTAATACAATAACTAATCATTTCAGGTATTGTGGCAGTAACCTAAAAAGGTATACTGTAAGTCATAGACATTTCTCCCTCCGACAATCCAAAAATACTATTCTATTGTTCAAACTTCTAATATTCAAGTTTACAAAGATGCATTAATGTGACTTGCAATGACCACAACTATTTGCCATGACTACTTCCAAGCACTTAGAAGCCAAGCATTTGAGAGCCAACATTTCATACAGAAAAAAGACAGAAGATCTAAGAATAGGAATATGGCAGAGGCAGAATTAATGAGTACTGTGTAGGCTTATCACTTGATCTTAAAACAGAGGGACCAACAGTGCTATTTACAGACATGCACACACACACACACATACACACACACACACACACAGTGTTAGGATACATGAATTATTGACGGAGCACAGAGGGGTGAAGGGTATGGCTCCAAACCTGATTAAGCAAACAGGCCAGGAGCCAGGATTTCATTTGTCACATGTTGGCAAACACACAGAGTCACACCCTTCTGGGGAAAACTGGAGGCTGTGTGAAGTTGTTACATACCAGCGAGTTTGAAATCCTACAGCAGTACACACACAACTAATTACAATGGCACCATTATAAGTACAAGTTTAACCAATCAGCCACAGGGTTGTCCCTGTAAAAGGGAGACAAGAGCGTTGCTTGCGTCATCCTTACCTGTAGTACGAGAGGAGACCGTTGCTCAAGACAAACCATCTCCGCTGGTAACCCTTGATGTAATTGGTCCATTTGAAAAGCCAGCCTTTGTACGTGTCTCCGGGGGTCGGAGTGGGCGCCTTGGGCTCCGACATCACCAAAGGCCCGAGCTTGACGGTGTCAGGTTGGACCTGAGGAAACAGGCAGCCGAAGATCACACTGACAATTCAGCAACGACTTTCAAAGCCTTTTAAAGAGCGGTTTATGCAAGATAGCCCCCAAGGTTGATTAGACAGCGCTATATGCTACATCATGTGTTAGCAGCAGGTCAATTTACTCCCCCGTGGTGGAAAGATAAATACAGTATGTTTTAGCCCAAATGTAAGTCTATTAGACAACCAAGAGGTTGTTGGTTCAAAGCCCACCTAAAGGCTACTGTAAACAATGGATTCATTGGGAAGCTATTGCATACTGACTGAGCAAGACTACAATGGATGGATGTAGTTGATTACTGAAAATACAGGCTAAATACATCCAAACTGTTTCCTAATTGCCTTGACAGTACGACATTGCCAATGTATTTATCATTAGGTACGTCTATGCGGGGTACATTTTAGGTTGATAAATGCAATTTGCACACACAGTTGTCAAGCTAGGAAAGCTCAATGCGACTACAATTTGCTGTGCTAACTAACAAAATAGACATGGAGTTGAGATCAGGTTATCTGCTAATCTCTGAGCTGGATGAGAACCTGCAGACTCGTGAGTTAGCAAGCTAGCTAAGAGTAAACAACCCAATGTCTTTAACATAAACCATAATGACAGACATCTATTATCTAGCCATTGGACTAAAACACACAATACGTCGTAAAGTCACTACATCGCTATGCTTTACACAGTAAACAAACACAAGCAAACGGTAACTTGTTAGAGGCCTAACAACTAGCTAGCTCTAGCTAGTAGGCTAACACTAAGCACATCCTCATGTAGTTCATTGACTTCGGACTTACGACAATTACAGGCGGCGGTGGGTCCATGTTTGCTATCAAGCTAGCAGCAAAAAAAATACATCTTACAATATCAATTAATAAATTACAATATTTTATCATAGTAAATACAAATGATACCAACCTTGAACCCTTTCGCTGGCTGGATACGTAACCAATAACACAAAACTGACGGTATATCCTTAGAATAGAATCAGCCCTTGCTAGTTTGACAGCTCGCTCCTGTCAGTCACTCAGTCATTTATGGAAAGCCTCAAATCTTTGATGTGTTTCCAGCTAGCTAGCTACTGTGCGAGCTGACAACCTGCGTTTTCAGGTCTGCAGGTTTCTGGTGTGTATCACAGAACCATCTAATTGACTGATAACATACCTAGTGTAACATACATGTGTTTAATTACAGGTTTAGAAACATATCCTACATCCCTCATTACATACCTTTAAAGTACCGGTGTGCCGTCAGAGACATTTAGAAATAGGCTACTGATCAGTGCATCCGTTGTAGTAATTACCAAAATAAGAGTCTTTCAACAATACACTGATACAAGCACAGTGATATGCTATAAAAGTGAATGGCCTTGCAATTGTTTGCCATTATCCGAATCTAACGAAAAGACGCATTATTTAGTGATAGGCACTTTCATTGGTAATAATGTGCAATACTTTAGTTGCGCATCAAAGCTCTTATTGCTGTTGATTGCAGCTTATTTTTGTCAAATTAAACACATTTCTATTAACCATTAAGTTATGCAATAGGTTTAATGTTTGTAACAAAATGCTCTTGCTATTGATTGATGCTCCTTGTTGCTGAGTTTGCGATGCCATAAAATATAGGCAAACATAAACAACGATTATTTATACATTTGAAGTATAGCCTGTAGAGCTATATGGACAACGTAAAACATAGGTGTGTGTGTACACTGCAGATGTGCCATATACGAGGCAGATATAAAACTCACACAATAGTGTCTGACTTTAAATACAAATATACTCTTGAAAAAACTTTGAAATGTGTTTTAGATACCTGAACTTTCTTAACGTCACTGCACTTTATAATAAAAAATAAGTCCGTAAGAAAAAATAGTGCCGTAGGCTTGTGTTTATTTTCCAAAATAAACATTATTTTCCACTTGACTAGACAGTTAAATATGTGTAGACAGCTGGCACTAGCTATGCAGTGCAGTGTTTGTTGCAGCGATGTGCTAAAGTGTGAAATCATTCGTTTGTGTACAAGGCCACTGATGATCACTCCGCTTACGACGAGAGAAGGTGGCTGACATTCGGTCGACTTGGAGGACTGAGTGAGTGAAGTGAATTCCTAAAGAAAATCAAAGCATTCACACTTCTTGTCTGCACCCTACTTGGATTTATCTCATTTGAGTTATCATCCTGGCTTAGAGAATGAGCCAATAACGACAAACGGCTTCCACATTTTCTGAAGCACGCACTGAGGTAATTAATTATTTAGCTGCCTACTCAAACTAGCTAGCTAGCTTCTATATAATGTTCTAAGATAACACTAGCCTAGCTAGCTCAGCGTTCAGTTTGTCGTGGTTTTCTCCAAGACTGTGCCTAACTAGCTAGACTAGTTTAGCACTTTACGACTCTGCTAGCCTGCAGCAGTGTCGAAACAAGCTAGCAATTTATTACCAACCAGAACAGTGTTTACTTCTTGTCAGCCTGCAGTGCTAGCAATCCGCAATGACAAGTCGGCCTAACTGCGTTGAGTAGCTAGTCTACATACCCAGTAGGTACTGATAGCCAAACGTTAGCCGACAAGCTGACTTTGTGGTAGTTTAGCTTACTTAAAAACGAGTTCGCTAGCTCAGCAACTAGCTGTGCAACTTTAACTCTTTAGCATACAGCTAACAAAGTAGCAAGCGACCTAGCTAACCCTTCTTAGCTGGATGGCTAGTTAGCTTCTCGCTAACTAGCTGGTGATGCGTGATGGGACGTCACCCCTGTTTTTCGCGGGGATGGGGGTCAGGAGTTGCTATGGTGACATCGGGTTTTCGTGGAATCTAGATAGTCTAGCTAGCCAGGATGTATCTACAGTTGTAAGCTAAATTGTTTGGTAAAACGAGTAACTATTTATTCAGGCAAACGTTATTCTGTAGTGTGCTATAGTTTAATACAATATTTGCTCGGCGACGGACCGTTTCTGTCGCAAAGTTTCTTAGTGGGGGGTAAAGTGTTGTCATGACATCCACTGGTTACTCTGAAGTTAGTTTGTAATAACATCAGACTGTGCTGTGGCAGAAAGGTCGCGCTTGACTGTCGTTGTGGAGGGAATTTGTGATTATTTCCCGGGAATCATCCAACCGGCTCCCAGCGTTCATTTAATCAGTAACTCATTTTGAAAAACGGTACTCCCAGTAGTCAGTAAGAACCATTGGCAACTCGTGTTCTCCTCAGTCTTCAAGGAAATATTAGGCCTAATTGTGTCTTTTAGGACGGTTAACTATTCACACTATAGGTAAGATAACGTTAGCAGACATTGCCTCAATGATGACCTTCAATTGCTTGATTAATCCACTACAATCACTGCTTGTCTGGAAAAAAACTCACATGCTGTGGTTTATGATAATCCACATTACCATTGAATAGGTTGTGTGTGCGAATTATATCCGCAAACATTGAAAGTGGATTTGTTTTGCATCTTCAAACTGGAATGTTAGCTTTTTATGGTGTCACATCTATATCTTCAGCAAAATATGTATTTGGCCTGTGGGCCTGTTTTTGTATCATTTTGTCATATTTCTTTGTGTGAAGGTACTTAAGTATGTGTTCTCCAGCTCTTCTCTTTGTGTTGACTAATGTCATTGTGAACTGAACAGGTGTTGAGCGGTGGGCATGGCAACAGGGGGAACTCCATTTGATGACTGCTCAGAGCAAGAGCTCCACAACTGGACGGTAACAAACAGCAGCCTGGAGGACAGGCTCAACAACATGGTACGTGGAGATTATTAACATTAAAATGCCTGAAGTAAGATCCTTCACAGGATTTTGAATGGCTTAAAAAACAAACAAACAAACAACAACAAAAAAGAAATGATTACTGTATATGTGGGGCGGAGTCTGTTACAGTCTCATCAGCACACTCACATCAATCCTTCACCTCCCATCCCTCCCTTGGTGACCCTTCACCTCCGTTCCTGATCAGGACTGGGGTGTCCAGCAGAAGAGGGCCAACCGGTCCTCAGAGAAAAACAGGAAGAAGTTCTCCGGCATGGCCGAGACGGCACGGCTGACTAACGACATCTCGCCGGAGTCCACCCCTGGGACCGGGCGGCGACGGGCGCGAACCCCTCACTCCTTCCCCCACATCAAGTACACCACCCAGATGTCTGTACCGGACCAGGCTGAGCTGGACCGGCTACGGCAGAGGATCAACTTCACCGACCTGGACGAGGTGAGAGCCACAGGAAGGATGTGGTGGATCCCTCACCTGCACAACAGTATTTCGCCTCTGATTTTGTTGACTTAAAGCTTTAAGTCACTATGCATTAATGGTAAGATAGAATGACTTCTGTGTCCCCCTTTTATACACTTTTTCCCTATATCCAGAGGAGCATCGGTAGTGACTCCCAGGGCCGTGTTACAGCCGCCAACAACCAGAGGCAGCTGGCTGAGAACAAGAAGCCTTTCAACTTCCTGCCGTTGCACGTCAACACCAACAAGAGCAAGGACAAGCTTCTCCTGCCCTCTTCCTCGGCCCCTGCCACCCCCGCGGTGGCTAAGAAGCAGAGCCCCGGCTTCAGGGGAACCTTCGCCCCAGCTAAGGAGACCCCTGGTCGGGACCGTGGGCTGGAGAGAGGGCCCCCCAGGGAGGATGGGCGTGAAGGGCCTGGTATTGACAGCAGCCAGGTAACTCAGATCGCACACGTGAATTTTGGGGCACTTTTCTTGTTTTGTAGCCCCATTTTCATGTCAGTCCAATCATGTAAAAAGGTCAGCCTTTTTCTTGCATGGACAGTAACATTTTATACATGTCTCACAACCATTCCCCAGTGTGCACTCCCCATGGTGTAAACTAGAGCGGGGATCGGAAAAAGATACAGAGAAAGAAATAGAAAAGGAGAGCGCAAGAGATGATGCAGGCAGTTCGTATTTAGGGCAATTTATAAATATGCCACCCCTGGTGCGGAGTGAGTTTGGCATCGTCCTCTCGCTCGCTCTGCCCTCCTTTAAACCCTTAACGTCTGTACACTGGCTGAGGATCTTTACTCCTCTCCCTCTCTTTCTCACCACTCACTCACTTGCTCTTTTCACTCGCTCGCTCACTCACACACACTCGTACTCCATAACGATCATACCATACTGCACTCATGATATGGAACTCGGGTGACAACACTCTTAATCTCGTTCGTTTTCCGACACACAAACCTGACTCCCACCCCGCCACCCCAGGTGGTGAGCAAGCTGGTGCAGATCCGGGAGTACATCAGCAAGGCCAGCTCCATGAGGGACGACCTGGTGGAGAAGAACGACGTGCCGGCCAACGTGGAGCGCCTCTCTCACCTCATCAGCCACCTCAAGGAGCAGGAGAAGTCCTACCTGCGCTTCCTGCAGAAGATGCTGGTCAGTTGTCTATTTTATATATACGTGTGTGTATAAATATATATTACATACATACACACACACACACACACACACACACTTCTCTTGCTGTTGGTTAATACCCCTTACTGTTGGTAAATTTGATTGGCTGTCTGTATTCAGTCTTTAGTGAGTACTATGTTTGCAGACTAGTGTTGTTTACATGGTCGAGCCTGCCTCAGCTGTGACTCAGCTTTGTGCCTTTACACATGCCTCTTGGTTCTAGACTACTTGCTAGGGTGTTGTTGTGGAAGAGCTCCATTACACAGGTGGTGGCTGTGATGTATTTTTAATGCCTGCGTTCCTGTGTGTTCCTGAAACGCACACTGCATCCGACAGACAGACATGCCAGCCTGGTCTCCTGTTCCCTTAGGTGGAAAAACGGGGACACGAGACTTTTGCTTTTACCTCAGTGCTGCAGGGCATGTGTGTGCTCAGTGTGCGTCGTGAGGTTTCATGTGTTCAGACCCTGTCTGCCAGGACACGTAGACCTGTGTTTAAATGTGCTGTGGTGCTCCGCTGCTCCCCCCTGCAGGCCAGGGAGAACCAGGAGGACGAGGAGGGGACGCTGGACTCAGCCGTGGGCTCAGGCTCCCTGGCAGAGAGCACCTCCCTCAACATTGAGGTGCGCTCCTCCGACGTGTCCAACGCCACTGTAAGCAACACACACACACACACACTGTAGCAAAATGATTTGTCCTATTCTTGCATGCATACTCACACCCATGCATACAGACACACTGGTCTGTTTATCCGATCATCTTTAAGATTGTTCTCTCGTTGTGTGTGTGGTCCAGGGCGGTGGTGCGTCCAGCCGGGGCGAGCAGAAGGAGGAGCTGGAGAACCTGCGCAAGCAGCACGAGCTGCTGAAGAAGATGCTGGAGCAGCAGGAGCAGCTGAGGGCCCTGCAGGGCCGCCAGGCCGCGCTGCTCACCATGCAGCACAGCGCAGAGCACGCCATCGCCGCCATGGACGACACAGGTCTCACAATCACATGTTCCTTCGCTCACTCTCCTACTCACTCATTAACAGGTCTCACATACTCACACACACACACAGTCACTCAGTCTTTCTTCTGTTTCACTTACACACACACACATGAACAAACATATGAGCTTGTATTCATGTGTGGTTCTCCGCCCCATCGCAGCAGTGGTGACGGAGACCACGGGCAGCGTGTCGGGCCTGAGCATCACCTCGGAGCTCAACGACGAGCTCAACGACCTCATCCAGAGGTTCCACAACCAGCTCCACGACACCCAGGTACAGGACATGAACCCTGCTAGAACTGATGGCCACCTTAAGCTTGTTTATGGCAACAAGAGATCACGGCAACAAGCGAAACTCAGACATCTTTGTGTCTCTGTGAAACTGTATTTAGTGAAAGACACTGTGTATCCATCCAGACAATGTTTTATTGTACTAGTAGTACAGATAGTTCAGATTTGTCCTACTGATAACGTGTTTGTGTGTGTGTCTCCTCCCCCAGACCAAGGCGGTCCCAGACAACCGTCGCCAGGCCGAAAGCCTCTCCCTGTCCAGGGAAGTGTCTCGGTCGCGGGCCTCCCAGCCTCCCCCTCCTCCCTCGTCCCGCGCCTCCCTCCTCTCCTCCTCCCCCCTCACCACCTCCTCCCTGCCCCACGGCTCCGCGGCGGCCAGCGCCAAGCTCACCAAGCTGCAGGAGCTGCAGGACAAGAAGCAGACCATGGACAAGATCCTGCAGGAGCTGCACTCTCTCCGGGACCAGACGCTCAACAACAACTCTTGTAAGACCCCAGTCGAGGGCTGGGGGCAGCATGGTGGGGCTGTTCTATTAGAGGAGCTGAGGGGAGCATTAAGAAAGCAGTAATGAGCCTGCTGTGTCCTGTATCCCCAGGTCGAGGCCTTCCCGTGCCCAGCCAGCGCAGCCTGAGTCTGGCTGCGGGCTCGTCAGACCGCCCCTCTGCTCTCTGCTCCAACGGGAGCTCCGCCTCCTTCCACACCACACACCAGGACACCTCCAACTCTGCAGACAAACTCAGGTACGCGCCACACGTGCCTTCGCTAGATACATTACACTTGCTCTGATTGCAGCAGGAAGCCTCCCGTTAGTTGGTAGCTACACATATCCAATCCTAAACAGGACCAGAACCAGCCACATCAGACTGATATAGTAACAACATCCCTCCTCCCTCCGCTTTCCTCCACAGAAAGCTGAAGGAGGTTCACAAGCGTCTGAACGAGCTGCGGGAGCTGGTGCAGTACTACGAGCAGACGTCCGACATGATGGTGGACACCGTCAACGAGAACGTGAAGGAGGAGGACGAGGAGGACGAGGAGGAGGAGACTGAAGACGGCTCCATGTTCGAGGCCATGTTCGACTCGGAGCAGGAGAACCGGCCGCCCGTCACCAACATCAGAAACCCTCAGCACAGCGGGAACTGGACCGACATGAACAGCCTGACAGACGGACGAGGAGGAGGGAGAGTAAGAGGAGGGACAAAGAACCGCGACGGCAGACTGAACACGGAGTGCGAGATCAATAACCGCTCTGCTGCTAACCTCCGAAGCCTCAACATCCCCTCTGTCATAGGTAGGACAGACACACTGATACACACACTGGGAGACTCTTTCTCTCTCTGTCTCTCTCAATCTCTCTCTGTTCCCCTCTCTGACTCACACACACACCTGGGCACATTGTGGGACCAACCATCTTTCTCACACACACACACCACGCACGTTTGGCTGAACACTCCCCTACCTCTGCCACCCTCAGAGTGCCAGTACAATCAAGACCGGCCCTACGACCATCCTAAGGACGACAACGAGGAGGAGGAGGATGACGAGGGTCTGGAGGCCGAGGAGGGGGCGCGTGGAGGCAGGCGGAGGGGGCGGCCCAGTGACGGCTCTGGCTCCAGCCGCAGGAGCAGCCTGGCTGGCAACGACGCCGACTTTGCCCAGAAGGTCCACCGCCTGCAGACGGCCAAGCAGAAGCTACGACAGCTGCAGGAGCTGGTGGCCATGGTGCAGGTGAGGGAGGGAGACGGAGAGACTGATGGATAGATACATGGATATATGTCATTGTGTGATGGTTAATTGACCACCCATTCCTGAGCTGTTTTCTCACCCCTCTCTCCTGGTCTCAGAGTGATGACACGGACGCCACCACAGCCAATGAGGACGAGGTTCTGCACCAGCAACCCAACAACACCAGACATGCAGCACCTGGGGGAGGGGGGGGCGTGGGACCCAAGACGCCCCGAGATGTCAGCCTGTCTGACAAGGCTAGGTATGGGCACCACACACACGCACACGCACACACACACACTCTCTTTCTCTCAAACACGTGGATCCTCTGTGACTGTGCCAATGACGAGCGGTTGTGATTGGTCAGGGAGAAGCTGTACGAGGAGAAGCTGCGTCAGCAGCAGCAGGAGCTCAAGCAGCTCCACGAGGAGCGCCAGAGACTGCTGGAGATCCAGGGCAAGATCCAGGACCTGCAGTGGGCTTGCCCCGACCTCCAGGTAACACACACACACACACACACCACAGTGGTACTGCAGTGGTACTTTTTACACTATTTCAAACAATTAACCCTCTTTCCCCCTCTCTCTCTCTCCAGTCATCCATGTCCAGCACGATGAGTCAGCAGGGCCCTGTGATGAGGAACCTCCCGGGAGCGTCCTCCACCCCGACGCAGCAGCCCAGCGGCACCGCTCCCCAAAGCCAGCGCTGCCACGCTCAAGCCCACTGCCGAGGCTGCCAGCGCCTCAGTCACGGACAACGAGGTGAGTCTCGTCCCAGTCAGCACACATGGAGAACCTGCACCGTGCACTTTATTTCTAACACCATTAACAGGACATTCCCTGGCCTGGGTGGGAAGTAGGGAGTAGGGATGTTTTTTTTTAACACCAACACATAACTACACCATCTCCTGCTTATCTGAATCATCCTCCTCCCCCATTTTCCCCCACCTCTTCCTCCTCCCCCCTGCCCCCCCCACCCCTCCTTTTCCTCTCTCCTTCTCCCTTTAGCAGCTGTGGTCGGAGATGCGTCGCCACCAGATCCTGCGTGAGGAGCTGCGTCAGCGCAGGAAGCACCTGGAGTCTCTGATGGCCGAGCACCAGCGCCGCAGCAGCGGCCCCGACCACGCCTCCGAGGACCCCGAGGCACACGCCGCCTCCCAGGCCCTCAGCAGGGACGAGAGGTAGGACGGAGGACTGTGCCGGCTTGACAACTCCACTGTTCCTGTTCCCGAGGAACATTCAGCCCATTATGGATTTGGAATAGGTCCATTTATATCCAAAATCCATATTTATAGTTATCTACCTCTGTAAGACTGACACACGGCTCTAAATGGACAACTTTGTTAAAGTAACACAAATCATTCAGTAGACATTTCTGGAGCTGTGTTAACCCCTCCCCCTCACTGATCAATACATCCAGCTGATTGATTGGGCATGTCATGTTTGATCTTTTCCAGAACCATGGCAACCTGGGGTGGTTCCACCCCCTGCCAACTGGACGAGGATGAGGACGGCTACCCGTCCGAGATGGGAGCTGAAGAAGAAGAAGAAGAAGAAGAGGAGGAGGATGAGGAAGAGGTTGGCGGGGCTGAGAGTAGCTCCAGCGATGACGTCCATATCTACTCTAACAGCTGGAACCAGCGCAGCCACAGCACCAGGAAGAACATGACCAGGTTAGAGCTCACAGCCCACCTGACCGTGTGTACCTGGAGTCACCACCAGCGCTCGCCTCTGGGGTTTCTCACACGGTTGATGATGCCAAAGCAGCCACTAATTCAGTATTTTACTCTCTCCATCTCTCCATCTCTGTCCTCCTCTCCTCTCTCCGTCTCTCCAGCAACCTGAAGCCTCCTCAGCCGTTCTCCGACAGCACGGGCCGTCCGTCTCCAAGGGCCAGAGCCAGGGCCAAGCAGCAGCTCCAGGCACAGGGCCTCCAGAATCCCGGGCCAGCAGCAGCAGCAGCAGCAGCAGCAGCAGCAGCAGCAGCAGGAGGGCCAGGGAGCTCTAGGCGCCAGGAGAACCTGCGCTGGGCCTCAGAGCTCTCCTTTTCTGAGGGCTCGCGCCACTGGCAGGAGCAGATCACCCAGCTGCAAAGACAGCTGGACTTCAGCACCAGCATGTGTCAGACACTGCTGCAAGACCAGCAGGTGGGTGCACACACACACCCACACACCCATGCAGGTCCCGCACACGTCTTTTTCCCACAAGGGTCTTTGTCAGGCGTGCTTTGCGATGTCACTAGTGATGTTTATTGACGTGTGGGGCCAGTTGTGGAATTCATGGTCGTTCTCAAAGTGAAAATGCCAGCGCTGTCGTCCCTTTGAGCTCTGCTTCTCGCCAGTCTGTTGCAGCCTGTCATATCTGGTTCAAACATTGGACAGGTGAATGAATAGAATGAATTCCATTCATTCTGTCTCCCTCCTGTCCGCCCCCATCTCCATTTGTGCAGACGCTGTCCTACATGCTGCAGACCCTGCTGACGGGCCAGTACAGCGTGCTGCCCAACAACCTGGCCTCTCCCCAGGTCCACCTGGTCATGCACCAGCTCAACCACTGCTACAGTCAGCTGGCCTGGCAGCAGAGCAACGTCCAGAGGTACACACACACACACACACACACAGAGTGGACGCATTTGTAATTTACTCCAGTTAGCATTTGTAATTTGTTAATACAGTGTTAATAACTGAAATGTCACATTTGATTTGAATCTCTCTGTGATTGTGAGTCTGTAGTGTGATTGTGTAAGGTGATTGTGTAAGGTGTGTCCTGTGTGCCCCCTCCTCTGCCAGGCTGAAGCAGGTGCTGAGTGATCTCATCCAGCAGCAGCAGCAGCCTGTGTCGTCAGGTCAGCAGGCCCAGGCCTCCCCCCAGACCTCCTCCCAGGACTGTCCTCCTCCCCCCCTCCAGCTCCCCCAGCCTCTTCCTGCCCTTCGCCTCCCTGGCACCGCCTCCCTCCTCGGGAAACGCATTCTACCTGCCGGGTCTGGCCCCCGCCTTCTCCCCCCTCCCCGTCGGTATGAACACGTGCAGACACACACATTCACCGTTCACTCACATGCCTCATTGCCTCACACATACCGTTCACTCACATGCGCCACACACACACACACTGACCTTGACCTAGCTTTTGACTGAGACTGTGCACTGGAGGATGACATATATTATAGGATTTGATGCACTGGATGTGACATGAATAGGGATTCACACAAGATTGAGTAGTGTTTAAGTGCTGATTTAACAAAGAAAAAAAATGTTTTGTGTGAAAGAACTATTTCTAATATTCATCCAAACCCTGTTGTGTCTCTCCTATGTCTGTTAGGGTTTAACTTGAACCCCCTCTTCCCATCCGTGACTGGGGACTTCCCTCAAGCTGAGGGTGCTCAGGCCAGCCCCGACCAGGTGCATCTGCAGCTGGACCCCAACACCTCAGCCAGGACCGAGTACATGAGCTTCCCCCCTCCCCTGCAACGCTCGCCGCTAAACACGTCCACAGAGAAAAGGTAGCGTGTGCCTTGGGGGGGTGTGCCTGTGTGTGCACAGGGATGAGTGTCTGGCTGTGTGGCGGTGCATTGTAAACAGCACGTGTTGATATGATGCTTGTCCTCCTCACCTGCTGTCTGTGCTCCAGGCCTGCGAGGCAGAGAGAACCTGGCTGGCTCAACACCTCCCTCCCAGCCAACACCCCCCACAACCACCGCCCTCCAGCCAACAATACCTCCCTCCACAACAGGCTGCACCCCCAGGACTCGCCCTCCCTTTCCCACCCCCGCCCCATGAGCTTCGACCCCCAGGGCTCCCAGGAGAGCTTCAGCAGCCTCGCGGACCCTGTCGACCCCACCACCGTCACCAAGACCTTCAGGGCGGGACGCAAGGCCTCGGCCCAGGCCAGCCTGGCATCCAGGGACAAGACGCCAACCTCCAAGGGCCGCCGGCGAAGGGGCAAGGGACAGCCCAAGAACACAGGTAGCAGACACCCCTAGACCTAGACACCCAACAGCTTAAACAATAAACCTGTTTTCACAATCGAGTCATCCCCAGACGGGTAGACCCAGGATTTGAGGGCTAAGGAAGTCCCAGTTCCTTAGTCAGGCTGTTCGCGTTATGTCGGCGATGTTGGGCCACACTGTGTCGCTTGACGTGGTGTCCACCTGTCCCCAGGGCGAGAGAGTGACAGTGTGTCCAGCGCTGCAGACCTCGTCCAGCAGAGGGCCCTGAAGCCCCGTGCCAGAGACCTGAACCAGAACCTGCTAGACAGACTGACGCAGGAAAAGCTGGACAGCAAGACCAAACCTGGCAACAAGCCCAACGACCTCTCCTCAGGTAAAGGTCCGAGGGAGAGGGATGTCCATGAATGGTGGTGTACTTCCTGGTGGGACATATTTGAAGAATCCCCACTTTCTCCACAGTTCAGGGTGTTCTTTTATGTTGTCACTCCAACCCAAAGGAGTCCATTTATTTTCAGATGCATGCTCTGTGTGTCAGTTCAAGTTGTATCCTGATTTAAGTTGGTGTCCTCGTGTTTGTGTTCCACGCCTGTTTTGGTGTTTTAATTTAACATTTGGGGGTTGCTTTTGTCACTTTTTGTCTTTACTTTGTCCGATTCTTCACAGCCTATGCTTGGAGAACACCCTTCCTGTCTAACAGAATAGCATGCACTGAAGCACCAGGTAAACTCACCCTGCACCCCCTGGCATGTCTAAGATCCATTACCCCGACACAGTTAGACGACCACTTGCTAATCTGCCTGGTGTTTTTATCTTTCATTTCATGATTTCTTAAATGTGCCATTCACACTCAGGCATGCGCTGATGACGCTCACAACAGAACCCTTATCTCTGATTTACCTGGGTTCCATTTGTACCTCAAAGACTAGAAGCAGAACACAGAACTCTTGCTGTTAAATGTTCATTTTGATCCCCTGATAAGAAAGGCTCACCATGATTAGTTAATATATTTTAAGGAGTTTAGGTATTATAATATTGGCTCTCTTTCTTGCCCTATAACTTTCTCCACATCCCTATTCCTGTCTTTCTCCTCCTTCCTCTCTCATTTCCTCTCTGTCTGTCTGTCCCTCATGTCAGATGCCAGCAGTGACTTCTCCCTGTTTGAAGCCCTGAGGGAGACCATCTACTCTGAGGTGGCCACGCTCATCTCCCAGAACGAGTCCCGACCCCACTTCCTCATTGAGCTGTTCCATGAACTGCAGCTGCTCAATACCGACTACCTGCGCCAGAGGGCGCTCTACTCCCTGCAGGTTGGTACCGTCAGTTCCCCCTGGGTCTCCTATTTTAGTGAGAACAATAGTTACATACTTACGGAATAAAAACAATAAGTGATCACTTAGTTAATCATTCATGTTAATGCAGTAACTCGTCAGAGACCGCTGTAGAGTTGCAGCACTTAACCTCCTGTACCTGTGTGTCCCGTCCTCCAGGACATCGTGACCAGGCACCTGACGGAGAAGAGCACGGCCAAGGACCAGGCCTCGTCCCTGGGACCCGCGGCCTGGGCTGGGGGCTCCCAGTCGGAGCTCACGCCCAGCGAGAGTCTGGCCACCAGCGATGCGGTGGGATTCCATTTGTCTTTTACTTTCCTCTCCGCTTTCCCCATACATCCCTCCATTTCCTGTCAGCCTCTCTCTGTTCTCCACCTTCCTCTCCGATCTCACTCATTCTCTCTGTGTCCTTTGTTCCTCCTCCTCCTCTCCGTCTCCATCGGATCTGAATCCCTCCTGTCAGGTCTGGTGAGGAGCGGTGTCTGTGGCTCTGAACCTCCCTGACAGAAAGCAGACGTGTGTTCCTTTGTTCTGTGCCACGCTCCCCGGGGTTCTGCTAATTGGAAGTGCCGCCTTTTGTCTCTCTAAATAACCTGACTTTGTTCTGGCGTGATGGATGAAGCGTTCGGATTCCGTCCACAGGAGACCCCCATTGTCCCTGCCCAGTGTTACCGCTAATTCCTCTGGTCTTGACGCATCCATCATGGGAGTTTTGAGCTTGTGGTTTGAAGGAGAGGTGGTGGGCGGCAGGGCCCTTGGCGGCAGGCCCCTGGGCGTGTCTCTTGATAAATCTCCTGTTTTCCTCCACAATGTGCTGGACGATGACTGATGAAGGCCTATTGTCTGGGAGGTGTCAGGGCTCAGAAATCGGGATTGCGCTGCACTTCGTCTGACTAGATTGAAACCTGTTAACATTTTGGATCTTTCGTAGGGTATTGCCCACGTCACTGATTAAGCAGGACAGATTCCCTCCCCGGGGTACCTCAGAGAGATGTTCTGTCATCCTCTTGTTATACGGCCTCTCTCTATACGTGTGTGTGTGTGTGACAGGTGTGTTTGACAGATGTGTGTGTCTGTCTTCCCTTCAGGAGGGCTCAGAGAAGAACGTGAGGATCAAGCCGGAGTCCAACCGGAGGAGGAATGTGGGAGACCGTGTGGACGACGACGACAGCAGCATGTCCACCTCCTCCAACCTGGAGCCTTTTGCCAACGATGACCTAGGTAGAGGACGGCCACACACCAGGACCTGTGTTCATGTCCCCAGCATCCATATCATGTGCTTTGCTTAATGGCTTTGGGGAGCGAGAGCTGAGCTGGAGATTACCCTAATATCCCTTTTGTTCCCTCGCTTGCGGTCTTTGTCTAACGCTCGCTGTCTCCCTCTGATCCTCTTTGTTTTCCGTTTCATTTTCCCACCATCTCCCTTACCTTTCTTCCCTCCCTTTCTTTGTCTAATTCCTCTAAATCCCCCCCCACCCCCTCTCTCCCTTATCGTCCTTCTCTTCCCCCTCCCTGCCTCTCCATGCTGTCCTGTTAGGTAACACGGTGATTCACTTAGACAAAGCTCTGGCCAGAATGAGAGAGTACGACCGCATGAAGTCTGAGTTTAACCCCTGCAACGCCCCTGCTACTACTATCACTAATGCAGACGCTGCCTATGGCCCACAGGCCTGTAGGGCTGAGCGTACTCCTGCTAGCGCTGCTCAGCTACTAGAAGGTACCAGGGCTTGTCTGAATCCTCCCATCCTTGTGTCCTTCCTCAGTGGTGCGGGTGGCACCACTGCTGCTAGTCTGGTTTTAATTACACTAATCCTAACCCACATTTGAGACCTGTTGATGATGATGTGTGTGTGTGTGTGTGTGCAGGGGCAGGCGACGTGCGCTGCCCCCAGATCGATACCCAGCAGCTGGACCGACAGATCAAGGCCATCATGACGGAGGTCATCCCCTTCCTCAAGGTCGGAGAGGACACCAGCCACACACATCTTAATAGGCTCCCCCTCTATCTCATTCACTCACTCACTGTCTCTCTCTCTCCAGGAGCACATGGAGGAGGTGTGCTCCCTCCAGCTTCTGCAGGCTGTGAGGCGCATGGTCCTCACCCTCACCCAGCAGAACGACGAGAGCAAGGAGTTTGTACGCTTCTTCCACCGCCAGCTGGGAGGCATCTTGCAGGTAGGAACTGCAATACACACAACACCAGCAGCTATGCTATGGGTGGCTACTGGCTAGCTACGTTTTCTGTTCCAAAAGTACTAGTCTTTGTAGGCCTACTTGAATAAACGACTCACAAAGGTGTTTGCCAAAAGGGAGATGATTGCAGATCTCACGTCTTTCCACCTACTTACAGGAGCATTTATTGCGAGGGCAAATAATTGCTGTGGTGCAACCTGTTTTCATTTCTCTCCAAATGGCTCGCTAATTACTGCACTGCTTGTGTTTTTTTGTAAACTTGCAAACCTTATAATTATATAATCGTTATAATCATGGGCTGTAGCACCGCTGTCCCAATGACGAAAAATATTCCTACAACAAGTGGGATTTGATAGATATAAATTATAGAGCATAATAGGAAACAAAATGTTTCTATCGTCAAACAGTACATATTGTCATATCACTCAGCCCTACCTAGGAAGCACAACACTAGCAGGCCAGTCTCTCTAGATCTGGAGGACATTATATCTGAAGTGCAGCAGACAGCAGTCCATGGACCTTGCCTAGTTCCATAACAAACCGGTTCTGCCCTCCCTCCCTCCACCCCCCTCCCCACCCCCAGGACTCCTTGGGTAAGTTTGCGGGACGTACCCTGAAGGACTGTGGCGAGGACCTGCTGGTGGAGATCTCTGAGATCCTGTTCAACGAGCTGGCCTTCTTCAGGCTCATGCAGGACCTGGACAGTAACGGAGGCGGCCCCATGGGGGGGGCCAGACACAAACCCAGGAAGACGACCGAGCAGAACAACACCAAACACTTCCACCCAGCTGAGGTGAGAGGCGTGCGTGTGTGTATATGTCATTATGTGGGGAGGCTTTGGATCGCATACTAAGATATGAATGCATCCCATCAGGAAAAAGAAACAACCGGTGGAAAGTGTGCTTCCCTCGTGTATCTGGATGAGGACAAGGTACGTGCCATTTCCACATTCTCACTGTACACTGTCCTGGTGGAGGGCGTTGTGTGTTTGTGTGGAGAGGTGAAGGGATGGTCAGTCCTGACCGTGCTCTGCCCACCTGCAGGACCAGGACGAGTCAGACGTGAGCGGCCGGTCTCTCCTGGCAGAGAGGGGCCAGCAGGGGGAGGTGAGCGGGAGCAGCGCCGCCTCAGAGGAAGAGGACGAAGAGGAAGATGGAGAGGGACTTCCCCTTTCTATTAGTGCGTAAATGCCCAATGGGGACTTTTTTTTTATTTATTATTAATTGTTATTGTGTATAATTGTATGATAACAAATGTTTTAATGTGTGTGGTGGCAGGCTTGTCCAAGGCAGAGACCCAGGCTCTGACTAACTACGGGAGTGGGGAGGATGAGAATGAGGTGGAGGAGATGGAGGAGTTTGAGGCCGGCCCTGTAGACGTCCAGACCTCCCTGCAGGCCAGCCACGACACACTGGCAGAGACGCAGGTCCCACTTGACACACATCTCTCTCACACACCACACACACTCTCTCCCACATGCACACACTTATGCTTCTAAGGCACTCCCTCATGCATGCACAAACAGATTGTGAACACTTGTAAATACCCACAATTGTCATCACACTTTTCTGTGTTCTCTGTGTGTTTCAGATGGTGAATGGACAAACACCTGATGGCGTCAGGGAGACAAAGTCAGACCAGGAGAGCTCAGAAAGTAATGACGGTAAGACCCATGTTCCATAGTTAAATTCCCCTCAGGCGACCATTGTACAAGTTGCCATCGTATGATGGAGCCATGTTTTGTTAGCCCATGATTCCCGAATAACCTTGATTCTTCCCTGAACCTTCCTCCTCCCCCTTCACCACCCTCCCGTGTCCGTCCATCTGTTCCCCTCTTGCCCCACAGTGAAGAGCAGCAAGTCAGAGTCCATAGAAGTGGTGGACTCTCCAGAGGAGGAGCGGGTGGAGGCTGGGGCGGAGGCCCAGCGCCAGGGCCCTGAGGAGGGGAGCCCCGGCCATGGGGGTGCTCCCACCTCCATGACCAAGCCGCCCTCCCACTCCAGCAGCAGCAGCAGTCCCAACACTGAGTCACCTGTCATGGTCAACGCAGATGTGAGCCTGCTACACGTTTCAGCTGGGTTTCATGGTTGAAACTTAACAATGATGTAGCTTCAAAATACTTTAAAGAATGTATCCATCAATTTAATAGGACTCTTTTGTTACATATGAGGCCTTACAGTTCAGTTGTATACTTGTACAACCTTCTCTTAATGTCACCCTGTTAACCCTTGTCCCATTAAAGTGGTAATGACTGCTGAGTAGTATGTTGTCCTAACTCTGACCTGTTAACTGATAGTTACCTGATGGGTTGTCTCAAACAGGAGGTGGGGTCTGGAAACACCAGTCAGAAATCAGATGAGGACGACTTTGTCAAAGTGGAGGACCTGCCTTTACAGCTTACCGTTGTGTGTGAGGTCAGTGATGCTTTGAGGCAAACCCATCTTGAAATGACTGCTGCTGTGTGCAGTAAATGGTCCAAACACATGCTTAATAATAATAATAATAATGCATTTTATTTATATAGCGCTTTTTAAGACACTCAAAGTCGCTTTACAGAGTCAAGTATTCATTCAGACCCAGTCATACCGGTGGTGCAGAAGCGAGGCTGCCATTCAGCGCCATACGGCCCCTCTGACCACCAACATTCATTCAACATTCATACGCATTCATACGCATGTCTTTATGTCTTGGTTATACCTCAGCCTGTGTTAGGTCTAAACCAGCGTGTGTTCCATGTCAAGGAGCAGCTTCAGAAGAGGATGGTGGAGGAACAGCAGAGTAACAACCTGTCAGCAGAGATCCTCAATGGTAATACAGACACACTGAGCAGCCTCGTGGGCAGCGAACTGGCCCTCAAAGAACCAGGTGTGTTATACCGTGTGCCAGGCCTCTGATACACTTAGGAACCTTTTATAGACTGTGTAGTGCTATTTTAAACCTCGACCACACTCTCTTTACATACCTTGACATGCATGCAATTTTTTGTAACACACACCATTGACCAGACATTGTGTTCTTCTGTAAGCAATTTAGTGAACTTGTACAGGATGTTGGTTTAGCTTAGTGGTTTGAGCATTTGACTTCAGAGCAGGTCACAAGTTTAAGTTCCACTTTGTCACTTTGGATAAAAGTCTAATTAAGTCTAATCTAAAGTGCTAATTTAGTACATGATTACATTATTATATGTTTTCTCTCAGTTGAATGACTGTTTACTTGTAGACCAGTCCAAGTACAATATTTTAATATATAATTTTCTCTTTTCTTTCTTAGAAACAGTTGGTGCACAAAGTGCATGAAAGCACTACCGCTTTTGACTACTATGGAAACACTAAGCTGGCATAATTCCTGCACCCTAAATTCCATATTCTTGAAACCTAGCTTGAAACATCAGAACAACTTTGTTTCCTTTCTTTTCTGAATGTGTCGTTATTTGTTGCTGGTTTTGGATTCATGCTGTATAACGTTTTTTGAACGTTTTGTTTGAACCGTTAGTTTTGCAACTTGTTGAGAATTGCCTTAGTCCTGTCTAGGGGATATTTAATGATCAGTTTGAAACATTGTCATTTTAATCATTTTATATTTGGTGTCTCAGCCTTATTTCATAAAACCAGTTGCAGAAAACGGTACCCACATGTTCGTGCACGTGACCCCTAGAGGAAGCTTGTAGTCCATGTGACCCCTGACCTGGCAGAACTAGAGGAAGCTTGTAGTCCATGTACAGAACATTGCAGGAGGATAGGAGCGCGGAGTACATGCATCTGGAGCTTGTTGGGGGAAATGTATGCACTCTTTTTTTTCTTTTTCAAATCTTCTTTTTACCTTTTAAAGCCATGATGATTTCCATATAATAAAATTGTTGACTACTGTATGAAACCCTAAAAAAACAAATAAAAACAATGAAACTTTTGACAGCAGTTGTTTGTCTTGTGTGTAAAGTGCAACCAACCATACTATATGCACCATATAAAAGCATGTTTAGTCACATTGACACATCATGAATCTACTGCAGCATGTCTGCTGGCTGTTCCACTCTCCCTGTGCAGCACTCCCATTCATCTCTCTGGAACGCACCCCCCCCTTCTCCCAGAACGCCCCCCTCCATCCCACCAGCCCTCTGCCTTCCTCTCAGCCACTGCAGGAAACAATAGTTTCCATGACTGCAGTGGCCCCCACGCTTCTCCAAATGCACCCACACTCCTACCAGCCACAAAGCTCACTGACCAGGGTACCTGCGGGGTCTTAAGTCTGAAATTGCGTTCATATGTGAATTGATTTTTTCCCCCCTAGTACTTAATGCTAAATTAAATTAGGTTACTAATGTGATAGCTTTATCTGTAAATTACATTTATGCTTTTTCAATGACTGAATTCATTGACAAGTTTTTCTCAGAATTTCTTTGATTTGAATATTTTTTTGGTCATGTGTAAATTTAAATCTTTATGGTCTTAAAATGTCATAAAACGGTCTTAAATTTTACTAACTGAAACCTGCAGGAAACCAGACTGACTTCCCATCCATTTCCATTGCTACACCGTTTCACTGTTATAACTGCTTACATCCATTCAACTGACTTTGTCTCTTTCAGAAACTCACATGATTGGCTCCAGAAGTGGACACACTGCACTCCCTTCTTTGTCAGTTACCATTTCCCCAAGCACCACTCTCCATCTCCACCTGCACACTCAATCTACCAAATTCCAAGGTCTGTCCTCGCTCACTCTCCACTTACTGGACAGCGTGGAAGTGCTTCTGATTCTTCTACTCAACCTATCACCTTATTTCCCTCATTGGACTTCCTAAACGTTACAGGCCTCATATCACATGCCCGTAACTACCTCTACATCCAGATGTCATCACATCCTCCACCTCCATTTCCAATCCCTCTATTCATCCATGCCTGTCTGACACAATCCAGCACTCCACATATACTCTCATCTTCCCTTTCAAACGCAGCAAACAAACCAAATAGGAAGGAAAAAGAAAGTAAGGAATAAGAGAAAATACCCAACATGCTAGAGCAAGGTCAAACTGTTTAACAAAAGCAGTTCTCACCTTCCATCCTGTAATCTTCCTCAGTCCTACTCACACACTGCTTCTCCTCCCCTTCCTCTTGTGGCTCTCACTTTGACGAATACTGTTCTGTACATTTTTTTCCATATCAATCAAGTATGTAATTTTAAACATACAATTTCTATATGAATATACATTTAAATAACACATCCATAACATTTGATTACATTGTTTATTTGGAAAAAAACGTTTTTAAAAAGACAATTTTATTATTCTCTAAATCATATTTTTGGAAATGCAATTGTCAGTGACAGGAAGAATAAAGGTCATACATAACTTAGTGCAACTGAGACGCTGTTTCTGCAATGGTCCCAATCCTAAAACTGTCTGTATGCACCCACTAACCACCCTACCCCAGAAGACATAACAAACATAAATCCCAAAACTCCAGTTCAAGACTTTTTCATATACTCTTGTGTACAAACATTGAAAACATGCATTAGCAGCTGGAAGGAAGGCCACCATTTCTATTATTATTTCCAACAATGATTAAACAGTGAAAAAATCAAGTACCTACGCTGTTTCAAAAACTGTCAATCTCACTGAGCTAGTGGTTGGTTACGAGGGGATAATTGGTTCTCGATGGTAAGTCATTGTGCAAAGACTTAACAATACACCAGAAGGCCACTCTGTGCAGTTAGAGCGTTTAAACCCTGATCCCTTTTCTGCTTTGAGGACATTTACCACGGCATGCAGGGATTTGGACAGTCACGAATGTACGACTCCAGTTTCCCCTTGGACACCTCCATGAGTGTAGTGTAGGTGGTCAACTGCAGAGAGCACAGCCAGAGGAGGAAAGCAAAACGCTCACTAATGGGACTTTTCAGTCTGTATTATGACATTGCTTTAGGTACATAAACGAACTGGGAGTACATTGGAAATCTTAGTGTGGGGTTACCTTGTTCAGGACTGGTTTTGTGGACAGCACATCATAAACAGTCTCCGGTGAGATGTTCTGGAAAGATACGAGAAAGGCCAAAAAGGTGTCAACAATGGAGGAAGTCTTAAGCGGTCCCCATCCTCTGCTTCATGATGCCGTGTGGCGGGGGGTGGGCTGTACTCACCGCCTGCATGGTCTGGTTCATGCACTTCATGGCTGGAGTTCTGCGGTCATCTAGAAAGAGGGGCTCCTTCCAATGGTCGTAGTTGGTCTCCAGGACGTACCAACGGCCCTGCTTCAGGTCAATCCTTACAGAGACAAGATCAACACTGTGCTATAAATCACACCAACAGACACAGATAAGGACTACGCCATCTTGGAAGTGCTCCGACTTGATATGGGAAATGTCATTGTACATTACTTCTCAAGGTATCTGCAAAATGTGCCTTGTGATAGTTCCTTGCCAACATATCTCCACTTCAATACTGTTAGAACTGTGCACTTCGAGTCTTTGATATTTGCTGCACTTGTACATTGCTTAAAGCGCATGCTAAAAGGGTATAATATAAAAGTGAAATGTGTCCACTCACTCCAACACGTCCAGGCTCAGGAGTCTGGACCTGGTGATGATGCAGCCCTGGCCTGTCTGGTTTCCCCCCAGTATGAAGTAGGCTGGAGCCAGGAGCTGGGTCAGGGACAGCTTTTTCTTAGCATCCTCGTAGCTATATAGACAGAAAATGAGGAGTATAGCTCAGAGATAAAGCATTTGACTGCAGATCAAAAGGCCACAGGTTCAGCTGCGCTCCAAATCCCCCCCCCCACCCTCCCCCAGCACCTCATTTTGGATGAAAGTGTCTTCTACGTACATACATCAAAGGGAACAAGGATGCAATCTCATTAGATAGTCTTATTCTTTAGGCCTATGTGTCATCCTTTTAGCTTAGTGCGCCGTTTCATCCGGCTCACCATGTCCATGTAAGGTACTGTTCATGCCTGGCCTTGTTCACCATCAGACTATTTACACTCTATTTACACAGCTTCACATCATGTTAATAGCAGGATGCAGGAACAGGATTTATTTGGCGAACTGTCAAGAGTATATAGGCACCTGGTGGCGTTCTCCAGGACAGAGCGAGTCAGGAAACTCATCCACATCCCATCTCGCTTTCCCAAGATCCACTCCAGGATCCCTAGCAAAGAAAGACGGGTGATTATCGCCTGCCTCAGCTTTCATTTAACGTTTTGCATTGAAATACACTCCATATTTGAAAAACTCACCAATGTATCCTCCATCCAGGCTAAAGCGCTCATTCATGGTCAGTGTGAAAGTATGCTTAATGAAGAAAAGGAGAATGGACTCATAAATATTATTCAAGCCTTGCATGTAACCAATTTGCATTGAACATCTATTACTAACTGGAAAATAGAAAGTTATTTGTGTTTTTCATCTTAATCCCACTTCTATTGATAGAAAGCTAAAACCTACCGGTTTGATCCCGGTCAACATGCCCACATATCCAGCAAAGTTTGTGGACTTGAAAACAGTCTTATTATCCCTCGTGAAGTCAATGTTGACCACCAAAGGCTTGAGCTTCTCTGTGATCAGCCACGACCTATTCTTCAAATCCCAGCTGGGAGACAGAGAGCCCAACATGAATCACATTTTTCTGTTACATGCGCGTCTACCGTAAACCTCATTTTACAACATCAGTGAACAATTGTCAACTAGATGTAATAGAAGCTTTCAATATATTTACTGTCTTACCCCATGAATAACCCAAAATCTAGATTCCTTCCATGGATTAGATTACCTGGATGAACAAAAAGAAGAGACCAAGAATTGTTGACGATAAGTGTACTCCAAGATACAAACAGACGCACATCCAGTCCAGTTGATGACATTGGACCACGTGCCAGGATATGCATCATCAACCTACCGTCACTGTCTTCAGCCACAAGTGAAGTACAAACAGTGAACACTTCATAGAAGATGTTGAACAGCACCACCTCACCTACAGGAGAGGAAACAGATTTAAAAAGCAGAAGAGAGAGAGGGTAGAATGTTTAAATAGAGAATTATGAGAGCAAGTATGAAACCAAGAATAAAGATGTGGCTTTATTACCAAGAGGGAGTCCAGAGGCGGTTGCAATTCCTTTGAGTTCATCCCTGAAGGGGTAGGGGAGGGTGCTTGCCACCAAGGGCTACAAAGAACATAAAACCACAGATGACATATGGCTATCAAGTCAGTCAGAAAGGCATTTAGGAAGTAAACATCTCCAAGTTTTCATGCAGGAAAAGGTACAATGATAAGACACACTCACCAAACCTATGTCAACCATTTCAACCAATTTCCCGCTTGGAACAAAAGCATCAGCCAAATCCCTGATGGCCTGGATCATGTCAACCAGCTAGAGGAAATGACACACAATTTCAGAAAAACTACCTGGTTCTAATGGTACTGGTCTTATGGAATGTGGGCAACTGGAATCTGAAATCGTATGTGAAATTCTTACCTCTGCCTTTTTGTCCGTGATTATTGCAGTCCATCTGTCACTAGGGTGTAGATCAAGATCAACTGTGTACCAGGTGACTCCTCCTTTAAACCTTTGACATGAAATAGGAAGTAAATAATTGAACTTTCCTGCTGCAAAGTGATATAGTATATATGCATAAATGCTTAAAAAAAGGTACCTTAGGTATGATTTTTTTCTATAAATATTCAAAGGTTTTGTGCCCTATAAACATGGGGTGCAATCTAATGAGCCCTTTGTTTAGCTACACAGCGCCAGTAGAACAGGGGTTTGGCAAGCATGTTTGGCCTTGCTCTGGCCAATTTTTTCTAAACAATTAGATGCTGGGCCAGAACATACCGTGCTCCAATGACAATTTAAGAAAGTGATTGAAAGTAACTGCACATAACTCCTCCCCTATAACATCCACAGTAACAACACATCTTCTCATTTAAGTCAATGTGTCTTCTTTAAGTAATATACTTACGTTGGGCCTTTAGGTGGGTACATGTTCTTTTGGCATTCTTCCGTATACTGTAACAGTTCAATCAATACAATTTGTTATTACAAAACCTAGATCTCTTTCATAACAATGAAACAACAGTGACACTCCCACTGGGCTAGTTAAAGTTAGCAAGCAAGCTAGCGTCTAACAAATTGTTAATTTCAAAGACACTTACTGGAGGTATAAACTGGCCATACACTGCCGTAAACAGGGACACCAAGAAAAGCCAATTTAGCTGGCCCATTCTTCAGTTGTTGTCCGAGATTTGTTCTGAATCTACAAGTGACTTGTGATTCTGTTTAGTCAATGCGGAAGTGCTGTTTTCCTCGTGATTTGACAGTGTCGGAACGTACCATTTGATCTAAAGGGGCGAGTACACCATACAGGTTCAAAATGCTCAAATTCCTTTGACTGGACGCACGCTGGTTTAGATCTTTAATCTATTGAATGTCAAATGTCTTAGTTATAGGAACAAAGGGAAGCTAAAACGGTGGTTATAATAAAATCATAGGATGGAGGAGTTGCGCAATCTTCCCCCAGAGTAGTTGCTTGAAAGACCCATGGTGGAAGTGAAAACAAGTGCACATGACCATCAATTAAGCAATGGGGTAAAGGTCTCTACGGAAGTGTAGTTCTCCTCTTTTGTTTAAACCAATCTGAAATATCACTGGGCTTTGGTTAAATGTCACTAAATACTTGTTAAGGGTTTAATGAATATAATGAGTAGCTCCACGTCAATTAATCCCACCAGAGCGCCTGATTATTTATCCACTAGCAATTAAACATAACAGAGGAATTTTCGTCCCCATGTCATTCATAATGTAACTGCTTTTGTTGAAATCAGCTATGCTGAGGTTTTGTGTGATAAGATGTGAAAGCAGGTCAAGTTGATTTATTCTTGATTCTTGATTTATTGCCTGGGCTTAGTTACATATTCAGAGATAGAAGGGAAGGAACACTGTGTACTTTTGACCAAATAAGATTTATTCATCAAAAAATGTACATTGTACATTTTATATACATGTTCTGTCTGACATTAAAACATTAAAAAAGAAGAAAAAATATTTTAATAAATGCAAACTGGAAATTTGAAAACATGTTGGTCATCCAGGTAGTTATGAATGTTCACTTGCAGTATCTGTCGGCTTTCATTTTGGCTCTCCTGTGGACAAAAAAATCAACAGACTTTCATTCATTCGATTGGCAAGGCATGTCCCTCAAATCAATATGTCATGTAAAACTAACACAAACCAACACATTGGTAGTGTTTCTTACCTGTCTAACAAGGATTCGTGAAACTTCCCATCTGTTCTTGCTTTCTTCAGTGTGACGCTATCCTCCTCATTCACCCTCAGTCGACGATCCTGGAAGCTCTGAAACTTTTTTCTGAGAATCAAAATACAGATTTTTGTGTCAATGTGATACCCATTGTAAGTGGTACGCATTCATCTCTGGCACACACAACCAACCAACCACGGACGTGCAAAACAGACTAACCAACCTCCATACAAGCAGAGACTTACAAACTACACACTCACTGAAAAAATACACATTTAGAAATACAAGCTTGTGTGCAGACTTCAAACTGAGGAATTGCCAACTCTGAGTCCTACTTCTGCATCACTCTTCTAAAATACCCCCTATTATTCAGCTAGAATGAGTTCATAATGACTTTGCCGAGCTTGGCACTCTCAGTGACTGAACATAAACCTGACTTATCACTGCAAAACACAGCTTCATCAATAACAAATGTGTCTGGGACAACGCATGCCATTTTGAGCTTATTTCCATCGCAATAAACAACCTGAATGGTGAATGAAAACCGAGCACAACGGGGCTATGGACAAACAAGTGATTTTATCAGGCACTTTAACAGCATTTAGGGTCGAGTTAGCACTAGGTATCCTGGCAGTGCTTTATGATTCTCAAACAGCACTCTGTTCCGCAAGAACATTCCGGATGCTGAGCACTAGATCAAGGCTTGGGCTCAAGGGCAGCTGTTATCATCATGTCAATGTGATGACTCAATTTCCCTGCTGTTCAACCCAGCCCCTCTGCAAAAACACAATGAAGAAAAAGAGGAGTAGGAGAGAAGAGAAGAGAAAAAAAAATGAAAAAACAAAGACACAAGCGGGCCTCAGATGTAGTGCCTGGGAGTGTAATGGACCAGAAAAGGCCACAGGCAGCGTCTTGCTTTTCGGAGGGTGGGGAGGTCACCCACCTTCCCATATCACTTCCACAACATCAATCCCTTCCTTGCCTGTAACATGGCCTGGATTGATGGGGTGACAGACTTACTGCCCCATTCCCTCTCCGCCTCCGTGTCGGGGCTGGTCATTTAGCTGTCAGAATTGTGGAGCAGGGAGGTTACCAAGCCGTTGGGATGAAAACGGCTGTCAAGACTACTAAAGGTCACCCGGCACCTACCTCCTCTGCTCTGCTCTGCTCAACACAAAATGCCACAACCGCCCTTGTGTATTTTAACACTGGAAATTGTAACTAAACCCCATAATATTATTTCACAACAGATTGAACATCTTTAAAACAAAATGTAATGTGAGATAACCAGTCTGTATGCCAACATCTTTTTGTCTTTCCAACATACATTTTCTGATGATAATATTGAAGCATGAGAGACATAAGTGTGCACACACACCTGTCACCAGAGGTACTACAGAGGGTATGGGTCTACAACCCAGCTTAAGGTCCAAACCGTTTCAGAGCCAGGGAAAGGACGTCGGAGTTTACGTACACATAATTGATCTCACAGTTCTTCACGTTGCCCCGGTCCTCATCTGCGATGTCATCGTTATGCTTGACCTCCATCTCCGCGCATGAACGGATCTGTTTTAGTAACCAGATGAAGAGAAAGTGAAGTAACAGCGAGGGAGAGAGAGAGGACCAGAAAGAGAAACAGAGAGAGAAACAGAAAAAAACAGGACAATATGATTCCTGAACTCTTTCCAAAGAATTTGTCTTTGTGTGTGTGTGAGGGGGAGTGAGTGTGTGTGTGTATCAGGGTGTAAACCAACACAATATGAACCCCTCACCTTTACCATCTCCTCCTCCCCTGCCATCTTGCTCTTGGCCTCAATGTCGCCACTCTCACTGTAGGAGATGAAACAGCTATTCGAAGCCATGAGAGCCATTTTACCCTAAAAAAAGGAGGTAAGAAATGAGGACAAAGAAGAAATGATGAGTACATACCATGCCAAAATTCCACTGACAGTTAACATCTGCATATCCTGTGTCTGCTAGGATGAAGACAAGACACTTAACTCTAGATGCATCTCAGAAAGAGCATCCTGTGAGGGAAATGTTCATTTAAAATCATCCTGTCTCCTGGTCTCCATAATGACTCGTGGGAAAGGGCCAAAATTTAAATTAACAGCAAGTTTGTACCACTCACATCCTGGAAGACTGGCTCCCACTGTTCCCTGGAGCCAATGGCGTCTGAGCGCCCCACCACCACGCCATCAGAGTTTATGCCCAGGTACTTGCCGTAGCCAGACTTCAGGGCAACCCTGAGATAAACAAGACGAACAGTTATCATAGAACGAGATACTGTCAGGCAATTATTTCTCATTGCCTCAAAATAAAAGCCCTGTTGCTTGGCACTCAAACAATCCAGATTCAAACTCCGAATGAACAACTCTGCAGACTGCACATGGAAAAGAAGGGTATTGTTCAGGAGAGGCTTTACATGGGCCTTGGTTAGTTCTCACTTTAACCTACCTCGAGTCTGACAGCTTGATGGCGGTGAACTGCTCTGGTGGGTCTGGTCCGTCATCATCTGAAGCAAATTCAAAGACAATATATCCCTTTCAAGAGTTACACATCAGTAGGATACTAATCTGACTGACGTTCTATTCAGAGGAGGTTGAAAGGGTTTCCCAATCAGGTCTCTTTTTTTTATGTCTTTAGATTTGTATTTAATGAGGGACGGAGAGATAAAAAAAACGGAGAGATAAAAAACCTAGCGGCTGCTTTAGCATTCCGTGCGTCACGTCATCACATGGAAATGAACTTGAAAGAGAAAGCGGTCGCTGTTTTAAAACGAGCCATTTAATCTCCCATGTATTGAAAGGTATAATAATGATGTCATTTTTTTCTGATTTGGACATTGTGCATAATTTTTTCACACAGTGGGCGTACCCTGGAGACTGTGTGAGCCTTCATGTCTTCCTAACAAGCGAAGGTGATTAATATCTTATAACCTTTGACTTGTGATGCTCTTGAAAACATATGCGCAGTCACACAAAGACATAGCTCTCTAGGGCCTAGGCGATTGCCAAACATGCTCTATCAATGCACAACTTGAATTCAAATGGCCTCCCCATCTAAACATGTTTTACTTGCGGGTAGGTTCCCATGCAAAGTGGTGGTGGTTTCTAACTTTCTCCTTACAAAAAGAAAGCTAAAAGGCCTTTCCCCTCTTTTTAAAGGGATGATTGAACGCCTCACTGTAGTCCATACAAAGATTTCCCAGAAAGGAAGGATGAATCGTATCTCCCTTTGTCTCTGTAGAGCTTACTCTATCCCTCTCTCATCTCTCTTCAAGCCTGTGGGTATGCAGAGGAGGAGAGGGTGACTAGGGAATGGGTATATTTCAACCTCCCAGGCATTTTTACACCTCTCGGTCAAATAGTGAACTGGATGAATTCCAAGTGCAGATATTCCACAAATCTTGGACATTATTGGACACTTCTTGCCTGAAGGCAGAGAATCAGGTGGAAACTACGGTGCTTGTCACAAACACGACCCCAGTTGGCCCTTACTGCTATTCTTTGGGATAGAAAGCCATTACAGGACCATGGCCAGACATGGGATTAGGTCGATCATTCCCCTCTGCACCTATTAAATGTCTCAATCATAAGTGAAAAGGACAAGAGAAAGAGGCAGAGAGACACAGGCAGATACAGAGAGGGGAAAAAGAAGAATAGGGAAAGAATGGAAGAGGTAAACAGAGGGAGGGAGAACAGAGAAAGAGAAAACCAGAACAGACAAGCCTCCTCTCTTGGCCACAGCCACTGCATTCTGAAACAGAGAGGCACTGTGCGGTAACTCACAAGTAAGAGAAGCCGACTGTGCTCCTCTGCTGCGGAATAGACACCATTAATCACCCTGGTCTGTAGGCTTCAATTGATGATCTTAAATAACATGCCTCAGAGGTCAAAGAATAGATTAATGGCAGGAGTGTGTGTTTGTGTGTGTGCGTTATCTGGAAAGCATAGCAGGCATGTATTGCTAATGGATTTAGGAACAATAGTGTCTTATAAAGTCCACTTTTTCCCCCCAGTACCCACTCTGATAGAATGTCATTCCATATTGATTTTGAGGATCACCAACAAATAGCCTGCCCACTTAGGACAAAATGAGTTTTATTTTTAGTGTGTGCAATGCACCTCAATGCCGCGGTCATAGAACAGCAGCAAATGTAGTCGGAATAAACATTTACGGAGTCAATTTTTTTTTCTTCAAAAATTAATGAACAGTAAAAAAAATTGCTTCCATTTTGCCAGACTAGGCACCCTAACAGAACATGATGTCCATTACTGCTCAATTATTTTCCTTCCCCAGCATGGGGATATCAGGAAGCTGCCCCCCCAGAGAGCCTATTCTATTCTCCTCTTAGAATTATTAATTCGTAACAATTACTGGCTCCATTTACTGTGCAATTAAAGGAGGCTTACTGAATCTGTGGCAGTAATTTCTACTGACGCATGCCTGGCTCAGTATGAGTTTCTCTCCAAAAGAATATGGTAAGAATTCAGAAGCCTCTGAGGCATCACTTAAGGCCCATTTCCCTTGCCTGTTTGAATAGCGGGGGTTAGACAAAGTGGAGTGATTTAAACCTTTTAAAGCTTTAAGGGCTCATTTCAAAACTAGAGAAGCCTCCAAGTGTACAATACATGTGAAGTATAGTTTGAGAGTTTCCGTAGAAGCAATAAAAACGTCTGATCATGTATAATATTGTAGAATGTAACTTCCTGCACTGTATCCTGTGGACACAATGGAGACATTGACAACGAGGTTGGTCTTTCAATTATGCAAAAAGCACTTGTATTGAGTATATGACTGTAAATATTTCACACTTGAAGTTGTTTAGAAGTTGTTCATATAACTAAACTGCTGTCTTTGCGAATGTACGTTATCGTGAAGCTCCCATAATAAGGAGTGATGTACATTACACAGTTGCAAGCATAGTCCACATCACGTGGTCTATTCCTTTACCTTTGTGTGGAGCGCCAACAGTGAACAGGCCAGTGTCCAGGGCATGGATGTAGGAATTACTGTGCATCTCTATAGCAACAGTTCCAGAAATGTCTCCAAAGCTGCTGACGCACCACCATACACCTGTAGGTGAAAGTATAGGTGATAAAGATGTACCGTAAATGATCTCAACACCCTCGCAGACATTTCATATCTGGCTGTAGAACGCGGTAATGTCCACAGGCGAATCGGCCACATACCAACAATGTCAACTTTCCCTTCTCCATCTTCTCTTTTCCTCTTCTTGTCTTTATTCTTTTTCTTTTTTCTGCATGGAAGACAGGTACACGCGCGCACACGCACATACACACATTAGCTCTAACATCGCAAACTACGCTCCTCGCTAGTTATGCATTATGTGTGAAAGCAGACTTTATTCACGATAGCTACTGTATGTAGGTTAGCTATCTAGGTAGCCTGCATGCTAAACCCCTTTAAAAATATGTTTTGCATTTGGGTCTCCACTTTAATAATTTACTCACCCTTTGTTCTGACCCTTCAATACAAGTTTAGTAGATTTTACATGCGAATATTCAGCCATTTCTTCAGCCTTTAGCTAGTTAGCACAAACCAACCAGCTCTACAACAACATCCGTAAGTACGGTGGCCGTGAGGTTTCCAATTCATTTCAAACTAGAACAGCGTCACCCTCTGGTGATTCTGCCATAAATGTATGTAGCTATGGCATGAACGTAAGAACATCCATATATCCTATGTAGCCTACATAGACAGTCCTCATAAAGTTAATGCGTAAAACATGAAACGTGGAATTTGTTTTACAGTGTGTTTTGTGTGTGTGAGTCAGTGATGGTTGTGTGAGGGAAACTCACACAACATTCACACAAACCCTAAACGCACATTGGCACGCACAAACACACACACACACACACACACACACACCACACACACACACTAACTCCCCCCAGACCATACTGGCAGTGTAGGAGTGAGTGACTGTCTCCTGGCCTTCCTTCTTGCTAGTCTGGCTCGTGTCTCAGCAGACTGTGGGTCTGCAGTCTCTGACCAGCCGACTACAGTAAATTATAGCCCAGACCTTATTGGCTCTGTGTCGTATTCACTAACGCAAGGATTGTGGGTAGCCTATGAGCACAATGTGCACATGCATGTGTACACACAGACTGCTTAGACCTTCTCACACAAACACATTATACATTTATATACAACATACTGATAATTCTCACTCCCTTTTTTTCTCTTTTGCACACATTCCTCTTGCAGTCTCTTGAAGCTAACCACATGAACCTGAGAGGGGAAGGCGACAGGGGTATGCTCAAAATAATGTTTATGCTAATGACACCCTATTATAGAGAAATGGCCCAATCAGGAAGCAAATGGCGGAAGGTAATAAATCATTGGCTGACATTGTCAGGAAGTCAACTAAATGCGACAGAAAGCTGTGTGACCTGCCCTTCATCAAAACATTATGCTAGACAGAGGTCTACCTCCACACTGCACCAAAACCCACAGAAAAAAGGGCTGACATGGTTCACTGAAGTCTACAGAAAACCTTAGAGTAAAGAGGTAAGGGTTTTCTGGAAGATGGGTTGGCTGGCTGACTTACTTAAGTGTCCACATTATGCTTGGAGATGATGAAGACATTTGCTTTGAGGTTTGTGTATCTGATTCTGACCATATACAGTTTCGAGTCTGGGGAGTGAGTAGCATTCTCAAATGCCAATCCCTACTTCATATGCAAACACATTGTTACCATTATTTTACATTTTGGCTGATTCAGCACTACTTAAATAAGCATCCAACTTTGGAACAGTTTAGTGAGAGGTATGACTGTAGTAATTTGCATAATGTATTTTTTTGTATGTGTAATGTTTACAAAAAAGCTTTCTCGAAGGAATACAGTTAAAAGATGTGTTGAGGAGAAGCAGAGTAGAATGAGATATGACCTTCTGTCCTTAAAATGCCTTTTCTCTAATAACTCCCTGTACCCCATTAGTTCCCTCTTAACTGTGAAAAAAAGCATTTATCTTCCATTATGTGTGGCTGAGACTCAAAACTATGGAGAGAAAACTCTCTTTCATCTCCATTCACAAGACTCTGAATATGAACAACACTGCAGCCCAAATATGTAAAGATGTCCCTCTCTCTCTCTTTCCCACTATCTCTCTTTCTCTCCTCCCCCCATCTCGCTAGCTCTCTCAATATCTCTCAATGCGGGGTCACTCAAACTCAATTGGGTAAGACTCGAGTGATGTGGGGTGAAGTCATGACAGCACTGAACAGGTGTCTCTTCTTCGGTGACAGCGCACAGTGACGGTGCCCTATAGCCCTACTCTCACTTTGTCAATGTCACAGAGGGCCAAACGCATGGCATTCATGTAAGTTCTCAAACGGTTGGGGGTCTTTGAAATAGGAGATATCAGAGAGACCAAGACAGATTCGATAACCTAACATTTAGGATGATGTCTCATAGGAGGCCCTCTGGTTAAAAATGACATAATGATGTCATTTCTTCCCACGTTTTATAAGGGTGAAGTTTAAAGAAGCCGTTAGTCTAATTGACGAACGTGTAAGACAGGTGGGTCTTTCTTGTAGTGAAAAGGTGATAGTTTACATTTTCCCCCAAAAAAATGATTGACTCAACAGAAAGCAGAGTGACCAAAGCACAATTTGAATACATGCAGAGGGTGTTGGACACAATGCTGGTGTGACTAATGTCCTCAACCTTCCTGTTACTCATACCGTTTAGAAATGGATTAACTGTGAAAACAGTGTTTTTCAGGTGAGTACTTTTCACATAGTGGACTGGTCTCTGGTAATACTCAGCTTCATGGGGCTCTGAGTTTGGAAATTGACTACAGTCTTAAGTATACCTTTTTTTATAGCAATTTTGCAGGAGGATACGGCCGAGAGGAGTTTAGCGAATGGATAAACACCCATGAAAATGCCCTTTCAGTACCTTGTTTGAGGTAACTGACAAGCTTTCCTGTTCCAGTTCACCAAAGAGAGGAGAGAGGATGAGAGGAGGGACATAGAGGAGAGGGGCTTACTCTCACCTCCCGGTGAGGAAACACAGGCACTGGCCTGAAGGGTTTCATTTGGTTGTTACAAGGAGAAAATAAAGGTGTGTAAAGCTGTGTATAGGTAGGGGACTATATATGTGCTTACCGGGCATACAATCCTCACCAAAGCATTTCTGCCTATTTTCTAAGCGAGACATGACACAGAAATATGTCATCGTTGATCAACCTACTACTATTGGAGAGTAGGAGTACATCAAGTATCGTTGAAACTTTTGGTTTTGGAGAAATTAAAATATGTGAAATAGTGGGTTTTCAATGTTCTGCCATGCCAGATAGTGTTCATTGGCAGGGTTAAATATACAGCCGGTCCTCTGTAATTACAAACTCTCAGCGGTGATGAAACTAGTCATTTTGGTGCCCAATGAAAATACACATTTTTAGAAAACCTCCCTGCTTGTGTTTTATCTGTTTAGAGAAAATGATACTGCAGCCGACCTGCTGCGTGTGCTCTCAGTCTGAGGACAATCCTTCAGTGGGCATCTTACAATCACAGATGGAAAGCTGTATGAAGCACTAAATCATTATAATTTTCATATCTTATCGTATGGATGCACAGACTCTGGCCCTCACACCTGCATGCATAAACACACACACAAACACACACCTCTTGTCTCAAAGGCAGCTGCATTTTGGGAGAGTCTCTGCTCACTGTTGGCACACACTTAAATTTTCGCATCACGGGACCTCGGCTCCCTCGCCCGCTCCTTCTGTCCCTCTCTCCACCTTACCACCTCCTTTCATCCTCCCTTCCGTCTTTTTCCTATAACCCTGTACCGTTCCTTCAGTGCCCATGCCTTCACAGACCTTGAGGCTCCATCACTCCATCACTGCTGACTGTTAAAAGAGACACATTTGTCTCTCAAATGAGGCCTACCCTGCAGATTGGGCAAAGTTGTTTTACAGCAGGAATGACTCATCGTCTCCTGGACTTCCACATGCAGCCACTGGGGGGCGTAATGCACTCATGGATGCCCACTATGGTCTTTGGCACATCCACATCGGTCTGCACGACAACACATTCTGTCATGTCGGTGTGCCAATGCTAGTTTTAGGAAGCAATTCGAAATAAATAAATTAAACAGTTTTGAGTGCTTTTTTTGTAGGTCAGACAACCTGAGGAGATTGGATAATGTTAGTTTACCGGTAACTTGAATTGGTTGAAGAGGGTTTTAAAGTTTTATTTTTTAAATGTTCAACTTTTGCTGTGTTTTATAAATGTACTTCCTACTGCACATACAAGAAAGTGGGTTCCAAATAACCCAATGTTATGTGGTATTGTCTCAACATCTACTTAGAATCATCTCCCAAACCCATGTCCAGTGTTGGATAGACAGAACCACAGGTGCATTTGTCGAGCAGGATGACTTGTTTTTGTGCAATCTGTGTATTCCAGTGCCTAAAATGTCCCCCTTTTCCATATCGACAAACATAATGTTCAAGCTGTTTGTCCCATTACGCAGTTGCTGAACAGCATTCAGGCTAAGATGTTTCTCCCAGAGTGAAGGCCAGGTTGAATAATTCAAAATCCTGTATATTTTTAAACCATTCCATACATTTATAATGCATTGAGATGTGAATCATATTCCAGCTGCCACGAGACTGGCATACTGTTAATCTTTCAGTGTCTACCTCCACCCATGGGCACACACACGTTCACAAACATTTGCTTTATTCTCATTCAGCAGACTCTTGTATCCAAAGTGACGTATGAATGGTGAAAATTGAAACAGTACAGTAGGAGATAAAAGAACAGAAGTGTATTCTTCAATATTTTGATGGTCAGAGTGAAGTCTGTGTTTACTATCCACATCGCAAAGAACACACACACCTATACACAAACATATCCTGTTCTCACTGTTTCTGTCTCTCGAAAGCTCACACACTTCTGGAGCAAGAGAGCCCCTGGAATGTGAAGGACTACCGCGGAGTGAGATTAGCTCCTGCTCTCTTTATTTCTCTACTGGTTCTCTACTTTCTTTATGCTCTCATCTGCAATTGCCGTAGCAAGTCATATCGCCGTGACAATGGAACGTTCCAGCAGGAGCCCATCGTTAACAGATACGTCCTACTCCATGAAGAAGAAGGTGGCAGAGAATGTGTAAAGACTGATCCTTACTATGGAAAGAAAAAGAGTGTCAACTTTGAGAAGAAAAAAAGATAAGAGTGGGAAATTGAAAATCTGTAATCGAGGATGAAAGAGAGGAGGAGAAGAGGGAGTTGGATGAGGGAAAGGAAGTTGGAAAGTGGAGCATAATCTCTCTGAATTATGAATGCTCCAAACAAAGCCACGGAGAGGGATGTGAGAAGGGAAGGTAATTGCGGGAGAGAGATTCAACCTGACATAGTAGGGAGTCAGCTGAAATCAGTGCCTTCTATGTTAAGCGGTGTGTACTTTATGCCTTGTAGCTGCTTAAATCCTTCCTGTGGTGCGTTTAGATACAGCACAGATATACAAGTCCATAATGAGGATGAACAAAACAGTGAAAAGTTAAAAAAGATCAGGGTTGGAAACACGTGTTACGAATGTTAAAAGAATACTCTGTAAAAGGATAGTTTGGTGGGAAGAAGAAAAGTAGCCCTTTATCAAATGTTTATGAACATTAATATGTGTTAATGTGACTCATTTAGAAAGGCCTTATTACATAACTAACACTTAATACAAGCAGCTGGAATAAGGAGATAAGAAGTGTTACCAAAACCATAATTATAACCGGATGAATTGTCTTGTCCAGTCTTACTGTATCAGGCGCACGCATACATGTGGTGATTCCTACTTAAGTTCAGCTGCTGTGCATATGTGTGTGTGTTCTTTAGGTTTGTCATTGCGATTGGCAGGTCCTCCTCCCACAGCACACACACGTAATGTCCCGGACTCTGTTTGCTGAGGAGGTGCAGTTTCCTGGGGCCGTGAGACCATGGGATTTTACACAGAGATGCACAGGCTCAGGCTCTGAAAAACACACCAGGACATTAGCATAAAGGATTAGGCTCCAAATATTCTCAATATGCCTGCTTCACCATCCTAAAACAGCTAAATCCAACTGTAGTCTCTGAAGTTAAATGCTCTGTGTGACTCTCAACCAGTGGTACTCGCATACTGGGTCTTTTTGGCCGACAAAGTGTATCGTTCCAGTCCCCTCTTAAACCCTAATCCCATGGAAATTGTGTCGGGATTATACACAAAAGACGCATTTCGGACATGGATTAGCATGTCTGGATTAGCAAAACCATGTAATGGAGGCTCTCAGAGAAGCACCATCTTGTTCTGACACATTAAAACGATGCACGCCTCTTTTTCTTTTTAAAACCAACACACATTACTCATCTTCAAGTCTGGGCACCCAGATAATTTCTTGGAGGGATTTTTTCTCCCTTTTCTGGCGTATCACAGAGAGACAGATGTGTGAGTCTCGAGTCTCAATAATCAGCCTCACAGGCAGATCCTTTGCGCTCTAATCAACAGAGAGCGGGATCAAATACGTCCTCCATTTGCATTTTAGACATCTTCGAAAAGAAGCAAGAGAGATATAGTGGATCTGCATTGTTGAGGCCCTTTCGCTTCTTTTCTCGCACATCATTGATGCATCACCCTCTGCACAGTCTGTTACAAATGCATTAACAAAACACGTTGTTGTAAATGCAAGACTATCCTGTCATATTACATTTCCCTCAGCTCTACCGGCTTCTGTTTTGTGTACCATCCGTCTGTTTCTTCTAACCTTTTCTTTGTGTAAAAACCAACACCAAATGCACGTCCTGTGGCGTCGATGTATAATGTATTATTTGCTTATCTAAGAGGAGCCATATCTCCTTTCAAATTTGGGGTGCTTAGGGAATGCCCCTGGGCCACCACGCTACTTCTTAATCCCCAGATCTGAGAGACAACACTTAGCTCCAGGGAGAGAAAATAAAGAGGCTAAAGGTGTTATACTCTCAAGCATTTCCTCTGTCGTGTCACATAGTGGAGGAGGACTCAGAACATGGCCAGTCCTGATCCAGGTAGATGCTACTCGATCACCATCAAACCAAGCTACACTTTGATAACAAAACTGTATTAAAAAAATGCAAACATTATACACATTATACAACCAACGTTTCAGCCTAAATATTTAATAAAGATGAGAGTTTGTTCGTATTACCCCGACTCGGCACAAAACAAGGGAGCGAGGTATTTTGATTTGCGTGTGCTAGAGGGTTCAAGTCCTAGCATATGACCCAGCACTGGAAATCACAGCTGGGACAGAGACACAAATCAGTGGAGCAGTGAGGAGATGGTGGCATTCATCAATGATAGATGGAACTCAGTCCCAGCAGCACTCTGGCTGAAGAGACTCCGTACAGCATGGAAATACTGAGTATAGTACACACACACAGACACACACACACACATGCACGCACATGCACACCATACATACACACATGCTTCAGTTAATCTGTTCTTATATTAAAAAACCAAGACATTTTTGCCACGACTCAATCAGAGAAAGTCTCCACTCATTGAGTGGCACGAAGTAAACTATCCCATCACGAACAAGAGCTTAGAGACTACAGCCAATGTGACAAACTGGATCATCGAATTATGTCAAAAGGCAATGCCCTCCTTATACTGGCACCTTAAAAGAATGTGGTTTTAATGGTACCCACCGGGATGCAAAAAAACACTTAATACCTCATGCCCATCTGAGAACACCACTTTACCCCTACTGAGAACATAGGTTTACAATGGATTGTTCCGAGACACAAACAAAAGTTCAAAATCTCTTTCCTTCTCAGGGAAGAGAAGTTGAGCTGCTGCCACAGAGCACCAGAAGAGCCCTGGGTCATTTTAAACAAATCAATTCTTGTCTCCTGGCTCCATAAACACACCAGGCTATGAATATTCTGAGCAGGTTCTGAGCAGCGGTTGGTCGAGACCTTGCTCAGAGGACACCCAGAGGGCCAGACAGAGCCAATGAAAACCCGTTGTGTGGGTCAGCGGTCATTGTGATGCAAGTGCACATTTCTCATTAACATCTACTGTGACCTGACAGCATGACACTCTGGCTTCACGGTGAGGTGACTCTGTCTGAAATCCCTGTCTGTCAGGACATTTTCAACTGCAGCAGCACTGTCTATCAGAAAACAAACGGAATCATATGCTATGAAGACCATAATGCCAAGATCACCCTATAGAGAACTGAAAACATCTTGCCTTTATTGAAAGTTAACACAAAGGTCAGAGTCATAAGTTTTAACTTTAAATGGCAGAAGACCCTCTCCCCAACTCACATAATCCCCTCCCCACAAACACACACACTCACTTTCTCTCACAGCCACTGTACAACTCCACAGAGCATATGCCATGATTACCTCAGTCTTCACAGATGTCCTGGGCATCTTCAAGTCTCCACCCCCTTGACAGCCCGAGTCAACAAACACACATGACTAGCTTGTCTCTATTCTCTAGATTAATTGGCAATCAGGCTCCAGATGTCTGCCTGCCTTCCTGCCTGCCTCTCATTCTGCCTCTTTGCCTGCCTCTATCCCTCACCCCATCCGTCTACCCTTGTCTTTCCCCTCCAGTCCCCCATTTGTAACCTTTCAGGATGCTAATGGCACAGTTGAGAAATGAGGAATGAAAGAGAGAGGGAGTGGCAAGGTGAAAAGGAGAAAGAAGATACAGCCAGAGTCGAAGAAGAGATAAAGAAAGAAGAAGAAATGAAAGAAGAGTGGTAAAAAGAAAAGAAGTGGGAGGTTGTTTGAAAAGAGCTGGGTTGTGGTAAGTAAAGGCAATGTTACATGGGTTAAGTAGACATTACCCATTAAGCAGATGCTTTTATCCAAAGTGACATACAAATAGTCCACATACACCACGGCAAATCAAGGATCAGAAGTGCACAATTATAACATCATTTCGGCGGTCAAGGAACGGTCTGTATTTACGTGGCACAGAGTAAAGCAATCACGTCTCAGCTACCAGGCATGGTGCAAAAATATTCTCACCTCTCTCACTACAGTGCAACAATAACTTTATTACACAGAACAGTGCAGCAAAAACATCTTACCTGAAGTGCAACATCAAACAATTGTTGGTGCAGTCTCTTACACAACAATGGTACTAAAAGGATTTCAAATACAGCATGCAGAGAAAAGACTAATTCCCAGATAATACATGAGCAGTTATGAGAGGCAGCTAGTGGACCCATGTGCACAACCCAACGAGCTCAGGAGAGCAAGAGGGTGTATTGAAGGTTGGGGTGGTAGAGGGACAGCAGCTAGGCCAAAGGGGAGGGTGTGGGTACCAGTTGGCAGGGTGGCAAGGCAGAATGGGCAGGCAGGTAGCGGGTCGGCAAGTAGACGGCGAGCAGACAGCAAACAGACGGCAAGTAGACGGTGAGCGGGTGGTTCAGGTTTGATGGTTCTTTGTAACACAGGAAAGAACAGAATTAGAACACTCAGAAGACAAATAGCACATTAAAGACGAAGGATAATGCCCGACGAGGTGTCCATAATCAGGAATGAATGGATGACGCGGAGGCCAGAACTGTCCGACTTGCAGCTGAGGCCACCATGGTGGATTGTAGTCCCGCATGACCTCAACCACTGGAGGGGGACATATCTTCCATCCAGCACCTAGCCTCTCGTGGTGTCACAGGCTCCAGTATCACCAAATAATTCTTGTGGTTCTGAAAAAGGGCTGAGCAAGGAAAACAAAATTGGCAGTGCTCGCTTATGAGTAATACTCCCTGAATGTTCCCCAAGCCACTTCTCTGCTCGCCTGTGTAGTAAGACACAAAGCATACCCTCTAAAATAAAAGTGAATAACTAAACAGAGCTGCGAATCTCTTGTTAAGTATGTATCAGTAAAACAATTAGACTGCCAAGATTTCTCAGCAGTTAGACTAGATCTAGGCTTCAGGTGCACATTCCTTTCTGTTCTGGAACAATGAACACCTATCAACTGGGACTCTTTGTGTGTGTGTGTGTGTGTGTGTGCATGTGTGTCCATGTGAACGTGTGTGTGTGTGTGTGAGGACCATACACTTCAGCTGCTGGCTTATGTAAGGAGGTTGAGCATAAGCGGCAGAGAGGCGGAAAAGGGAGTCAGTCTCTTTTCCAGACTGCCAATCTACTGTTCATTTGTTCTTTACACAGCCAAAAAACCTGCCGTGCTGGTAACACCAACGCAGCAGTCTCACCCTCTAGTCTAATTAGCCCGACGATAACTTTTTTCTACGTACAGTGAGGCTAAAACTGGAGAAATCTTTACTCTGTGTCACACAGAATGATCCTATCATTGTCACTATGGGAACAAGTTTCTAACCTTATCTCATGATATCACAGGAAAGAGCTATATTGTGCTTCCCTTAGCCATAAGTCATGCCTATAGCTTAGTGTTTTTCCTGTTCAGATGATGTGCTCCGAGAAACTCCAGGTAGTACTTACTACCTCATAAGTGTTTCATTTCACAAATCAAAATATGGTCAGTTTGCAGATTGATGAGAGGTTCGCCCCAACATATAATTGCAGAGAGTTGACAGGATCTCCATCTATTCTGAGAGGTGGACACAGCCCACTCTGTCTGGCATACTGACTCCACACATTCATCTCTGACAAACAGTAGTGATGGATTCCAACTTAGGCTTGACTTACCATGCCTCTAGCCACTCATCTGCCATCGATTGGCCCATCTGTCAATCAATCAGGTCATCATTTTTAAGACAAACGTTGTGGCTGGAGGTTTGCAGTGATATTTATTGTTGTGGTTGTGAGTTGAATCCAGATCTGAATAAGGCCTGGGAAAGAGGAATATAGTCCCTGATTTATGACCAAGAAAGTAATCTGTTAAAGGGATATTCTCACTACGTGTGTTAATCATGATGTTCCTAGTACCATGTTGGAATAGTAGGTTCATATTGGTACCGGAGTCATAAGACTGCTTTTCTCATGAGTGTCAGGAGAACCATACCATGAATGTCCATGACACTGCATGCTGAAAGTGTAACTTAAGGTATCATTTATTTACCAACATAGTTTACATTTAATGATAATATAAACATCCTAATTAATTTGACATGTACATTTGTTCATGTACATGTGGTACTCATGGAAGAAAGCTTCTGTGTTCAGTAGGGTGGCATTTGACACAATGATTTCCAGGCATGAGGCCAAAATAGTTTTCTTGTTTACCTGTGATGGATGAAAATAGCTTGAGAGCGTGGCCGTCAAACCTCACCCCTCCAGGGCTGAGGAGCAGCACAGCAGCCCCAGAGGGTTTATCTGAGCGACCTGTTCGGGTCACAGAGCTCCGGGAAGGTCACGCTTCACAGAGCGCCTCTGGCAGATCGCCGTCACCGCACACCACAGCTGCAAATGCCACCTTTCTGTTCCCCTGATAGAATGGGTCCCCTGTCACACCTCGTGTGTTTATATTCATTGTGTCCCCGGCAGGGTAATGAAGGGGATGGCGTGAAGTCATGGTGACAGATGTCCATTTTCAGGTTCTTGTTTTGGTGCAGAAAATCCCATTTGCAGCTGTAAGCATATGCAGATATGTTATGATCGTTTGTAATTTGAGCTGTGTGAAACCGGTTCTGAAGCATAAGTTGGAGATAAACACGCTGCAGAAACTAGCAGAAAACAGTCATTGCTCTACTGAGAAAGCACTGTATATTGTATTTATGAAATATGTATATCCATGCAGATACCTGCATAGACATCCAACTTCCCGCTGCTATTTTAATAACATTTCTTCCCATTATAAAAAGGTTGTCTCTCTATGCTACTGAGGGGAGGGTGATACTCAGAGGTTACTAGATTGCAGACCAAAAGCTTGCAGGTGCAAATCCTCTGTACTGTAGCTACATCTCTCGGAGTAAAACCATCTGGTAATTACGTACATACATTATTATAACATTACTGAAATTGGCTGCTCCAGACCCCCAAAACAATATGGCCACCACAGATTTCCACCTAAAGAACCCATTTCCTCACCAGCTTCTTATTTACCATCCCACGGGTCTCATAACCATTGTCGTGATTGGGCTGTATGCATGCGGAGCAGCAACTTAACATTTGTTTAATAGTCTTAAATTTATTCATGAGATTCCCAATAGTCTAGCAAACCTGTCAGTGTGGGAAACTTGCCAACTGAAATAAAAATTACTGCAAAATTACTGCAAAAATTGCGCTGGGAAACACTGCCTGTTAAGGTGCAAAATAGTCTGTAAGAAGCTGGGGTGCTCTGTCTTGCAGGTCTTTTTCCTTCCCATGTGTTTACTCACATTTCACTCTTCCTGTGTGTTATTTGATTATATTAATGTTTACATTTGAAATAACAAAAACTCCATGACTGAGTTGACTTGTAACATCTTTTTCTGGGCTCTGTGTCAGTATTAAACTACACATTGTTGTTTTGGTGCAACAGAGGCCTCAGTGAGTGGAAGAGTCAAGGCAACTTTCAGTGATGGAATACTGTAGCAGGACCCTGACAGAAAGCCTTAGTGTATGAACACCTCTTGTCCCTGTGTATGTGTGTCTGAATGTGTGTCTGAATGTTTGTCTGAATGTGTGTGTGTTTATGGGAGCGTGTGTGTGTCTATGCTTTTGGAGCCAGAGAACTGAAAATCGCGGCACCTACCTATGGACCAGAACAATGGTCCTCAAAAACAATTATGTCTTTCTCCCTGGGAGCCATCAGGGACGTTCTGGCTCAGTGTCCGCTTGGCTCCCTCTCTCTCCATCCATCAACAGGCAGGTAAAGAGAGCACTCATTTCAGAAGTACATAACTGCCAACCTCAATGGAGCGCCGGTGAAGCCCTCTCCAGAAATAACTACACACTCTGTCTGTCCTCCAACCAACCAACACAGGGAGTATTTTGGACACCTGACAATTTCCACTCCTGAGCAGGTTCGGGCTGGACAGGTGCTATGCAGTGCAAGGTTACACGACCAATCGCACTGTATGGGACTTTACTCAGCACCAAATGATGTTCCATGAGTGTAATTGTCTATGTCGCAGCTGTCAGGAAGAGTACTCTACTGTGAATGATTTTCACTCAATCCATGTGGTGTAAACTCCCTTTGACAATATTTTGTTGGGCCTTAAGCCACCTAAAATCCCATGGTTTGCCAAGAGTGCAGACTTCATTTCCACTGCATTGTCTTCAGTATAATTGCAGAGTTTAGCCAAAGGAGGAGAATAAGAGGGTGCAGTCATTTTACATATCTCCTCTGGAAGTGCTCGCCTGAAATTGAATGACAAAGAACTGCTATTTTGGTCAATTACACCAGATTGCCAGTGGCTTGTGGCCGACCTTCAGGCCCTTCAGGCCCTGCAGAAGAAATGCCTTCTTCCACTTTGTTTTTGACTCAAGCTAAAACACCAAATAGAGAGGTTCAGTCATGAATCCTATATGTTTCTGAGATCTAAATATGCCCTCAACAACGGAGACATTTCTGACTGCAGTGTGCTGTTTTCTCTTTGATGGTTGTCTGAATACCTGTCTAGGTTTTCATCTATAATATAAAATGACAAACAGATCCTTTGATCACTTGAAGAGTTCTTCAAGTTAAAGTTATTAAATGGTTGGTCTTCTACATTAGCTGGGGGCCATTTAACGTTCTCAGAATGAACATTTCACAGCTTTTATAGAGGTGGGAGGAGGGCTAGAAACAGCAGTTTCAGGGAATGACGCTTTGATAATGTCACAGTCTCCTGCCCACACTGAGATAAAACACCTTCCAGTACGGAGGCCGTAAAACGTTGAGACCTCAGAGGAAGATGACAGAGTAGGTTCCCCCAGACGTCAAGGTCAAACATGGAGGAGAGCAGCTTTGTGGGTTTCTATAACAACATCATTTGTGTTGTCGTGCCCAAAGGAATTCTCTTGATTTCTGATGCGTGGCAGATTGGTTACAGATGCGGTTATTTGTCTCTTTGACCAGTTATTAGTGAGCCCTTATGAATCCCAGCTTCATAGTTGCAAACCAATGGCGTTTTTCTTGATGTGCTAGAAGCCCACCAAAACTCCACACTCACACCATCAGATGTGAAATATATATTTAATATTTACCGTATCTCCAAATGCTAATTCCTGTGTGTCATACATTATTTAACCAATTGGCACCAAGTGCCTCCTTCTCATTCTATTCTCTAGGTACAAAAATAGCAGAGCACATTGACATTTCTACTAATCACCCAGCTTAAAATGCCATCTTCCTTGAACAAGCATTAAATAGCAGGAGAGGTTGAAGAAGCTCTTAAAGTATTTTAACATGCAGCTTCAAATACAGAGATGGGAGAAGTAGACGACCTTTCTTCATCAAAGACTAAATTGTTTTTTCTTTTGATGTACCAACCAGCACTTTCTGAAGAAAGAGGTACTCCTATTGTGTGGGGACATATTTTATAGAGTACTAAAAGTTCCATATTTGCACTTTAAGAGGGGACTGTAGATGCAATTATGAGACAGTTTAGGAAAAATGTAGAAAGAAAGAAAGAAAGGAAAGTTTCGTCGTACATCCATTTACTTTTCTCCCGTCCTGTTATTTTGCGTCACTTACCTCTGGGTGCCCTAACTGCAGGAATGCACTTCTATCAAATATATAGAAGACGGAGCTCTCTTATCGAGTGGAAATGAAGCCTTCAATCAACATCTAACCCTCTAAACAGCAATCTCTGTTGATATTGCTGAAACACATTCCGGTCCATTTATAGCATGCAAGGTTTCCTCTGCAGTGACTGTACAGTAAGGCTACTGCATAGCATGTATTTAAGAGGATCAGTGCACCGGCAGTGGATTATGTCTAATCCTGAAGTGTTTTACCAACAGACTTTTCTGTCTGTCTACTTTGTGGTTGTTGGTTGTCAAGACTATTAATGAACCAAAACATGAAGAGAAACGGAAAGAAGCTCAGGTCAGGATGGTCCTTATGGCCTTGAACCGCCGTTTATGGTCGTTTAATTACCACGTTCATGACTCTCGGATCTTTGCTATTTGATTGACATATCCCTAAATGTCAGGGATATGACTCAGGCAGTCAAATACCGCAACGGGGAGAAATACTGAAGAGCTGTCTGTTTACATGGTGTTTTCACTTGTCTGAAAACCTTAAGTGATCATCACTTGGAATAGTCTCTCAACTTTTAACCAATTGTGTTTGGAGTGTCTTTCCACATTTCTCTCTTTCCTTTGTCTCTCTCTCTCTCTTTATTTCTGTCTTTCATCGTCTCTCCATTTCTCTTTCAGAGGACCTTAGTGTGTTTCAGTTCTTTTAGAACAGAGCGTGACAGTGACTGGTTCAGCGTTATGTCACCCTTGCCAGACTCTGGAGGACACTGTTGGGGTTTCTGTTAACCTCTGTAACTCTGAAACCCTGGGTGAGACCCTCCAGAGGATTTCCAAAAACATCAGAATGACTCTAAAAGTATTTTTTTTTCAACTGAGGTGAACTCTATCCTCCTACTTATGCTCTATCACAGTTGTGCTGGGTGTAGACTCTGTCTGCAACTTGTGTCACAGCAAAACTGAGGTAGAAGTAGACAGAAACACTTGAGAGACCATTGATGTAAACAGTTCTCCATCGAAACATTGTAAAGTGTCCAAATGAACACATTGGTCACCGATTCTGACAAATGAGAAACATAGCTCAAATACAGCACATACATGCACAGGTGGTTGGTGGCTATTATATATAACATTTAATTTAGCTTGAAACTAAAATTGATAAGTGTTTTTTGTTGTCTATGAGAGTTGTTTACTGTACTGACACTGGTGTTGTAAAACATCAGCAGCATAACTATCTTTGAAACCTCTAAATTACAATGAAGGATAAGATACAGTCATGAAACCAATCAGATTCAATAGTGTACTTTTTATTTGACTGTTTAACATAACATTGTGTAATATTTACACAACTACAAAAATACTGTTGTGCCAAACACGCATAAGGTCCCACTGTGATTTGAAAATGTGCTTCAGAAAGACTTAAAGGAGAGGATTAAAAGAGAGGGACAGAACGAATATACACGATAAGACATGAATCCATTGATTCCACTCATTTACACAAGGTCTAAAACCACCATATTCCAAAACATGTATTATCCAGGGGAACACATTTTGGGCTATCAGTAAGCTGTATGCTTTGGAGAGCCTTTGAATTTCAAAGTCAGATTTTTTTTCTTATCCGAGTGGTAAAAAACATCACTAGCGCTCAACCCTTTCTAACTCTCAATAGGAATGTGTTACTTTGCACCAGCTGTGCTGTCTGAACGAAACGACTAAACTCGAGAAAGAAATCCCTTCCCCGATGGTGTCCTCACAAAGCTGGAGTGGGGTTTCAGAAGTTCTCATACCCTGTCATGCCTTTCCCCCTTCTTGAAGTTCTTAATATCCCTCTTATATAAGACTCTATATTCATCTACATTTTATTTTGGAATTTTTCTAAGAACACCTCAGTGCATTCCTTCCAGTCTCCATAGAGTTCAACACAGGAGAGTAGTCCAAAACACTATACTTTCATCAGAGTAAAGGTCAGACAGTCGTACGTGTCCCATCCACCCAATTCATCTCTGACAATGTTGAGTGCTTACTTCCTGTGTGGGCAGGGATAGTTTGGGAGTGTTGCCTAGAAACACCCTGACCACCCAGAGTAGAGGTTCAGACCCAGCCTGAGTCTTTTGAGGATTTGTTTGGTCTTGGAGTGAATTCTCTAAAGCTTTGACCTGTCAGAGGGCACACTAAATGTCAACTTAAAAACCTTGAGGCAATGAGAGCAAATACAAAGATACACGGTTCAAGTTCAAAGGGTTGACTGGTTTCAAGGTTCAAAACACAGCCTCTAATGAAGACAGAAAATACAGTAAAAGTCAATGCTTGTCAATGCGAGGATTTGGTCCCTCGTTAGTGGAGGGAAAAAGTCCAGAAGATCACCAGCAGCTGGTAATAGTTAGTCGTTTTGAAAGCCTGTGATTTACTCCACTGTCATAGCACTACACTGGGAAATAATACTGCAAACAAACAAACTAGAGAAAGCATATTTTTATAGCATTACTGATGCATGAAACGACAAATGATCAGACCGCCACTCATTGCACCTAAATTATTCACAAGGAATAATTGACTTGAGATAATCCAGTGTTTCTGCACACTGGACTAAATAATTTAGTCAAATCTGAATGAATAATACAAAGTATCCCTCAGACACAGGGGACTGGGACTCGATGTTGAAGGGGTAACATTAAATACACTGGCTCTTCAACTTTCTTTAGTGAACTCTTGTCAAAACAAAACATAGTTCAAATGTTTTAGTTTTATCCATAGCCTCGGGGGATTATACTAAATATTAATAACTGTGCACCATGTCGTTGGACTGATGGAAAAACGTTAATCAAAACATAAATACAAATATTGATTCGTTCCAGGAAGAGAACAGATTTTTCTACCAATACATGTTCTTGCATTTCTGTTGTTTGACAATAAGTTATTGTGTCACGCTGATGCAGGTTGACACCATTAATCTTGGCATGGAAACTCTTTGCACCAGACCGCTATAATCACGCTGAATCCAAACACTTTTGCTGCTCTCTATAAACAGTAACTCACTTGATAATCCATCCTAAGACAAGGACATGTATCACCCAGTGACATAAAAGCAAATTTACATTGACTCCAGAGTCCGAGTAATTAAATCAGACAGTCAGCACAGAGAACCCCCGCCATGTCTATGTAAATCATACTTGTCCAAAAGCATCTCTTAAATTGATTTGCTGCAACATTAGAAAGAGACAATCATTCAGCTAGCTAGGTTACGACAACGCAGTGTACAAGTAGCTATGACCCAGAGCCACTTCAATCCAACAACCAAACTCACTATGGAGAAATGAGATGATCTGTGACAGAAGATGGACACAGCAGTGCATTATGGGTTGAGTTCTACCAGAGAGATGGGCCGTGTCTCAGCGCACTACGTGGGAGGCACCGGTGACACAGCACTTCTCCTGCAAGCTTTGAAGGTGATTGAAGCAAGACGTTACCACCTCTGACCACTGGCATGTCGATACGCACATCTTCTGATATTCTAATCTAGACTATTCTTTCTGCCCCGTTTTCTATTCCTCTGAAGGGACACCGTCCGACCCCATGAAGTAAGGCTACTCCTCGCACTCTGACAGATGTGACGTCCAACAGATTGCTGTAGTGTGGATGAATATGTTGTTGTGATCGTTCGTCTCGGCAAATGTGACGTGCCGGCACAATGGGTTATAACTCACACTGTGAACCAGAGAAATCGGTTGAGGAACTGGGAGTGGGAGAGAGACTGAGAGGGACTGGTCTCATTCAAAAGCAAGGGAAGGTGTGCAGTAGGAATTTGGAACTATTCTTATTTCAGGCTCTCTTTAGTCCAACTTAGCTTCTCTCTCAAAAACATGTTAAGATAACTGTGTGGCACAATCAGTTTGTTTCTCGTTAACCGGAATTTGGATCATTTGTATAGATCTTCCAAACATCTGTATATACTAATATCATATCAAGCTCAGGATCATTGCATTTCAGACACATCTAAAAGTCACTCATTTCTTGATGCATCTGTTTTCTTGATGTGGGAATATAATACGTTATATTATAGAATAATTTCAGTTCAAATTCTCTCCAATGTACATCATTTCTGTTTGTAGGGCCACATATTTTCCCAGGGTCTTTTTTAAGTCTGAATGGTAATGTTTACTTGCTTTAGCATGACTCAGTTATCAAGTCTCTCCCAGGATGAAACAGGTATTCTCACTTTCATCAGTCAGATTCAAAGCCAGTTTGATCAGACTGCCACAAAGTCAGCAAATGACTTCAAACGTCCTTTTTACTCCTTCTAGCTGCACAAACACAGACCACACAGCTAGACATTTTAAAAGACAGCCCACTCAATTCACTTGCATCCCTGACCACTTTAATTTGGTTGCAGGTTTAAAACAAGGAAGATGCCCATTGCTTGGCCATGATGTCAACGTTAACAGGCTCTCCTACGGTGACAATGAGACGAGAACCATAGAGAGATCCGCTTCCTGACCGTTCCCCCTCCTGAAAACACAGAGACTGGCTGTTGAAAAGCCAAACTCCTGTGATGATATCAAGCTTCATCTGCAGCACTTTCCCAGCTGAGGTGCGTTGGTGCTGCTGTGGCTCTGATAACACTGGGCTGCTGGGAGTAAATCTTTGTGGATGCACCCGCCTCGCTCCCTCTGTGTCCATTGCACACCTGCAGAGCTGCGATTAAAGAAGAATTATCTGTGGAGAGAGACAGGAAGAGGGTGGGTGGGAGGGAGGGAGGGAGGGAGGGAGGGAGGGAGGAGAGAGAGAGAGAGAGGAGAGAGAGAGAGAGAGAGAGAGAGAGACAGACAGAGAGAAAGACAGAGAGAGAGAGAGAGAGAGAGAGAGTGGGGGAGAGAGACTCCTCAATCTCAGGTTTCATCTCTTGCTTGTTATTGCCATTTTCCATCTAAAGTGAAGGTAGGGTGGCAGTCCAGTATGTCTCTCTGAATCTAATGGCATGTGTTTTTTTGTATCCCTCACTGCCATGACTGCACTCTCACATGGAAATCACTCGGACTGCCACTGCTGTTATTGACACACTCCACAGTACATCTGCCTATCAGAACCATCTGGCCTGTGTCAGTCTCATGTCACTGTCCATGAGACTGACATGAGACAGTGAAGGCCAGTCATTTGTGTAAAGCTCAACCAATAGGAACCAAGGACAGATGCTATGCATTGGATTCTGGGAAGTCAAAGAGGTTAAATACTGGGCTTGTATAATGTGAAAGATGGAGGGGAAGGCATCGCCCTTCCTCATCGCAGCCACAACACCAACAGATGACTGGTAAATATGACAACAACAAGTTACCAATCAAGATTGGCACAATTTTCATGCAGAACGGTGGCAACTGCAATCATGCCATTTAGGAGGTGACACCTTAGTGATAAAGAATGCATTTCTTCTCCTGTCAAATTTGGCAGTTACTACAAAGATACAAAAAATGATAAGACCAACGCCTAATTAAGATTCATAATATCCACTGTACTGAACTGCCTAATGAAAAACTAAATGTGTCCGCTGGTCCCAGACAGAATCCACCCGTGGACCATTAGGAAAATGAATGCCTAACTCTTTCACTGGCCTGACCGGTAAATGATTGTTTCCCCACAGAGCTGACAACGCTGCCATTCCACGCTTTAATTAATGTCCTCACAGGCAGGCCCACACACCCTAATGTGATGGAGTGCTATCGGATTCCTGTCAGATCCTATTCATATCTTTGTCTCAAAGTCCTATCAGCATTTAAGGAGGGCCTAGCCCCCCCCTCACCTTAGTATGTCTGGGATGGGTAAACACCCGTGCTTGGGGGTTGAGTTTTAGCCTTGTTTAGCCTCTTTTCAGGGTAAAAATAATTGAAACATTATAAGTTACCAGGCCATTGCGTCGTCATCAAGATTCACAGTAGGTTCGTCAATATGTTACAAGTTGATTAACTGAGGTTGGACTTTGGTCAATCCTGAAAGATGAGAGACACAAATATAAATGTTCAGAAATCAGGCTGCAGGTGCGTTGACCCCAATCACGCCTGCCCCCTCCCCCCTCTTCTTCCGCACCACCTCCCTCTCCTCCTTTCTCTCAATGTTCTCCTCCCTTCTATCTTCCACCCTCCTCTACCTCCCCTCACCTCCTGCCCTCCCCCTCCTCTCCACACACCTGAGTTTAAGAGTCTCAGTATGGTCTTCAGTGAGAGGAGAAAAATCAAAAGGTGAAGGTGGCTCGTCTTTACGGAGAACGTTCCTTCACATCACAGTCCTCTGCCTGGAGGAATGGAGTTTACCTGCATCCTTCTGTAGAACAAGGTGGTTTCAGACAACCAGTCCTCCTTGAATAGACATGGAGAAAGCCTTTTTGTTTGCCCTGCAGTAAGTCCGTAGGCCTTCGATGGAAATCATCCTGTCCTTTGATGTGCCATTACAGAAACACTTGCCATAGAGAATCTCTCTCATTTCCCAGCCGGTGGCTCTGCATGTTAAAATCAGAGAACGCTCTTCTCAATTTGCTTCTATTCTCTGGTGAATACAATACTGTAGCCTGTACCTGGGGGAGTGAAGGGGGGAAGGGGGAGGGGAGTTGGGTGGCGTGCTTAGAATGAGAAGATCTCAGGCTTATCCAGCAGCATCACTGTCCAGCCACCCAGCCACCAACTGCAGCAGAGACGTTGTGTTGTGTACTCCGTGTTGAGGTGACCTGTGCTGGGCTGCTCATGCTCTAGCTGCACCCCCCCACCCCCCATCCCAACAAGCTGGGACCATGCCAGTAGCCAACAGACACTGATTGGCTGAGCTGATTGGTCGAGGCTCCTGGTGTGACTGGAGGTTAACGAGAATGTGGAGTGTGGAGACTGACGGAGGCTGCTTGTCAGGAGGCTAGAACAGCACATCCATACTGACTGGGCTGAATAAACTAGGGTCTCAACCCTTTATCATACTCTTTCTCTGACATATTCTTCATTACCCAAATATATTTTCTATTATCCAATCCATTTCATATTCCTTAGTACTCATGCCTGACTCCTGCCCGGCCAGTAATGATATGGTAATTCATTCGTAAAACTGGATGGACATGAAATATGTTTCTGCCTACGATAATGTCAAATGGGATTTCTTTGGAGAAAAAAAAATCTATGTGCACCACCTGCCTTCACTTTGTGTCAAAATATGCAAAGCCTGGACTGAGATGTAGAGTCCAACTGGGATTCAGACCTCTATCCTTTTCTATAGACCCATGATGAAATGAATGCACGATGAACAAAAATTATGTTCCCACTGCATCACAGCTATTCAGCTCAGAGATAACTCACAGAAACACACCTGATATCCCCATTAATTAAGTAGCCACACAGAAAACTCTCGATGACCCAAATCGTTGACCTTCACGCCGGAGGAACTAGTGATACTCAACCATCAGCGTTTCATCCAGTCTCACATCCATCCTTCCTCTGCTCAATCAGCATCGCTGGCTGACTTTCTTCACTTTCCTCCAATATGATCCATTAGAAGACGTATATTAGTCTGTGGGTTTTAATGAGAACCAGGTCATGAGGGATCAAAAAGCGAATGAACCTAAATGAGTGTGTAGTCAGCGGAACAGGGTTATAGTGTGTCTGGGGTGTGAGGGATGGATCTACCTCCTGGGTCTTTTATGCAAGTCATCAGCAAGCAACAGAGCTAATGCTTATCTGATGGTACACATCTGCAGTTTAACTGACTACTGCATAGAACAGTACTCTATGTACTATACACACACACCTCACCTATGTAACATGAAGTATCATTATTATATTTTTCGTTAAAAAGTACAGTAATTTCAAGGACAATAATTTTCATGCCACTTGTCACATGTACAGAAAATGTCCCTAAGCGAGCACCCATACTTACAGCACTTATATACTATATATAATAAAACATATATAATTGCGCACACCATGGCGGACCATTCACACATTGTAGTTCTGCCTTGATTGTGTACTCTTATGCGGATGATGAAGGTCTTATTTGTACTGTGAGACCTGCAGAGGGAGTGGAAACTCAGCACTCCAGAGCTTCAGGGGGGCGGGGTCCAGTCGTTTAAGGGTCGGAGGCTAGTCTGACCGACACGGGGGTCAGAGGAAGCCATGGGGAACCAAACATGCAGGGTACAGCTGGACCAAACAAGAACAATTATATCAACTATTAAAAAAGAAATATCCTGTATACAGATGGTGTATTGCTGTGTGTGGGAGGATGGGTTGAGATTCTGGACGTCTACATCCTTTTACCATCACCTACTTTTACCATTAGCATGAATCATATTTTCAAATCCCTGTGCACTCTAACAGTGAAAATTTGATTTCTTTACATTCTATACAAAAAATATGTATGGGTCTCTAAAAGGAAATCAATTCTGGATGATAACCATAATTACCAGGTTGTTAAGCAGGAGGTATAATTGGTACATGCTGACTATGGTTTCTTTGTTGCAAGCTTTTGTTATGGCATGAAATAAAATGGCTGTGCACATTTATACTTGAAGCGAGCAAGACGCAAACCTGCAATGTATTTTAAATGAATTTATGTATCTAATCTTGAATGAATTGATTTATAGAAGTGCCAAATGCATGTGATAAGCCCCCAGAGAGATGATAAAATGTCATCTAAAATCACCACATTGTCACTGTTGCGCGTCCTGATATTTTAATTCTGACGAACAATGAATTATTCATAACAGAGAGACTATTTTTTTAATAGAGACATGAATTGTCTTTTGACTGACAGGCCAACGGAGACATTCCTTCCCTCTGCTTAGTCACAGCACACTCTGCCACTGCCTCTTTCTGCACACAACATGAATTAACTCTCAAGGAGAGAACTTTGCCCGTGAATTTCTAATTTTTAATTAGAAAAATCTGTCTTGTTGCTATCTGGGAGGCAATCACAGGATGTTATTGTTATTGTGGCCATCTGCATGATCATGATAGTTCAGCAACCATTAATAAGGGCAGGGTCTTAACAGCAGAACTCTGACATTAGAAAATCTCGTAAATCCTTCACCATCGGCACTCATTTAAATGTTCTGGAATCAGACTGCAGGTGCATTGACCTCAATCTCCCCTTCTCCCTTCCCCTTCCCACTTCTTCTCCAAATCGACCGCTCCTCCTCCACCCTCTCCTGCTACCTGGAGCACGACTCTGTGTTTGCCTGACATCTCTACTCCCTGTTACGAAACAGAACCCTCCAGAGTAGCTGTATCACCCTGTGAATTGAGCCTGAGAACCAACGCTACTGTAATTCATCAATCCTGTTTATGTTTTGATGACACCCTAATTGGGTGTGCCACGTCGTCGATGACGTGGCCATCCTTTGTAATCTCACATATATATTTCTTTATTATTGTTTATTTTCCCACCCCTAAAACTCGGTCAATATTTGGACTACATAGAGAACGACCCGGTAAAACGTTCCGTCTTGGTAGCGATTGAGTTGCTTGTATCAGAATTTACGTTCCGATGCATGGTTTAAGCTTAAAGTACATTTTTGTGGCGAAAAGTGAAGCTAATGTGGCTAACTTGCTAGCCACAGTCATTGACGTTCCTACCGTCACTAACGTCACGAAAACACGCGTGACTGCCAGGCTGTAGAAGAACATTCGTTTAGCAGCTCGTTAACTTCTGGGAGATAGCTAGGCTAACTTGAAATGCCAGAAGCATTACTTTACCCTTACATTGTAAGGGGACTGCAAAAATACTAGTCCGGTCACCGGTGGTGTACTGTAGACACATTTCTTGCAGCAACTGAATGGTGAGATTGTCCGAATCCTAGCTAGGTGTTGTTGAGGATAGCGTTAGCTTGTTTTAGCCATTACCTCAGTTTGCAACCGCCCAACTTTGTGTACATTTAGTCTAGCCAGATAGGCAAATTTCAACTATACAGAAGAACGCTACCGAAATAAACGTACTGTACTGCAAACGATTTGTTTTAAGGAGTTTTTATTTGCAACTGTCTGCTTTTGGACTGTTTAGCGTAGCTAGCTCTAGTAGATAGCTCTACTGTAGTGTAGTAGTAACGCTAACTAACGACTGGCTGTTCGTTCGTGAAGGCGCCAAAAGTGGATGGTAAAAATAGAAAAGGTAGTCTACAGTAGGCTACATTAAACCAATAAAACCGTTTCTAACAACGTTATGTTTTCTCCGTGTTTGTATTATTCAATTTAGTTGTAGGCCTATATGTGCTTACTTCTTTTTGCTATACAGTTCAGGTAATGCTAGCTAGGCATTTAGGAGTTGAATGATCAGATCAACCCAACATTCTGGGTTAAATGGTCAACCCATCTTGCTGGGTTAACGTGTGTTCTGTCCTATATTTAACCAGCTGCTGGGTTGGAATTGACTGGGCTGTTTTAAACCTTACCCAGCATTTTTTAGAGTGAACTGTGTCATGTAGGCTAGGCTGAATTGTGAGCTCACGGTGTCCGGTAGCCTACTCTATGCTATAAATATAGCGAGCAACTCGACATTCAGACGTCTCTGAGGTAGCTTTAAAATATCAGAAAACATTTATATATTGACGTTGATACATTTAGATGAATCAATATGTCCTACACCAGCTTGCGATCCATTTTATGACATTAGCCTATGTTGCCCGGGCAACACATACTACAGCGGTCTATGATGCATCTGTTTTCAATCGTTAAAATAAACATTACTCACAAATACATTTTCGTTGTACGATTTATTATGACATTAGATTACAAGTAAACGATTGGTTGGTGAAATAATCATTACCTGTGATTTCAAACGAGTACTGCAACGCTGTAGCCTACGCGAGACACTGTAGCTAACAAAAACATCCACAGCTGTTTACAGTAGGAAGTCAAACGGCGACAGAACATGTTCGGCACTCCCTTAAATCAAAAGTATTTCAATAAGTGAAACTGTCTGACTACTAACCCGAACTTCATTGACACAGCCTAAACTTGTCAATCTGTTCATGAAAGCAATATTTAATTTCAGCCTAAACCGTACAACGGAACGTTCAACCAACGATCGCCACCAAGACGAACACTGTATTATACAATTTACCGGGGCAGCTTCTCCACAAAGGGCTATATCGCATTTTGCGTTGTTACTGACAATGATCGCTATTGAGCTTTTTATGCATGAGCGATTTTCCACTAAATAAATGTCAAGTTTATGTACGTTTTTGGGGGCACGTCATAAGTTAGCAGATATAGAGCTACTGTTTGAATCGCCATTCCATCAGAAATATTTCCAGTGATAACGTTGTTACAGTAGCTTCTTTCCAAGGGTGTTCTTAATGAATTATTATGCAATAGACTATGAGTAGGCTAAATGCTTGAAAATATCACTAGAAGGGAAAAACTTAAAGGGACGGACAAGCAGGCACACCCTCACAATTTCCCCAGAAATTGCATGCTCTCTAGTTGAACATAACAGTCAATCCACAATCGTCTGTAACCTGCTCTCATTAATCACATAAGTCAAATGGTGTTGCACTAATTGGAGGGAAATTGTTTCCATGAGGTGGTTAGGGAAAGTTAGAGTGAAACACAGGGGGAACACGGGACAACCCTTGGTTGCAGATTTCTCTACAAAGTGCAAAGTTGGTTTTGGCCTTATTCGCCTGTCTTCCCAGTTCTTTGTTTGTGGTTTCAAGTACTGAACCTTTTCAGCAGTAAACCACTCTGCTGTACAGCACACAGATGGCTGAACACCTTGATGACCAGATGACCGATAGCTTCATTCATGGCCTCATGCTGCTTGGAGTCAATGCATCCAGAGGCCTTTTTCCTCTGCACACGAGAGCATGAGAGCCATCACAGAACAATCGGTAGTGAGCTGGTTCTAAGCTCTCAATACTCCTCCATCCTTTTCAGGTGTGGAGCACCTAGCTTTCTCAGATATCGGATTGGAACACTGTGACCTGAGTGATCTCTTGGTTCTTTGTCTGGGTAAACTTGTGTTGGCACGCAGATGCCCATTGACCATGTTAGTCAAAAGCCACTTAAAGACATGAAAGACCTTAGAGTTTTTTCAGAACAGTAATCCTACGATCATCTTTCGTGATGAAATCCCACAACGCAAAGACTGTTGAATCATCTCACTGCTTGACCAATGAGCTCCCTTCCTGACTATTTCTGCTAACTACGGTATGTATGTTCCTGACGTGTGTATCTTTGAAGGATCCCAACTGCTTATGGAACCAAACCAGAGTTCATCTTAATATACACTGCAAGAGCTGACCTACGGATGTCCTCCCTAAATCCTTCACCAGAGAATATCTACAAAGTCAGGTTACGGCTGGGATCCATACTGGGGTATTTAACAGGAGCCAGCAAACGATCTGCAGTGTTCAGAATGTGAATGAATCCCCGGGGAGGGGAGACAGAGGGGGAGGAAGTGCTGAGATTAACAGGATAGTATTCCTAGATCAAACTACGAGCACAGCCAGTGAGCTAATTGTCTCTCTAAGGAAGTGTAAAAACAAATGCCCTGTGCGGGTGCTTTATCACATCAACATCACATTTCTTATGTCCAATCACTGCAAGTGGTCATTAAAACTTGTGCAAGCATTTAAAGGAGGACTCAGAAAAGTCCCAACATGAAATATTGCTGTTGTACAGGCTTTGTCTATTTCATGAGACTTTATTCATCCCCTTGGGGAGTTTGCATGGACATATTTGAACCACCATGCACAATTAAATACTAATATCACTGTTCTTCAATCTGCCCCATCCCCAATGGTCAGACTGAAGTGTATAGTATTAAATACACTCACAACTATTTAACTGATAGTTTAAATGTGTAATACTTGATAAGTACCTAAGTATCATAGTACTGTTACATAACAAAACTAATGATTTGCATTGCGTATGCACTACATCTCTCGAAATAGCTATTTCAGTGGATGTCAGAACTGAAATTAAACTAAATTATGAACTTCTTGTATCTCCTGCGCTTCTCATTCCTCTAAATTGCAATTTAGGTAGCAGGTGTGCTACACACACAAACGCATACACACACAAACACAAACAGCTGAAACTGCATCCATCATTACCAAAGCAATTTGATGAGTTCCATGATTTTTTTCTATTTGGTCTTTATGATTGTGGAGAAACCATATTAAATAGTTCCTATTTGAAACTATGTTTTAACACCTCCATTGATCATACTCAGATCTATATCAAATACATCACAGAAGCATTCAAGCAATACTGGCACACCAACATCTGTGATCTGTGATGAATGTGCCTGCACCAGCAGTACTGTACACTATAACCACCTCAGAATGTTCTGGAGCTCACCCAGTTTGTCATTGACAAATTGACCATATGATCAGGTATAACAGGGGTGTTTTAATCATAGAAAATGTAGATTGAATATAATGGGAACAGCTTTAGCTTTGATTAATGGAATTAGAAAACATGGCATGACTTCTCTACACTTCTTTGTCCCGTGAAATAGATTCCTGCTGTCCAAAATATTTTGTTTGTCCCCTTTGTGTCATCACAAAAATGGGCAACACAAAGGGTTTGCCGGGCCAAATCCTTAATATGTGCCCCCTTCTGCCCCCTGGAATGAGTAGAAGCGCATTGGGACCTGCCAATACAACAGGGCAAGTGGGAGAGTTTTGCCCATCAGTATTATCTCTCTCTCTCTCTCTCTCTCTCTCTCTCTCTCTCCTCTCTCTCTCTCTCTCTCTCTCTCTGATCTAGGGACGGGGATGACAAAGATGGTGGTCAGGATGATGACAAGATGACGAGGATATCGGACCTCTCATCACAGAGGATCACACGGAGACCAGAAGGAGACACACATGACCCACTGATACCCATAAGCCACTTGGCCTGCGCAGGTCAAAACAAGACTAACAGCAATTGGCTAATAATGTCGTAATCAACATCATTAGCAACCAATCACATTTGGACTTTGCCAAGCATACAGGCCCGGCTCTGAGCGCACCATAACAGAGCTGGAATTATATTAAAACAGCGGGCTGCTGCTCTTTTACTTAATGGCCTATTCTACAGCAGCTGTTTCTACAAAGACCAGGGACAGAACCAGGGGGGAGTCTGTTACAAAACACTACACTATCAGACTACACCCCCGCCCCCCCCCAACACACACACATCCAAATAACCACAGATGGGCTTCTCTCTCTCTCTTTTTCTCTGACACGAACTTGCGCCCACCCACACCCAACCATTTGGCACAGAGAGCTTATGTTGTGCCTCGTGTTGCAGGGAAGTGGTCCTGCCGTGGCTCTTGTTCTTCCACTAATCACATTGTGACTGTTATCTTCTGCTGGCATTAGTGTTACCAGGGGTCGTACACGATTCCTGGCAGGATGCAATCATGGCGCCCTGTCTGCCACGACCCTTTGTGGATATACCTTTAGTCTGCTTCTTTGAGAGAGCGCTCGCCGGACGACCTAGCTCTCCTTTTAATGAGGACTGTGGGGGTTGGTCGAGGTTCACTTCCCTCCCTCTGGTTCTTTCTCTGTCCATCGCGAACGGAAGTTGAACAGGCTGAAGATAATAAGCATGGCATCTCCTTCATAGGTGTCAAACTTTCGAACTCGCCAAAGCTCTGTAGAGAAAAGGTCGATTCTAGAAAGAAACACAAGATGTACTTATTATTGGAAGCAACATGTACATTCCACATCTGTCAGACGTGTCCATGTTCTTTCTCCACTGTTTATAACTGTATTTTCAAATAATCTTTTTATTTAGACAATATGATATACCCAACATCCCCATCCCTTGCCAATGAACATGGAGGTACTCCGGGTCAAATTAGGGACTCCGTTTAACTAAGCCTAATGAATATTCATAAGATTTATGTTCGGCTCTAATGTTCTGCATCTGGACATAAAATCTGCTTAATTTCCTTTCAACACCTGTTTACTGCCAAATGCCCCAGCAAATCAGTATAACTCACATGCTGTATACCATATTAATCTGTCAGGCAGACAGGCAGGCAGGCAGGCAAGCAGGCAGGCAGGCAGGCAGGCAGGCAGGCAGGCAGGCAGGCAGGCAGGCAGGCAGGCAGGCAGGCAGGCAGGCAGGCAGGCAGGCAGGCAGGCAGGCAGGCAGGCCGATTGTAGCTAGATCCTTCTGGGTATACTTGATATTTGATACTTCATACCAAAATGTATCTCTGTCCAGAGCATTAAAAAACCTTAGATAAAGGGGCTTATGGGTAGGGTAGTTCTTTGCAGGCCAGAGATCAGAGATGAGTTGGGAGAAACAAATTGGCTGTATACAGTATATTGTGCCAATATCATACGGTGGAGCCATATGGTTTTCTGTTTCAATGTTTGATTAATGACTGATATTTCTGGTTGTGACAGTGTGTAGTGCGTGTGTGTGAGAGTTTGAGTGTGTGTGTGTGAATATGTCTGTGTGTGTGTGTGTTCAGAGCCTACTACAGGGTGCTGCTCCAGTTCCAGCAGCACCACATGGAACCCAGGCGGAAGCTCAGCCCCATCAGGGGAGAACCCGTCTGCTAGTTCCCCCTCCTCACCAGGAGACCCAACAAGAACTCCGGCTCTGCCATCGCTTTAGCAGGCCTGGCCAGGCCGAGACAACTCCCATCTCTGCTCCCATCACTGAGGATCATTTTATATGCAGAGAGCTCCAGAGATAAGCTTCTTGTTGAAAATAAGGACATCCAAAAGATTTATTTACTTCACATCTATCTTTTAATAGCCCGTCTGTCCACACCTTTTGTTGAGGCCAAAACATTTAAACCCCCGCCAGAGCAATAACAGTATCACAAATTGGCAAGATCAACATCAATTACATTTGGAGGCAGCCTGAAAACCAAAATATCTTTGTTTCTTTCTTTTTTTACTTGTTCATGTTCAGTGTTAGTGCTCCAGTCCTGTTTGGGTAGCAGACAACACATCACAGACTGAGTCTTTAGAAAACATCACATTAATGAATGAGGCAATGAAGAAGAAAAAATGACAAAGTGACCAGAGGACGAAAAAGTTATTCAACTGTATGTGTGCCTGCCTGTCTGCCTGTCTGCCTGTCTGGAAACGTGACATTTCGGAGCTCCATTTCAGTCTGAGTCTTTCTCAGCTCAGCTCTAAGTTTTGTGTTGTTTTGAAGGCAGTGAGTTCACATCGACCACAGAGCATAAAAAACTAACTTTTGGCTGTCCAGACCTAACAAAGCATCCGTCACAAATTTTTTTCTGCCTGTCTCAATCTATCTGTACAGTAGGAGTCTCTTTGTTGGACTAAACCACATGTCTCCCTCTGGACTCTTCAAGCAGATCTCACATTTAGGGCTGGACAGAAGTGAAGAGGAAGAAGCATTCATTGACTCTGTTGAACTAGAAGCAGTTTGTTGTTCCCTGCAGATGGCAACTCTGGGGTTGGGTCTTCACTGTTTCTGAAGCTTCTTTCAAAATATGGGAGAGCAAAACAAACTCTCACAGCAGGTTTGAAGATTCACTTGTCCACCATGTCAAAAGTATTTGTAGTAGTATTTGTTGTGTGTATGTGGAAGTACATATGCATGACCAATAAGTCTAAAGTACACAGTCTACAGAGAGAGAGTTTGTGTGTCTTTGTGTGTGTGTGTTTGTATGAGTGTGTGTGTACGTGTGTGTGCGTGTGACAGACATCAACCTTATTGCCGACGGTGCAAACAGCATGTGGCAGGGTCTGAAGAAATCCTCCCCCTGTACAAATCATAGATTCCTAGGGGCTGGAGTTGTGCTCCTACCCCGTCCCCCCCTCCCCTCTCTGAGTCTGTCTTGGTCAGGCATCCCCTCTTCCTGGCTCCAGGAGTCTGGCTGTCTGCTCCTTAAATAGAGCTGACCTCAGTGGAGACACTGGGGCCGCTGCTGTCTTTAACTCTGCTCAGGGACCTCAGGATCTCCATTTACATGCGTGTGTGCATATGGTAGAGTAGAGGGAGTGCGATGTGTGTGTGTGTGTGTGTGTGCGTGCGTGTGTGCGTTTGTGTGTGTAAATGCAAGTGACTTAACACCCTCACTAACCCTGCCCCATACACTATGGGCCCTATTTTGACGATCTGAAACGCAAGTAGCAAAGCGCAAAGCGCAAAGCGCAAGTGGGCGGGACTCCGGTGCGGTTGCTATTTTAGCAGCGGGATAAATGACTTTGCGCCTGACGCAAATGTAAAAGAGGTAGCTACATTACTAATGGGTGTGGTTTGGGCGTAACGTGCAATAAGCCAATCAGAGCGTCATCTCACATTCCCTTTAAGAGCAGCGCTTGTTCCATGGCGGATTGCTATTATAACGGCGGATTTGCCAGGCGCACGCCAGCGGTTCACAGGAGACCGACGTTCTCGTCAGGACCGTAAACGATAGAGAAGTGATTGTATGGGAAAGGCAGAGCAGTTTCATTGCACTAAGTTGCCCACTCATGCTGCTCATTCAAATGTAGCCTATTTTGACATATATTTTAAAACATTTAATTGCTTAGTTCTTAGAATTAGTTTAACTGTTGTACTTTTGTTTACTTAATGTGAGACCCGTAGGGTATATGTTTATTTTTTGCACCTTCCTTCCTGCCACAGTAAATTGAAAACTGAATTCTGATTCTGATGTGCATGGGAGAAGAAACCTACCCAAATTAGCTTCGGTTAAACAGGCGTAGGAGTAAATTGCCACAGTTGTTACAATTCAAGTTCACATACAATAACATCTTATTAATTATTGATATGAACGAAATGTAACACAGCTAGCCATACAATAAATCAAAACAATACGTAGTTTCGCAGGAAGAATACCCTGGCTTCGCAGTGCGCACGGACCAAGCTTGCGCCGTTAAAATAGCATCTGAATAATGCGCCATTGTCTTTAAACCACCTTTTTCCTGGTCAGTGGCGGAATGGTTTTTCGGAAACCGCAAGATAGCACCAAGAACGTTTGCGCCGGAACACGCCTCCTTTTTCGCTGAACCGCCCCCCGGAGCGCAAGGTCATTTCGATGTGCGCCCGTGGAGGGAAAAATCCGCTTTGCGCCGAGTGCAAGCTAGGAATGATACTTGCGTCACTGACAAAGTCAATTGCGCTGGGTGCAAGATAGGGCCCTATATCTCCAAAGAAACGATATGGTCTGATGGAAAATGATGATATTGGTTATACATTCCACCATTTGCAGTAAACTTCACTGCTGTGAAGTTTGTGAAACTTTAATGGTGTGTAAAAATGATGTGTACTGCCTTTTTGAGCACCTCTCTGTTGGACCTAATTATCAACAGGACAAATTAAATTGAGTCAGGAATTCAGTGAAGTTTTCACACATCTTCAACCAATAGTTCAGAACAAGCATGGGGTTACATTACCCTACCCCACATAAACACACACACACACAGGCACACAGGTATACACTCCCACACACAGGTACACACTTAATTACAGAGCTTCCATACACAGATGAGTGTTGAATAATACATGAGAATATCATCCTGATACGGCTGAGAGATAAAACACACACACAGATAATAAAAATGGTAATAACTGGATGACTCAAACACAGGGCTGGGTGAGCCGAACATAGCTCCCGTCAAGACGAGTGTTAGACATGCGCAGTTCCCAGAGGCGCGCAACAACAAATACGCAACGCGCTACATGCTAACACATTCCTGCACATCCGAGAGTCATGGTAGTGGCCTCGGCGTTGGGGGCACATGCTGTATATGAATTCATTTCTGCAGTTCATTCTATAAACTTGACACCCTGCTCAGCGGGTGCCTGGCTCAACAGATTCTTTTGCCGAAAATAGGAAACCCGGTTGCCATAGCTCTGTGACTGGCAACAAAAATGTGATCCTTTCAAGGGATGTAACGTGGTCATCATCATGTGGAGCTTCATTCTTCCCTGGTGATTTACAGGATGTTCTATGATATACATTTCTTGTTGTAGGTTTTCAAAGGTAGGCATTAAGTGCGAACTTATCTTTCAAAGAGCCTCTGATTGGATTGGAGTTGATAGGATATACAGCATATTTTGTAAATTTCACAACAAATGGCAAGGGAAATCTAAGTGTACTGACCATCCAATACTGTTTGTGCAGTCAATAGTATATTTATTGTAAATATCATATCCTTTATGCAAATTGATTTGTTGCACACAACAGTTTAATGACATAAAACATAACTTGCAGTCTATTGATTTTAGTTAGAGATCATCCCTGGATGAGAAGAATCAACTATTGAGCTAAAAATCACAGTGTGTTACAGTTACAGTGTGAGAGAACAGCAGATCAACAAAAGGAAAAAGAAAATATGTGCATGGAGTAAATCCAATTACCCTTATCTTCCCTCTTTCTATTAATGAGTATTTGTGCAATTTCGCCATGACTGGTATGGGTGGTGGGGCAAAGTAATGGTGCACAGCAGGAAGGTTCAAAAGTGTTTTAGTTTGATTCACCTCTCAAGGACACCTAGATCACAACATTCAATACGTTTGGTCATTTGGAAAAGAGATAATAAGCAATTTGAGGTTGTGAACCCATGGCCCAGACACAAGGGAGGAGCCCTCGGAGAGATTGGAAATGATCCTGGACCATAGACTGTCGGGGAAAAGGAGGAGAAGGAGAGTGATAGAGGAAGAGACAGAACGGCTTTGTTTGTGGCCAGTCTGGTTCCCAGTTCCAGTCCAAAATAGGAGTTATGTCTTATGTCACTGCAGAAAACACTGAGCGCCGTCATAAGTCATCTAAATGAATGAGTGCTAACTTCTGACCACGATCCCTTCTAATTCAACTGAACGACAACATCAATGATCTGGCCGACACATTGCTACCAGCCATCAGAACAACACACCGTCCTCTCTGCAGTACACTACACTGTTGAGAGGGGCCTCGTTTGTATAAAAGGGAGGATTCATGTATGACGTGTACTACTGTGGGATTTTTTATTGCTTGGTACTCAAACTATGATTTATATAGAACTGTACATAAAAATGATTACGATTTATATGTATATACATATATACAGTGAATTAATTGTATACATGTATTGGTTTGTGGAAAGGTGGAACATTGTGATAGAAGTACCTAAGCCAGGGCAACCCTCCCCTGTGCCAAATCACCACCTGCTTTTAGTCCAATTTTACTGGCAGCAAAATTGCCTTGATAAGTTTAGGCTCCGTCACTTAAGCTCGCAGAGAATAGACACGATGAAGGATTCAGCCAGGAATAATGAACACAAATGTGCCAAAGCCAAACAAAAAGGAATGTATAGGGGTACACTTACAAATGTCAACAGCAACATCAGTAAGACATACGTGCTTCTGAAACACTATTATGTGGTTGTGTCGCTTACACAGAGTGCTTCCTAACAACCAGTTTTCTAAAATATCCGCTTGGCTGAAGTATACATCATAATCAAACCATGAACCTGAAAGGAGCCAAGATCTAAGCATTGTATGTTGGGTCCCCTGAGCACATCAGAGAGCTTCTAGTTGGATGTCGGTGGATAGTAATGATCATCTTTATTTAGCTTATAGACTGTTCATGGTACATTTGCATTGTGAGCTAACACTCAGAGCGTTCTACCTCTGACAGGATCTACCACTTCGTATAAATGTTTAATCTGATGAATTCGGTAAATAAAATACATAGCATAGTGATTTATTAGAAGTCATTCGTAGGGAGGAAACCTATTGTTATTGTAATTCTGTTTTTTGTTTTGTTTTGGAATGGCCCTTCTCCACTTGAACTAACAAAGAATGGTATGCACTTGGCTCTTTCTGGGCAAATATGTGTCGTTTTCCGAAACGTTGAGGTTGGCATGGTTGAGATAAACTTCAAAACTTTAGATTAAACAAACTTTGCCCTTTGCTTAACTTTTTTTAATGGGAGACAACAATTCATTTCTCTCAATGTCAGGATGTTCTACTGAGCAGTGTTTCTGGCTAAGCTTCAGACAGTGTGAGGGAGAGACAGAGTTGAAGGGAGATAGAGAAATAAAGAGAAAGATAGAGACAGAGACAGAAGGGAATGAAGAAAAGATATGAATGATATAAACCAAACCATCTTAGAGATTTACATTAGATTCGACCTTGACGCTGCAGTCCAACTGATTAAATATGAAATCTTCTTCCCAGCCTTGACATTGTGTATTTGCAACTTAGTTGCTGATATCTAGATACTAAAAAAATCCCACAAACTCACACCACATTCCCTGTCACGCTCGGCTACACAGTCCAGTGGTAAGTGCTTGGTATTCACAAGTGAATGGGCATTCTGAGGAGTCTGTTAATTACATTTCAGAAGTGTTACCCACCACCTCTCCAGGTGCTTGATCAGCAAAAGCAGGCAGAAAGGTGACTTTACCTCCCCGAACACGTCATAGTCTATGAGATGGAACACAGGTGCTCGGAGGCGGTATTAGTGTTAGCCTGCACCATATCCAAAGTGAAATCATAATTTTGCCTTAACGGCTGACTGGACTTCATTTGTGCAAAACCCGTTGTGCAAAACCCACTGAAGCAGTTAAGGTTTATAATGATGTAGCTTAGAGGTACCATGTACTCCTTGTTATGAGTAATAGGGGTTTAAAGGAGTAATCTCAGCTTTTATTAGAGAGAGAGAGAGAGAGAGAGAGAGAGGAGAGAGAGAGAGAGAGAGGAGAGAGAGAGAACGCGAGAGAGAGAACGCGAGAGAGAGAGAACGTGAGAGAGAGAGAGAGAACGCGAGAGAGAGAAAGCGCGAGAGAGAGGGAAATAGAGAGTGGGAAATAGGGATATGTAGTTAGGGAGATAGCAGGCTGTCCATCTGTTCACCCAGTCTGCCTCTACATAGGTGAATGCCCACTAGGGAACCACCAACATGGCATTGGGCCAAAGTGTCAGGGTGTCAGGAAAAACATGCATGTCTTCATTATTTCATAAACCGCTCTATAACCTATTCCTTGAAAAAGTAGATCTGCATTTGCGCATTGAATACAAGTATATCTATATTTACACATACTTGGTATCTTGGAGAAGCCTACTGTGTTTAAGACTACCATGACAATTCCACTCAGTCACCCTGAGCTGCCAACAGGAGCTGCCCAGCTCGTATGGTCGGCCTCAGCCGGGTCAGGTCCCATATCAGGTCCTCTTCTGACATCATATGTTGTTCCTCTGTGTCTCATTCATCACGTGGATCCAGGCAGCTTTTTAACCAATCCCAGGACCTGCAGAGGGTAGGACACAGAGACATGCAGGGTAAGACATGCAGATGAAGGAATAGAGAGAGCTCACCCGTGGAGACTAACCTCCAGCTGCTCCAGGAGGTCAACACACCTCCTCCACTCCTCCTCCGCATCCCCCTCCCCTTTCACCTCCTCAACCTCCTGCTAATTTTCTTCCTTCCTGTCCAAGATATACCACCTTCTCCTCCTCCCCCGCCCTTCCTCCTCCTCCTTCTTTTGGTCTTGGTTGCCCTAGTTGCATATATTCAGTAAATAATGACATTTATGAGGGAACACTACTGGCTGGCAGTCCTACCACTGATATGTGTTGACAGCCTGCACATGATCTGTGTTTAGAAAACACTTATTTTTCTTCTCTCGTCCCTCTCTCTTTCTCTTCCACGCTCCTTCACCCTTTACCCTCTTCTTTACCTCTCACGTAAATCCTTCCTCTCTCCCAGCAGGAAGGGGCTTTTGTGGGAAGAGGAGACCAGCCAGCCTGGTAGAGATGAGCAAATGGTGTCAGACCCATGGCCGAGGGCAGGATCTCCATGAGACCAACCGGCAATGGACCAGAGGAAGCCTGATAATACAGTCACAGAGGTAATCACCCTTGACCACTTCTCCCTCTGCAGACAGGGATGGTAGCAGACGCTGAGAAAAGGAAACTTCTGGGCTGACTTTGGGAACCCGTGAAGCCCAACAGTCATCAGTGCTGACGAGGTCCAGACCAAACAGACAGCGACCGTCTCCGGACCATCTGGTAGCAAATGATCCAATGTCGAGTCAGCATCATCAACTTCTCTCTGGGAAATTTACTGATTCTAGGGAAACAAATCTGCTTCTGTCCATGGTTCATTTGTGCATTTGCTGGAGGTGGCTCATTGCTTTCGCTCATGTGCAAACTATGTAATTCAATATTCCACAGGGAAACAGTCGGTGTTCAATGTTGACTGTAAATCCCCACACGGACGTCAGCATATTAATGACAGCTGTCAGGTTTGTTAATGAAGTATTTCAGTGATAAGTGCATGCAGGTGTACTTTCCTCTCTGTCTCCCTCCTTGTTTGGTAAGTAGAACTCACTGTCAGAGATGAGGGGAGGAGCCGTCTGGAGCTTGATTAATGACCAAAAGAAATATTGAGACCTTATCTGTGGATTCTCTCAACAGGCATAATGAGAAATATTGATAGAAGTGGATATTTACATAGATACTCAGAGGAGCTCCAGGTAACAACTTCATCTCTGCACTCGTGAAAGGAATACTGAAAACAAACCACTGCAGATACTCTCAAAAGGGAATTGAAACTGGAACCTTCTCCAAAATGGAGGGAACATATTTCCCTCCACTTTTGTTTGACATGTTTAAACATGTTTAATTAGTTAGAGGTTAATAAAATGTATGAGAAAATACAGTCTGCTTTTGTGCCTTTTGTGGTGACAGACACATATAAGTGGGAATGTTTATATGGTGTGAAGAGCTGCTGGACAAGTAATTTGGATTTGAGTGACAGTGTAGGCTTTCCAATTATGGTACACTTAACCTATTATATGAACCACTTATGAGTCCAGGACATAAACAAGTAAACTGTTTATTCAATAGTGATGGGGGGTTGTGGGAGGGGTTTGTTGCAATGTTTCCTATGATATGATAGCTTGATGTTCCCTAGAAGACCATGGGACCTGACAAGGAAATAATCTGTTGGGCCCAAACGTAACCCAAAAATTACAGCCAACTGGTTCTGCCACTATGCACTAAGGTCAGTCTAAACTCTGTAATCCGTTTCAGAAATAACTCTGTTGTCATTGCGTGTCACGTTTCACCAAGGACTTCTTTTCCCAGCAGGCACTAATTCCTGGTCCAGTAGACGACGTGGGGACACGAGACAGGGAGGCGGGGCTAATTCAATTAGTATGAAAGCAGAGTGCTGTGGGCGCCAGAGTTACCCTTGACGATGCCTGTCGCATCGTAAATAGACACAATGCCGCAAGTTCACTCTGACCCGGTCCACAACTCTGGTCTGACCATACCCCGACCTTCACAACGGCATCTCTTAACCACGTCATGAAATCAATTCCAAAAGTATACCTCTTTGAGATGCCAAGTCTCAAAGGTAATTTGAAGCACTACTCAACTTGATTTCCTAAACAGGGGAAACGTCTTCAATCGCTTCTCTCAATTTCCATACAGATACTGGAAGTATTCTCCTGTTTCGGTTTCATGTGTGACATGGCAAGATATCAGCACTGACAGAATACTTTTGTTAAAACAAATGCTGAATCCCTACATGACCTGAGCTGTATATATAATGTATGATGATTGTACTCCAAGATCAGCTTGTTATCCTGGACCCAGTAATGCTACAATCCATTGGACCTGGTGTATTGTCTGGACTGGCCCACTTGAATGCCCTGTAGAATAATGAACAAGCCCAGGGTACAAGGATACCACTGCTTATGGACATGGATAATTCCCTACCATCCCTTTCTTTAAAGCACAAAACAAGTCCTGCAAAATGCACATATATATACTGCACCAGAATAATTGGAAAGAAAATCCTTTATGATTTATCCTGGCTTTTACTTTGTTCTATGAAGCCTTCAAGGATGTCATTGAATTAAAAGAAAAAAACCCACGTAACAAAATGTTGGATAAGCGGTCCATGTCGAAACATCAATGAGAGGAAATGAGAAAAACAAGCTTGTTCTCTCTGTCATCCATTTGGAGTTTGATCTTCATCCTAGTGTTGTACTGAATCCCATCCCCCTCATCATTAAGATTGTTCGGTGAAGTAGTAAAACTTTTCTATTTGGGGAACATTGTCGGATTCATATCAAAGAGTTTGCCTGGCTGACAGGATGATACAGCTGATAAATGATGCTGTGGAATGGGTGTTATCCCTGTCGTTTGAATGAAGACTGAACAGCTCCACAGATGGGCTGCCTAAACATGGAAAATGTGTGTAATTTCTTGTGTTTTCAGATGAATCATCAGACATCCTAACTGCAGCTTTACAAAACATCAGCTGAATCCAGATTAGCAAAACGTCTGTCAACAGTAAGAAGAATTGAGCGGAAAAACTGTGAAAACAATCTCCTTCCTACACGACCACGTACCTTCACGGACTACCGATGGATCAGCAGGAGCCCTATCGACTATAACGCCCCAAGTTTGTCTCAACAATAATACTGCAATATTAAAAAAATTATTGCCTAATAATTTTCATTTTTGTAAGACAGGACCTGTGACCTCAAGTACTGAGGTCAAAAGAAGTGCCTCAGCGGTTACCATGCCAGCCTGACTCCATAACCTTTCCTGCGTGTTGCTGGGAGACACTGATAATGGCATTGTCACTGCTCGGCCAACATCGGTACCTCTCTCCTGGCCACTAACGACACAGTTGTCAGTGGCGACAGGTCACCCACGACAACAGAGATCCTTCAGGATACCTGGATAGGCCGCCTCTGACATTATTGATCACTGGTCTTGATGGAGACGGGCCAACTGACTGGACCTCCGTCCCTTTCCCCTGAGAGCTGGCTCCTTCACATACAGTCTCAGAAACCTCCCTCTCCCTCATCGACAGGCAGACAGATAACCTTTAGCTAAATGATGAGGTCGATGGGAGCTGGGAACATGTACGTGCGTTGCAGCACCCTGGTGGTGTCCGCACATTCCAAATGAATTCCCAGCCCTGCAGTGACAGGCCTTTGCAGTGACCTTGTCTACAATTATGTGGTGGGTCAAGACTCCCTGCTGCCCATGTGGTCGGTTACATTCCCGAGCTTTCAAAATGGTTGCCACGAGCAATGGAATATTTCCACTGCATCAACACCCACATATTGAATGTCATCGTTGGCTGTGCTGAGGAGACTCCATAAAAATGCCTTTTTGTTATTTGAATATCTTTGAATGTTTGAAATTTGCTTGAAATAATACAGTAGAAAGAACTCAAAATGTAATTTGACAGTATTTCAGACTACAAAACGAACCATTTCTTCTGACGGTCCATAGAAATGATTAATAGCCTCACTTTGCAATAACTGTGCAATCTGAAGCTGGGCTAAAGAGAGTGGTCATTAATTTTCTCTCAGGGGAAGTAACTCATGGTGGTGTGTAATGAACCTACAAGTGGCCATTTACCAGAAAAAGTGGCCTAATTTAAATGCTTGTCTGATTCAAAATTGTATCAATTCCCTTCCTGCACCTACTTTTTCCACTGCCACAGTGGTACATGTAATACAAGAGAGAATTAAAATTGACCAAAGACAATTAAATCATGTGTATTAATATAAAAAGCAGATTAATCAAGCTTTTATTCTTCCCCAAGCCTATTTATATTGATGTTAATTGAGAGGCACGTTCCTTTCTCTGGCATGTCTCCCTACTCCTCTTGTGTCCAATCACTTAAACTTGAAATAGTATGAATGTACCATCGTAAGCAGCCAACTGCAGCATGTTCTAGTTCTATTGTAGAACTACTAAAAACATGCAATAATACCAGTATTTGAGTATGAAGTGCCATTGAAAAACCACAAGAATCCTATTCACAGCTACTCTCACCTCCTCTCCACCCTCTAACCTCACAACAACAAAACAACAAAGCTGTCAATAGTTCCTGTAAACTACTGTATGAAGTGCTAAATATGCTGCATAACATCATAGAAGCCATTACTTTCAATACTTATTTTAACACCACCTCTCTCAAAACTCCACTGAACATCAAGCTAATCCTCCCTGACACTTTTGGAAAAAAGAAATTCCCAAAGCCGTCTTTTCTCTCTCTGACTCTCTCAGCGAGAGTGCACATGGAAGGTGCATCTGAGAGGAGGGAATGCATTAAGTTCTCCCACTATGCTACTGTCATGGCAGGCTAGCTCAAATGTGCCGCGAGGTTGACACGCACACACACACACACACACACACACACACACCACACACACACCACACACACACACACACACACACACACACACACATACATGCACACCTGCACTTGTTCTGTGTTACAAGTCTTCCCATGTCACATGCTGTAACCCCCCCCCCAACACACACACACACACAGACACACACAGACCCACAAACGTCACCTCTCTGACACAACCCCTGCTGCCCCCCCCCCAACTCCACTTCTCGCACCGCATCCCTTATTCCCAGTCCCATCTCTCTCCCACACAGCTCCAGGCAGCGGGCTGTCATCTCCCCCTCCCCGCCCACTCCATCCTCCGGCACCCTGCGCCCTCACAGCCAGAGAAGCTGGGGGATGCTGGAGCTGTTTCATTTGAGCCTGAGTGAGGGAGAGAGGGGACGAGAGACACCGGGAGGGTAAAGGAGCTGTGTGATGATGTCACAATCCCAACACCAGGGAGTTTGATCCCTTCCATTAGTACCAGCACAGTGCAGGAATCCCGTAGAGCCTTCATTAACTGGTTAGCTTTACCGTGTATGTGTTCGCATGTATGTATGTGTGTCTGTGTTTGTTTAAAGCCTGCATCAGATGATTTGGTATTGTGTGGGATGTATGTAGGTCGTTAAGAGCTGTTAACCCTCATGAGTCTACACGAGGAAGGTCTTCCATACTGCCTATTAACCAAAGGTGAAGCTTAGCCTTCGCCAAGATTTTAAAACCACAACTTCGTGCTTGTATAAGATTCAAAAGCCCCACCATTTCCCATAGAGAAATATATTATACCAGAAAACTTTATGAATAATTGTAGGACCTTATTATTGATATATGTTGTCAATTAAATGTATTATGTGAAATGTTTGGGAAAATATCTAGAGTCAATTTCTATGCATATGTAAATTACAATAATATGAGTGAAGTATCACAAAATCAGCACGCAATGTGAAGGTCGTTTGATCTCCCAATAGGGTTAGACGGCCCTTGAATATAAATGAGATTGGCTGCAGTGAAATTGACAAACATCAAACTTTGATTTGTGTTCAGAGGATTACAAACCTAAATTGCATCCAGTTGCATCATATGAAGGGACTGTATACAGTGGGGCACATACACATACACACAAAGCTTAGCATTATGCTCATCTGTGCTGCTCTAATCTGATGCTATATATATTTTTTGTATAAACAGACCCCCATAAAATAACCTCACATTATTCTACATTTTGATCATTGTTACTTGATTTGAAAGTCTTCAGTCAGAATCAAGTGTGTCCCATTAAAGCTATGCTTTCACGCTGCTACATCATCCTATAGGTAAGGGTTACCATATTATTATCTGTATTATGGTAGATCACCTGGAGTGAATTTCCCTTCTTTCCTCTGAGAATTCAACCCATTACTCTCCCACGTGAAGACCTACTCGCCTAGTCCCTGACAGATCCAGCTGAGAGGGATGGGTGTACGGGGTTTCCCAGTCCAGCTAGCAGGGCTGCCTCAGTGAAGAGAACCTACATTACAGCCATCCATCTGATGTCAGAACAGGTGTGGGATGGAGGCCATGTCTGGAACAATCTTCTTTGCCCTCCTCCCACAGCACACTGGCATCCATTACAGCCTCGGAGTGGCAGCTTCATGATATTTATGGTGAAATATGTTTATAGGTATTTATAGGAGGGGCTATGAAACACCTGCCGCAGGAAGCCACCGTCTTGCTGAACTGCACAGACTGGTCGATGGGATTTCACAGATTGAGGAAAAGAAAGCGTCAGAGTACAGTACAGTTAGCCAGTTCCATGAATGAATCCTAACAACTGGGAAAGACGGTTTTATGAAGGCAATTTAAAGTAGGTTTGTTGAGATTAAATTCAGAAGCACACATTTCTATTCACACATTCTTTATCCCTATCCTAAGGACTCAGACACACACACACACACGCGCACATGGTCGATGCTTTGTGACATGGTTAATGGTGCCCATGTTGACTTATGTCTGTGTGTATGCGGCTCAGTGATTAATATGGGTCTATAGCATTCCATTCTCTGAGCGTTCGCATGCTAATTATCCTGTTGGATGTGAGGAGAAGGATTTGGTGTATTTCTGTTGGAGTGAAAGAGCCCAGGGTCTCACTGGTGAGTAATGGGTTTCTAATGGCAACATTAACCCACTGCATGGACAGAGAAGTACTTAATGTCTCCAATGATTAAAGTTCAGGAGCCGTGATGTCAGAGGTCGGACGCTCCTCCTGATTGGTTAAGTTACTGTGATCACATGTGTGAATGAGGGCAGGGGCACTGGCGAAGGCTCAGTCACAGCCAGTCATCCTTGAGGTCCGGTATCGACTTACAGTAAAGCATGTTGGACTTGTGACATTCAAGTTACTCTTCTTCAGCACTTTAGACAGGCCTGTAGTGAACGACTCCATTTACATATTGCCAGTCTTGCCTATGGCCTAAAGCAAATTCATTTTCTCAACCAATTTTGCACACTGCAGAATCATTAGCAGTAGATCAGTCAGAGCAGCGCCATGGGCTTCCTCTAAAATGTGATGAGACAAATCACGTTTATGTGTTTCAGGATTAAAAAGGCAATGTTTAGTTACATACCTTGGAGGTATTCACACATTACCATTTGACACTGGAGAATCCAGACAGGGTGAAAAACGGAATACAACGAACACAAGTGAATATCATTTCTATTGTATGATGGGCTTTTGTTATTCAAAGGACAAACGCATGAAGAAGCCGTTGTTATTCAGAGGTCGTGTAACCGGAAACGTAGATTAATGACTGCACGGCTCCTTCTGTATTCTGACGCAAGCCACCAGATAAAAAGAAAGAAGAATGGGATGACATTTTAAAAAACGAAAACGAAGAAATAGAATTTATTGCTAGGTGAGTGTGCAGTCGCCCGAGACTCATTTCATCTTTTGAACAAAGGTCAAAGTAAAGGGAATGTGTTTTAAGAGGCCCAGACAACAGGGGAATTCATAATGATCCCCAACTGAAACACACCTTAAACTGAATTCTCTAACGTTCGAAAGAGTGTTGTGGTGTGTATATATCGAACTATGTCTCTCACTGGAGAACAGACTGGTACAGAGATTACACAGGTACACAGGTTACATCTCTTTGACTTCAGAAGGAACCAGGGTGCAGACGTTTGCTTCAGGCACACACCAACCATCACAAAATCCAACTTCTGAGTGTGAGACCCTTCACTATTTGAAACATATCAGCATCAGCAATCATGATAGTAATAGGATAGTAATCCTGCACTGTGGGTACATCTTTGGAAAACTTCTCGACTCTCTGTTGCTCATGCTCAAAACTTTTAATTAAGGGAAAATCCAATAAGTATTTTCACACAGAAGGGATCTCTGATTTATCAGTGTTACAGTAGAGTATTGATGGGCTACAGCATTGATAAGAGCTCAGAAGGTGATAATTGGAAGTAAACAGACCGACAGGCCAAATTATTGACAGGTTTTTCTTTTTAACGTAGTATACTGTGTGAACTGTATGAACTGTATGTAACTGACAAGAGAGCATTGTAGAAACAATTAAAAAATAATTCTCTGCATTGCCAAGTCATCTCTCCTCTTTTCCCATGAAAGCAATATATTTTCATGAAGTGCAGTGGAGAGAGAGAGAGAGAGAGAGAGAGAGAGAGAGAGAGTGCAGTGCTCCGCCTCACTTCACTCCCTGTACTTCACTTTGCAGAGGTAATCACTAGGACTCTCCAAATAATTAGTCATGTGTGTTCATTCGTTAAAGTGATTTGTAGAGGAGACTGAGATAGCTTGAAAGGGACGCTCACACAATGGACTAATTTTACACTCTGAGCCTCTATGAGTTCGCAAACTTACCTTGGAAAACACATTTGAGGCTTTTGAAACGAAAGTTTCACTGCAAACAGTTTCAGGTTGGGTTTTGTTGTGTAGTGTGTGTGTGTGTGTGCGTGAGAGAGAGTTTGTTCTGGTGACAATCTGAAACAACTTTTGGATACAATGGAAAAATAAATGGTAATACAAAAAAATTATCCAAGTATCCAAGGGTTGTTCACGGAAAGAGAGCCAGCATGACTTAAGGGGATCTATAAGTCATATTCAAAAATAACCAAGTGAGAACCAATGCTAAATACCATTGTATTTATGTTAAAGGCGTACATTTATGGAACAGCTGTCATGCGGAACTAAACATAAGTGGGACCTTTAGTAAGTTAAAGAAACTTGCAATATGCAATGAAATTATATGAAACAATTTAAAGAGTGATAGATGAACAAGCTGTTTTTGTTGTATTTGGACTGTGCAACTCTATTGCATAAGAAATATTAATGTTTTTGTATTCTGTTCAGATCTGCTTGTCAACATAATAATTATTTATATTTATTCTATTTAAATATGCAATGTTTTCATAAAGGGTAGGCATTATAAGCATGAGCTTCAGCCTACACCTGTTTCAGACTGCTGTAAATATGCTTTTGTTTGCCCGCTCAACTGTGTGAAACTAAGTTGTCTGAAATAAACCAAACTATTATAATCGATAATCGGTTTAGAATCGATAATCAGTTTAGAATTGAAAAAGAGAGAGAGAGAGAGAGAGGGAGAGAGAGAGAGAGAGAGAGAGAGAGGGAGGGAGGAGAGAGAGAGAGAGAGAGAGAGGGAGAGAGAGGGATGTTGGAGGAACCACGTCCTCTTTGCCTCTTTTGGGTAGCTCTTCCTGGCGCAGCAAGTACTGGGGAGGTTCCGACGCTTTGGGAATGTCACAGTGTGTAAACATTGTATGCGTTAAAGACCAAAGCAAACACTCCCAGCAGGAAAGTATACTTCCTACCACAGTGGGGAGAAGTAATCAATCCCCGAATCACATCACGGTGTGAATCCTGTCAATACAGGATGGCCAAACGCACAAACAGCTCTCCTCTCTGTTTACTGTCTCTGAGATTCATCGACTCACAGAAGGAAGAAACCTGAGCAGATGCAACACTGGAGACCCATGAAAGCAGGCCAACAGATGTGCTCAACTGCCAAAACACATTCATTTGTACGTGCTGCTGCTCTGTCATGTATACTGCATGGATGTACTTCAACTTGATTCTGTATTTAGTGATAAAATGAGTACTGGCTGCCATTTTACCATGCTTGTCTGTGTGCTGTTGGTTCCAAAGTGCAGGAGCACAGTAAGTGACTGGGTCTGTGTGTGGTCTTGACAGCTAATCACAGTTTAATGTTTACAGCACAATAATATGGAAAGGACAAGCGATGAGATATATTGAGACACGGTGTTCAATTGACTGCATTGCACTTGTGTGTTTATGTATTTGCATGTTTTGCTTGTGAGTGTGTGCATTTGTTTGTTGATGTTCATCGTCCGGAAACACTTAGTGAAACAGCATGGAGGTCAGGCCATTAGTGTTTGTAATTGGCATTCCCAATTAGTCACTATCAGACTAGAAGTCAGACTACTCTCTCGACACAAAGGGTATTTTTACTTGATGGTTTAACAGGTGGTAATAAAGAAAACCTGGCAAAATAAATCATCGGAGCAACAACAATTAGCGTGCAGCTCAAAGCCATTAAATATACTAGACTAATTAATTATCTAATTGACCTTTGCAAGCGACTGCCGCACAGCAAGTTAAAACATCTAATTAAGAAATGGAAGAGGAATTACAAAATGATTAAGTTTGTACCTTTGGGGAAGTTTATGTGGAAGCACAGGAAAAGAGCGCCCAGTACACAAGACTGTGTCCCTAAGGATACCAAAATCAAAACATTGTCGTTCATTATCATTCATTAAATATGCAGTGGGTTGGATACAAAGAGGGATTTTAGTATTTTAAATGACTGATTGGTTTTAAAAGGCATGAAAATGCATTTTTTCCAGGCAATATGTTCGAAACTATTTTCACCTCATTCATTGATGGAAGGGATGTAGGAATTTGCTGTTTGCTAACTTTTACACAAACTGTAAAACCGACCAGCTCACTCATCCTCCCTGTCAGTACTAACACAATAAGTGTCCCCTAATACATCTGTCAGGTGACATGGGTTGAGACCTAACACACAACAGAGAGGTGCTGCAGACCATAGTGTTACTCCAGCAGTGTGGATATCAGTGTACCCTCACTGACACAAGCCCTGCAGACAGCTCAGAGTGAAATACTGCAGTGCTTGTTCTGTATTAGCTCTCAGCTCTGGGATGATTTATGGCTGAGGTGGACTACAGCTGGGATTGGGGACGAGGTTTGGCCAGCGATGCACACCTGGCGACAGCTTTGCTCTTAAAGGAAACAGTATCAGGACACATTTCTGAAAAAAGTCATGATTTTGCTTCTTTTTGAGATGTATTCATTCTGACAAGCTGGGTGGTTATTCTCCAAAACCTGCAAATTGAATAAAAGGTCCAATCTGTTCACAGCACTGCTTGCCAGAGTCAACATTTCTCTTCCATTTGGCTCCAGCACTGGTACAAAGAATAAAATGACATTATACATTGTTTTCCTACATTTTAAACCTCAATTACACCTTGTTGGTAACAAATATATGCATGTTACAGCTTGAACATATGAAAGTTTATTAGATGCAGGAAGAACAAATAAAGTGTAATGCTTATGTACAGCACACAGGGGAGGAAATGTACCTTGGAATTACTAGGCAAGAGGCTTATTGCAATTTGTGAAGTTAATTATACATGGGCCCAGTGATGAACTCTGGCAATATAACTAACTACTTAAGGACAAGATCATGTGACTTAAGTGCCAGATGCTGGCTTCTTTGCCTGCCCTAGTGAAAACTTTTCTAGTGTCATGGTCATGCCATGGAAAACACAGAACGCTTTATTAATGGCCACTTTCATGTTTGAATCGAGGTAGGGAACATTTAGAATGTAAAATAAGATACCACTGGTTTATCAAACTATTTATTTGGATAAACACTAACGGTGTTTACAGCATAGTATACAGTATGAACATGTGGCCAGTGCTAGTTCACCTTTTCATGATCCTGATATTTAAAAGTGCTTTAGAGGAAAATATTGATTGTTTACCGGCGAAGAAGCAGAGCTTCACGCTTGCTGTTGACTCCTCATAATCTGCAACTGTACGAAAACACCTCCTTAATATCTTATATCGTTCCGACAGCTATACTGGTGATGTTGTTGTTCGATAAAGATGGCTTTGTTTACCCTTGTAAGAATCCTTTGAATATCAATTACAATGTTCCATTGGAAATGCAGGCCTCTCTGAAATGTTTACTGGGTGATGTCTGTGAGTAAGCCAAGCAAGGATACTGTTCCTCAAGGATTGGAAGGCCAGGCTAATTTCCTCAGGGAAAAAACAGTGATAGCTATTTTTGGTTCTGAGGCAGTGTATTCTCTAAAGCTTTGTCCAATCATGCCATATCACTCTCTCCAGAACAGGTTAACCAGGGGGAAAGATCGAGCCCTAAATCAATATTCATTCAGTCTTTTTTTAGCAATGGTTTTAGCGAAATTATATGAAAGTATAACTATATCATTTATAGACTAACTTCTACTGATAGAATGTTTTATATCATAACTACGTCTTAATGGCTTCCATTTTAAATATAACAAACAGCAACCGCATTTAAAAAAAGACTATCCTGTCACCATACATTATGCATTCTACTGTTCAAATTGTGGGTGAATACAAAATCATTTAAAGACTATGCCACATAAAATCCTTGAGAAAAAGGTATGTTGGATTTCCCACAAATGAGATAATAGTGTTTTCTACTTATTTTCTACCACCAGGGCCATCTTTAAAACCTTCTGTTCCACAAAGAGGCTTAAAAAAACCTTCCAGGATCTACAGTGCTATATGAAATTACCTAAGAAGCTCTGCTCTTTCCTCTCCCACCAAATCCGTATTTTTCATCATTTCAGTTTTTTTCCTTCTTCTCACAGCTGCTCCTGCCGGTTTCCTTCTCTCTGTCCCCACACACACACCCCTCCCCTACCGGCCAATCCGTAATGGTCCCTCAGAACATGATTGCATGCAAGCCCTCATCTTACCATTTGTATCTCACTACACCTTAGTTATATTCCCCACTCCTTTTCAATTATTCATGAATGGTAATTGACTGGATGTGCGGATGTTGCTGAAATGTTCATGTGCGGTATATGATGAACAATAGCCCCACACCGGTGTACACAGATTCGCCAAACGACTTTACCATGAAACATCTTCAACAGCAGGTACATCTGATGCCAACAACAGATTATACAAAGTGAGGTGACTGTAGTGATCTCATAATAGCAAGAACTCGCATCCGAGAGGAGTAGATCACTCGGTTTTCTGATCGAGCGCATTTTCTTTTACTGTGAAATTCTTTACTGACACACATTTGCTTACACAAAGCCTCTTACGCGATAACCCTTTTGAACATGTGTTCTAGGTTTAATATGATCTGCTTGACGAGCCACCAAGACGGAGAGAGCTCTGAAACACCAGCCTTTCCAGGATCCGTCATTTCTACTCTCCATCATTCTCTCACTTCAATCAGTCTTAGGTCCAGACAAGGACAATCAAAGAGTTCCATCCTTTTGAGCAATACAAAGGCTTGACACTAGTCCACTGAGGTGAAAGCATCAGACTGACGCAACACCCGTGCAATCGCATCATATCCTTTACCATTCTTTGATGCTATCTTAATCGAACAGTTCATACACTGTATGGTAGCTGATCAGTCAGGGTGTCGTTGGGGTTTAATCATCGTTGACTTAATTGTCTGCACGGCACTGTCTGAATTATTCACGATTCTTCCTCAAATTTATTAATCTGCATCACATCAGCATTAGTGTCTTCCGTAACCATATCAGTGAAGGCTCCAGTCAGTGATTAGACCATAACTCTGTCACATGTCACATGGGGAAGATACTGATCTCCAACGTTTCTTCCACACTATTGAAGACGATCTATGATCTATGAACTATGATCATTGCTACAGTAACACTGGCTGTGTCTCTTAATTACCTTTCATAGTTGCTCGTTATAAGCAATGCAAGGTAGCAGGTAAAACAAGCTTGTCAAAATGTCCCACATTATCAGGGAAAACAGGTTTTGTATCCATAACAAAATTAAATATTCACTATCCACATTGTGGGCTAAGAAATGCACAACATGGACAAGTTTTTTTTTAAAGTAGCCAATGGCAATACGCCTATTAGCGTTAGCATCACACACCAAATCACAAAGAGCCAGGTTTTTGGGACAGGTCCTTTGGGACTGTGTCAGTCATGCAAAAAGAAGATTGCTAACTCACATGTTATCTAACAAACAAGTGGTGCAGTAGCTGATCTTAGATTAGTGAGGTGTAGAATTAACTTTAGGAAGCATCTGGATAGTTTTATGATGATCCTCCATCTGCCAGTGGAGGACTTTCAAGGGTGCCGTAGTTGATTATTTCACCATCCAAGTTTGTAAAAATTCATCAGATTTACAAATTACAGGCTCGCAGACTTGAAATACATTTGAATTTGATTTCTTTGACGTTGAAGAATGGCTTAAGCTCTGCCAGCTCTCTGTCTCTATCTTTCTGTCTATGAGCCAAAGCTCAAAGCTCAAAGGCGCAACTAAATATTGATGTCCTCATAAGAGTCGAAAGACAGTTGTGAAACGTGTCGGAGGAAAAGGGTGGAGATGCTCTCTGTGACTCGTATCATCGTTTAACGGCAGGAGGCCCTGCAGAGAGTGCACGAGGACAGAAACACCAATCATCCCCGCCACACACCTGACCCAACCCAGGGCCTGCATGCAAATGTGTTTGTCAAATGAACAGCACTCCACCCAGTGAAATAGTTAAGGGTTTAAAGACATAAAGAGGGAAAGAGATGGAGGGGTGGACAAGGTGAGGAAAGCAGAGGGGAGGTAGAGGATGAGCGGAGAGAAGGATGTACAGTAGGAATGTGATGACACGCTGGAGGGACGTGGGTTGAAGAGAGAGAGAACTCAGTGTTCTGGCGTGTTTCAAGCTGAAAGGTGGAGATGAAGAAAAACATTGACACACACACGTTTCTCCCACAAAATCTCTATAATCCACTCCACAGAATTATGCAAATTTCGCTTATCCGATTATCCACATAAAAAGAACATACAATATTTACCCAAAACACTCCAATGGAGGTTGTTGAATACGGCGTAGGATGAACAATATTGGCACCACACAGTACATCTGGGTTCATCCTGGTAATACATTGTGCTAACACCCGAAACAGTACCCAGAAGTTGTCATATTGTTCGTTTAATAATAATCGTAGTAATAATCAGCTAAAAGGAGATAAACATGGTGTTTGAGTGTGTGTATCTGTGTGCTCATGTATTTGTGCGTGTGATAGCATACGTGTGTGTGCATGACAAGAGCTCACATCTCACACCAGGTGAGGTTAGACCACAGACACGACCATACTGGCACATGCTATTGCAATGACGAAGCAAGCACGACTGGCACATGCTACTGCAACGACGAAGCAAGCACGACCATACTGGCACATGCTACTGCAACGACGAAGCAAGCACGTTTTCAGTGGAAGCATTTGGTTCAAACAGCTTCGTACAAGCATCAGCGTGTCACTTCCATCCATGTCTTGTTCAATACTAAGACATCCTTGCCTCTGTCCGGATCTTGTCCAACACCACTAACAATGATGAGACCAGACAAGAACCATTTCACAGTTGATGCTTTCAGCCGGGACACTTCACAAATATTTGCCCTGTTATATAGTCAATTCTGATAGGACAGATGTTTAGATTTTTTGGTCAGTAGGCAACATTTCAGACTTGAAATTACATTGTGGACAGAGCGTTTTAATTTCATAGCAGGGAAACAATTTTGTCCCAAATATATAATTACAAGATGTTTCATAATGAATGCCGCTCCACGCCGATATTGTGTAGTGGTGAACATATATATTATATTGAGAATGTAAATATATACTAAAGAAAGTACTTGATGAGTTGTTAAAAGAAGTAGAACTGATATTACATATAACAAAATACTGCCAAATTCACAGCTCTTGGACCTTTAACCAGAGAGCAAATAAAGTGTGCTAGGATGTTTGAAGAAGCCTCACAAGGAGCTTCACAAAGTCTTAGATAATATGGTGAAAAACCCCCCAGTCTCTCTCTCTCTGTCTCTCTCTCTCCCTCTCTCTCTCTCTCTCCCTCTCTCTCTCTCCAGCTTGCCTTTGATCAGTCTAGCAGGGTGTGAGCCATGATCAAAATATCTTAGCAAATACCTCAGGACCACTGGTTTCACGAATTGAAGGACGCCACATTGCTGAGTGTACAGTTTATAGTGACTGACAAATGTGTGAGCATTTCATTCTATAAAAGTACCAGGCACCAGTGAAACAAGTGAATGGGAATTATTTAATGGGTTATACAGTGAGTAATATCATTATGTAATTGCTTCCCTGAGCATCACCAGCACCTGTCTAGTTTAGATTAATCCGGGGTGACTAGCACTGTAGTTAAATCTTCTAAATCTTGGTTATTAGGTCTTCCCTCCCCTATTCCTCACGTTCCTCTATAACAAGCACTCTAATGCAATGCAAGTTCATTCTCCCGGGGTACAGAGAGAACAGACTATTTTCAACTTGAACGCCTCCTGGATTAATACAAGTTTACCCAAGCAGCAAGACCATCCCCTGCAAATTCCAATTACCCCCAGAGTGATTAGAGACAGCCTGGCTCTACTGGAGCAGGTCGTGATCAGGTCCCTAATGTAGGAAATCACAGAGAGCAGAAGGAGTCTCTACATTCACTTGCTTCTCTGCTGTACTCAATGGGGTATGAGGGACATACGAGTTCGACTGGGGTGTGAGGAACAGCCGGGTTCCACTGGGATGTCTGTTTCGCTTTGCACCGTGGTTTGTTTAAGAGTGAGCGTGCAACCACGAACGCATGCACACTCACACACACCGACAGTCACACGCTCACGCGCGCTCCTCATCTGATTTAAGGATGAGACTGGTCTTGTATACTAATATATGCACACTGTCAGCTTACATAAGAGGTCATATGCAACAACTCAGTGTTGCGTCCTCCTGTGTCCCAATATTACGGTCACAGCTTGGAGAGTGGGAGAAACACTCTCCTTGTTAAAAGCTTTTGAGGAATAAAAAGGTGTTGAATCTCGACACTTCACACATCTTTGAACCGTCCTGTCCACTTTCTCTCTCCCCCCCCTTCTCCGTCCCTCTCACATACCCTTTTTTTCTCTCTCTACCTCTCGCTTTCTGTCCCGTTCTCTCCCTTAGTTTCTCTCTCTATGTCTCTAACTCTCTCCTTATAATTTTCTCTCTTTCCAGCCCAAGGCTTATAGGCTGCCCACAAATTGAATTCATGTAAGAGGATTACCCTGTTAAAAGCTCCCATAAGGTTTTAACACCCAAAATAATTATCAAAAAAAAACAAATTATGTTCCGGCATCGCACAGTGCTAAAAGCTATGTCTCAGTGTGCAGCAATGAGATGAATTAATATAGATATTAAAAGGAGTATGTTCGTTCTCTGTATGACAGGAAGAAGAGGGAACAAGAGAGAAGGAGCAGGAGTGAGGTGGCAATGTAATCAAACTTTACTTTTTTACAAGAGGAAGAAGAAGTGAAACTAAGAACTATTTCAAGAAAGAAAGAAAGAAAGACAGACAGAGAGATGCAAGTGAGTATGAGTTTGTAAGTCTCAGGGTCTCCAAGCCAGCATGCTCCCAGCTACAGGGGATTAGACAAAGAAGTGGAGCGAAAAGGACCATAATGAAGTAGAGCAGCAGTGAACAGAGAGAGACTCTACTGGATTCTAAATGTAATAATGATCACTTCTGCATCGGACCACAGACAGAGTTGTCAGGGGTAGAGCAGAGATAGAGAGAGAAAGAGGGCAGGGGGTGGAGAGACACAGACTTTGAGAGGAAGAGAGAGAGACGTGTACAGTATGCTTTAGATGTGACAATTCAATTATACTGTGCATTCACTGGGATCCATTGAGAGTCAGAGAAATAGCTCACAATGGGAATTCACAGTATGCCAAACTCCACCAGGCATATATTATAATACTTCCCACATAATTATTCTTCTTTGTGACCCTGGCCCTGAGCGGGTTTTCCTGGGATGGGATACATATCCCTCACTCACGTGTACTCAAACGTTTTTCTATGTCAAAGTAACCCCTGAGAATTCACTTGTAAGGATTGTCTAACATATGAGGATTCTTTGGAGTGTGAAATAAGAGAAAACAACTGAGAAGAAAAAACTGAGATCATTACTTTCATATTAGCGTTAGCAAGAGAAAAAGATCTACTCCGTACTCTCAACCTCTCAAGCAAATCGCTAATCATCTCTTGCCATTGTATGTAATGAAGAGGCTGATCCCCTCCCAGTATAATTAGTAGCCACTTTCCATCCCTGAGAGCTGCTAAGAGGGAATGATCTGCCATCTAAAAGATGAGGGATTTTAAACCCTTTACCCTGTGAATCCGAACTGTGCCCCAGTGATCTTAGCCATGGTCATGCCTAAGATTGGACTGCATCATGTTTTTGAATCCTTAAATTGTCTCCAGTATGCCATTTGATTTACACTGCCTCTCGTCCTCTCAGGCCAACGACAGGGTGAGACCTCCCAGCAGGTGAGATGGTCAACACGGACATGATCAGTAACTATCGAGGGGTAAGGGTGGGTTTGTTTTGCAGTTGCTTCGTAGACTTCGGGTGTCTTTGTGTTGTGCCGTCATGGGGGATGGTATTATTTCCAGATGAGACATAATGTCAACATCATTACTCCTCTTAATCACTTCATGTTGGGATGCAATTAATTATACAAACACTAGTTACAACTCTCAGCACTGCTCCCATGGAGTACCCCTAATAATCCCCTACAGTTGCAAACATAGCACTTAAAAAGCTAGTGCGCTCAGACATAAGTAAGTTAACTGATGAATAAATAAAGGAGAAATCTTGATGCTGTATATTGTAAGTGACTGGATGAAATTATATTTAATAATCATTGTAATATACACTGAAATGTTAACTGTGTATTGGAGGGGCGGGATAAGTTTAGCTCAGTGGTAGAGCTGCAGATCAAAGGTTTTCAGGTTCAACCCCCCAATAAGTTGCTTTGGACAAAAGCCTCTGGTAAACCTTAAACCTATGCATTCTAATACAGTCAATGAAAGCCATCACATTAATGCTTAACTGGGCCTTTGTCTATGGACAAACTACATTAACCAATGAGATTTTAGAGCCTGTATAGTGTCTCACAGAGCACCATTGGTAAACAATAATAATCTCCATTGTGAGGTAATCACATTCAAAAACGGATTTCAAGGACATGTTAGCTTTATGCCAATATTCATTAAGAGGATGCCCATGCAAGGCTAGTCTTTAAGGTCAACCATCTTTGCCACATCCCAGCAATGCACTGATCTCTAACAAAAACCATCAGGGATGAATCTCAGTGGAGGAATATCTACTTTACCTAAATCACCACGTAAAAGATTACTTATGATGAGATATCAGCAGTACCAAACAATTTTCCTTCTAACTGTTCTGATGACTATGAATGATAATATTGTTGTTTCAGTGTGGACTTGAGAGTTGAGCTCATCTGATATTTATTTGCCTGAGGTAGACAAGCACCTTCCAAGTGAAATTGCCCCTTGATTTACAGCAGCATCTACCCAGGCTTGTAATGGTGTGTAAATGACAAGTCCGTACCAGGATATAGTGTCTTCATTACTCTCCACACATTGGATTGTTGGGGTATTCTAATCTCAGTCAAATGAAGTGACAGAGGGTGGGAGGAGAATGGGTGAGTGTGACCTAATCACTGCTTGGATCACCTGGATCTCAGACTGTCAGTGAAATCGTAGAATGCGTTGAACCCATTCTGCAGTCATAAAAAAAAACACATGCTTTAACTTGGCTGTGTTTACCATCTACCAAACAAGTTTTACTCACTGCTTCCTAACAAACAGGCATATCTAAAGTCATGAAATATGTATAATTAACTAGGCATCAATGCATCAATGGCTATGTAGTAATAAATAGTATCACAATATTCGAAAAACATGCACAGATTTTAAATAAATCATAATTTTTTACTCAATACACCCCTATAATCAGACTATGGAATGCATCAGGGAGACAGACCTTGTTTACAGTATGTGGAGAGGAGGTCTATGGCGGCATCATGTGAACAGCTGTAAATGAACTAAGGCAAAAAAACAAAACCTAAATCAGTACCTAATTAAAACCTTGCTGTAATTAAAAGCTTCTGCATGTATAACATCTGCTCTAATAATCTGACACCAGTAGTTTTAATGAATTTATTTTTCTTACACGCTTGTTTCTCGCCAAAAACAGAATGAAAAAGATTGAGTGACATGACTCAAAGCACAGTGTTAGTCAGCCAACTAACGGCCTTGAGATAAGTTAACCTACAAATAATTAGAAAAAGTCTCAGCTAATTGAATTGGCTGAGGCTGATGCTTTTATAGGCTGATTAGGGTTAGCATACAATGTGCAAAACATGAAAAGCAACACGAATGGTTAAGTAAGCTTCTTCTGTACATAGACCTATTGTATGTAAAAAAAAGATTTAGTAGGAGAAGTAAACCAAAACAGAAGAGCATCTTTGAAATGGACACCACTCCATTTCCTGGTAAACAATAAGTTGTCAAGCAGCCTATTGAGAACAGAAGACATTTATTATAAAAACCTTATGCCTGTACATCTTTTTCTAATACTTTCTATGGCCACCTTTCCCTCTGCTATGTCAGTAATGTAGCGTGCAACTGCAATGGTCAAGAGACAATTTGCCAGTTAGCTTCCTGTAATGACAGATCAGGTGGTCTTTGTAATGGGGGCACTAGCGGTTACAGGAGGTTACAGGAAAACAAACAGAACAATAATTTGGTTCTGTGTGTGTGCGTGTTTGTTTGTTTATACCCTCCCTCCTCTTCAGCATAACCCCTCAGGACCATTTCTACAGTATTACTCTAAACCAGTGGTTCTCAACCCTGTCTTCAGGGACCCCTTGTCCTGCATGTTTTAGATGTTTCCCTGCTCCAACATACCTGACTAAAATAAATGGCTTGTTATCGAGCTCTGTAGAAGCCTGGTAACGAACATGCATTTGAATCAGGTGTGTTGGAGCCAAAAACCTGCAAGACAGGAGGTCCCTGAGGATCAGGGTTGAGAACCACTGCTCTACCCATAAGCAAATAGCTTATACACAATTTCAGTTATTGACAAGATTCAGGCTAGCCTAGCAAAGATGACTCTGAGTAGGTTATGTACAGTAGTGTTATGTGGCTTCTCTTCCAAGATTGCCTGTAGTACCAAACTTATTGTGGCAAGCTAGCGCAAATGGAATATAGTGATAAAAAGCAGATGTTTCAGTTTAAGAGCTATTCCTGTCCCATGCGCCGCACAACCGAATGCCGTGGCAACACATGGCTGACTAAATCTGAATGTTTCTTCAAACAGTGTAACCCAAATGACTAGGGATATGCATCTCCATCATTGAGGCAGATGACATGTCTTCATTTAAATCCGATGCATTGCCAACAATTCGATTTGTATGAAGCAACAATACGCTATGATTCTCCCCTCTTGTGATGCAGTGCGATTCTACGATTGATTTGATTCAACACAATGTGATTCAATGCAAAAAAATGCGATAAAAGAATGATACTGTGCAATTAAATATGGTACAGACTGAAAGTTTGATTACATTTATTTGGTTCTCAAGCAGACAACAAATCCTAAATGAGCTAAATGCCATGTGCTGTAACATCTCAGTGTTCGGAGAGACTGTGTGTCTGTCCAACAATATAGTTCTCAATTACTTTCATTCATTTTATACATTTACCTTTACATAGCCATCCACAATGTGTTTGGGAAAAAAAAGAAGCAAATCAATTGAATACATTATGTAAAACAAAGAATCCAGTTACATTTCAATATCTTGATACCATCACTGCAATAATAGTACAACAACATTTACTATACACACAGTGTTGACACACATACTTGGTGTACCTTTAATTACCGTTCTGTCAATGTTGGTAGGCTATTTCAAAAGCATTGTCTTTTTCCACAAGTGGGCACAATTACGGCTAAACAATATTTCAGGAAGTTTAATATAATTTCATGCACACGCCTCATTTGAACTGAGTCTTGCTCCTGAGCTTGGTGCAACAAACCCTGAGTTCTCATTAGAGACTTTAATTATGCAAAATAGATCAAGCATTCAACCATTTTAAAGCCTTTTTCTGTCCATGCAGCGTGTCACCAACTCTTCATGCTATTGGAGGCTGGAATTCAGTGGTGGATTGATCTCACCATGACCCTGGATAAAAATCACAATCACCAGCTAATTAATTGTAATACTATTAGAAGGATTGAGGGATTAAATGTGATTTATTTGAGCGGTGTAACGTGTGTAGGAGAGCGAGTGGACCCAAACGCAGGAGAGCACGGAGACAGGATCAAAAGAACCAGGGTTTCTTCAACAAACCAAAGGAATACAAAAACATAGGACAACATTGTAAGATGGCATCAAAACTAACAGCAAACATGTAGAGCTGGAACATGTACATTATGAAACACGACAATAGACTGACAGGCAGACAGGATCATTCAACAAACAAATATGCATGTTCTACATTTGTAACAAGGAAAGGCTCAAGATTTTGGAGCAACTGGTTTCAGGAGTATACTTTTAACAATATTGATCATAGGCCTTCTTATATGAAAAACAGATACTCCCACTTGCACACACATATTTGTAGATGTTTTTTAATGAACAGCAGCAGCAACAAATACTACTGAGACTATTCCAGTCTAAATCACTGCGCCAAAAAAAAGCACCTAAATGTAGTTTTATTCCCAGCAGTCCGTGTATTCCCTGTTAAAGCTACAAGACCGTCTTCACCACCCAGAGGTCACTGTTTGAAAACTGAAGAGCCATCTCCTGACAGTTGCAATGTGACCTCCTCAGTCTTTTTCCCACAATCCCTCAGGAACGCCATGCAGGTGCTTTTGAAAGTCGGCGCCTGCTTTGGCAGCTCATTTAGAGACACACCATTTCATATACTGAGGAGAGCGTTTGGTAATCAGGTTTGTCAGTGACCCAACATGAACTCCATTAACTTAAAATACGTGGTTCATCGCCATCTCTAGAATGTTGACCTGACAAGGCACTCCTATGAAGATAGGCCCCTAACCTCTGCATCACCTGAGCACTGATTAGGTTTAGAAATAGCATTGCAGTAGGCTTTGTATGTACTGGAGACAGACATGATGGCGACCACTGATATAAATCTATGCTGGTTTTGTCTTAAAGCCTGAAGCCAGGATTAGGTTTTTGACCATTAGAGACACAATACATTCCATGTACATTTCTCTGCATTCCTGGTTGTCCTCATGATATTAGTCAGTATATTTCCTAATATATAATTGTACATAGTTAAATTATTTTAAATATGCCCTGCAGTTGACAGATGAGAGATAACACTGGGAGGGTAGGTTGAAATGATATTTAACTCAATATAAAATGAATATAGCATGATATAGATAGGAGACTGTTCCTGCTTGGCAGACTGCTGGGTGCTTGTGCATTGTGTCACTGGATTAGCAGTGAAGGATTTAACCTCTTCTCTGACAGAGTTAGAGGAAAGTGAGTAGAGAGTGTGAGATTCTAGAATGTGGATGTTTGTATTTCGGAAAGCCGTGGTGTACCAGGATTGGATAAGCTTTGCAGAGCCAGCAGCTGTGTCACCTTGGACAACGACCTCGACTTGACCGTGAGAAGTGAAAATAATTTGAACTGGTCAAGAGTTAAACCCACTCTATAAAAGCAGTGGATTAATCCAATTTCCAATTCTCATTCACTTAGCAACTAAAGAAAAATCCACGCCATCCAGTAATTAAAGTTTATTTTAATTTTATTTTACATGAATCAGAAGACTGTAGTCAGTTGATACGATAAACTATTCATATATTCAGGTAATCATTAACATTTCTTGGTCTTATTCTCATTAAAGTGACTTCAGTCTGCGTTAAAAGGACATGTGTGCTCTCATTTGAAATTATTTAAAATGAGAAGAAAACAGAGTTGGACAGAGTGGAAGCTACAGAGTGAATCAATCTAATGATGTTTTTTAATAGTGTTTGAGGCTTCTGTGAACATATTGAGTATTATATATTAAAGAGCAGTTGATTTTCTTTGCTTGTCTAAACGAATAGATACTGTATGTTTTATCCTTTGCATGGTATCAAATATGTGTTTTTATCACCTCTTTTCAAAACAGTTCTGAAGGAAAGAAATGTCAGCCTTGATTAAGTGTGTCCTATTGGATGCACTCAAATTAGTTCTCTTGAAATCATTTAACTTTATAATGACTTCTTCAATTAAACTGCAGAAAATGAGCTGTTTTTTTATCAGGACTGACACAGACAGCTAATAGCAGGGTTTGAATGCCCTTCTGTGATTACAAGCTTGTGTTGGATAATAACTGCTTTTGTTGGCTAAGAGCTGAGAAACCAGAGGTACAATTCCCCCTTAAGGCCACAATCTTTTGATGATCTGAAGTATGAGAATCCTATCTTCTAATCAATAAATGAAAACGATGGCAAAAACTGAAGTTGCTGATCCTAAAGCTAAGCATGTTTTATTTAAAGATATATAAAAAAGCCAAGTGGTATATGGTTGGTCCAACAGAAAATGGTTCCTAGACCATACTCTCAAACCCAACTTTGATGTAAAGTATATATGCAAAAAAGACCTAATTCTTTTAGAGGAAACCTTCACTGCCTCAGACTCCCCATCACTAAGGAACGTGATGGTTTTTACTGACCACTTTCTAAAACTAAACAAGGGTTAGGCAGTGGCAGACAGGGCTGTAGCAGAACAAAAGCCTGGCCATTCCATTTCTCATGGAAAAATAAACTTTCGTCTGGGAGTCCACAGCTAGATTGAACAATGAAATTCCTGACTAGAACAGTCTGGAACGGAAAAGAAGAACGTGACTCAACCCCCTTAACCCTTAAACCCAAATACTGAGGTAGGTGGAAAACAGACAATGACACACACATGCACATACACACATAAAAGCAGTTAATAATTCATGTAGTCCGGACAACCCTCCCTGTTGCTGTCCAATCCGACGCGAGATGAGTCCCACTGGGGCTTATGGAGCTCTAGTGTGAGGCTAACTGATAGCAGCACAGACATGTTGAAGACTTACTGCTTCTATAGCGTGCTAGGCATCCATAGGTACCAACTCATTACTGTTATCCTCATGACCAGGGCATTGCAAGAGTCTGTATTCTGGAGGGAAACATTCGTGAGAAGGCGTGGGAGTCATCATCATTCTCATCAAATTGAGGATTTTCTGCTTTTCCTGGAATGGGACGATTGCAGGGCAAAAGCTTTAATTATGATGCATCAATTTCCACGCAATACATTCATGGAAAGGTTGTTTTTTCCGAAACGCACAGCAGCAAAACCTCCATTATATCTTGACTTTAAGTTGCTTTGAAATTACATTGACAATCAGAGATCAAATCCTACCCCACAGCCAATCTTGGAGAATCTTCTTGCTTGTTTAACAGCATGTACAGCCTTCAAGTCCTACTTGAAGACAGCTGATTTGAGGCTGATCAGCCATAACAAACAACTCCCTTGTACTCATCCCCCATCAGTCTCCACTGCCCCATACACCTATCAACACAGGAGGGCATCCTCCCATGATGCTCTCTGGTTACTTGCTTTGATTGACAGCTCCGGAATCGAGCGCTGCCCTGGGGTGGGTCAAGCTGTCTGTTTCTTCTGTTTCACCCGAGGCGAGGGAAGGGGGATGGAGTGGGACGGGGCTGGGCTGAGGGAGCTTCAGCCAGGGTAGGATAGAGGACCAGAGGCTAAAAGGGGTCTGGGATAGCTGATAAAGTGAAGCGGTTTCTTTCTCATCTTTACTCCAAGCCCACAGGGTTTGGATGTGGAGGATGTTTGGGTGCACCATGATGGCAGCTGCGGTAAAACCCATCTTCAACAATGTGACAAAGCCTCTGTTAACGCACGGCACAATTTTCCTTGGTGTGAAAGACTGTGTTCGTGAAAGGAAACCAGGACATTTATTGGGTAATGCTGTGGGTGTTTATCGCTAATAGTCATACTGATATCCAGAGTCCCTGCCAGTGGACATAGACAGGCTTTAGAGGAGGAATATCTCAATTGAAACAAAACCGAAATACAATTTGCAGTGGCATCTCTGCCTCTTAGGCCACAGCGAGCTGGTGAAATATGCAGAGCCTGTGCAGTCTATTATTAAACAATGCGGCTTCACATATTATGTATTTTCCCTGTCCTGACAAACGCAGCCAATAAAAATATGGAAATGAGCATGCGCCGTGATGAATGAGGCATGTGTGCTCGTCTCCCTGGAACACCACCATGTTGGGGTCACCTCCCATTCACGAGGCTCCACTTCCGTCCTAATTAATTTCACCGACAGTTGGCCTATGCCGTTAATTGTGCTTTGGATGAACAAAAAATGATATATAGATTTCTCAAATGAAAATCAACCAGGCAGAACCGATCGTAAATCAAACCCACTCACAAACAGTATCGATTCCAGATACGTCTCTGTATGTTTCCCTGTGTACACTTGAAACCTACTGTACTGCCAACCAATAATGTTTGAGCATTATCTAAACAGTGTTTAAATAGCTTAGCATCTTAAATTAAGCTGTTGTGTCTACATTAGCCGGAATTTGACCTCAGGCACAACATAACCTAGAAGGGCGCCAGTTAGACTGAATTTATTGGTCATTTGGTCAATGAACACAACCAAAACCATCAATTAAGCAGTCTATTCTGTCACATTATTTACTTTTGTCAAAGCAGGTGAACACAGAACTGTATTATGGTTTCAGATATGGCCCCAACATTGAAGTCCCATGCATAAACAACATTTGTGATACAATCTCTGACTGTCACATTCAACGCAAGACATCCCATATTTTCCATCCTTTTCATCACCTCTGTCACCCAATCAAGCCATGACATTGATGTGTGGGCTCCTGATAACCTCCCTGCTGTGGACTGAACCAGTCTCCAGTCTGTCCAGCTCTGATTAGCTTCTCTCTCTCTGTGCCAGATCATCACTGGTTTTCACCTCCATCTGTGGAGGCCTGGAGCAGGACCAAGATGGCCCTGTGCTCTCATCCCCATCCTCCCCCGTCCACCTCCGCTGCCCCCCTACCTGAGGTCGCATCTGCTCCCCTGTCCTCTCCGCTGCGGAGCACTTCACCACCAGTTGAAAACACAAACAACCTTCTCCCTTTTTTGTCTTTTATGTTTGTATCACTTTGATGTTGCTTGAAATTACAAACACTTCAATTTACATGAATAAGGCCCCTTTCCCCCAAGGCACTTATTTGTATAATCACTGTAATTGCTCGTGCAATTACACTGTAGGAGTAGTGCAAGTAATTAGCCCATATATACTGTATTTTTCTCAGTTCACTGTGTAAATAGTGATCTGAAACAACAGCAAAAAACATTATTTAATTGTCTATTCTTAAGAACACTAACAATAATACAACATTAATTGTACTTAGAATTTGACAGGAATACAAATTCAATAGGACCCCTCTTCCCCACACCCACCTCCCCCTCCATCCCAACTCCCCCCCACACCCATACCCCCCCCAAACCCCCCTAAAATAATGAAAACATGAAACACCCTCTGGGTTACTCGTATCTGTCTCGTACTCTTTTGTCAGTACATATGGAAGGATGTCTATGCGTGAACATACGCCTTGTGGCTCTTCATTGAGTTATAATTTAGACAATATGAAAAGCCCCTTGAGCCAGCAACATTATCTGCTGATAACCCGGCTGCTTCCTAGCGATAGCACGGACCAGCTAATTTAGTCTAGGAAAGGGGTTATTATTGACACGATTTTCCAAAACCTCATTCATGATAGATTCCATAATGTGGATTTCAACTTTTTTGTTATAATGTTTGGCCTTAGGACTCAGTGTTCAGAAAGTTATAAAGTCATTGAGAGAGGTTCATGATCATAAATTCAGCTGATTATTTGAACATGTCTCCCTAAACATCTGTTCAATGTGCCATGAGCATTTGGTTTAGTATGAATGTATCCGTACACAACGTTTGACAATAGACTTTTGACGGATTGTGCAACAATGCTACCTTAACACCTTTACCAAAACCCCAAGAGCGATGTTGGCAAAGGTTTCAAACTCTCAAAAGACACCAGTCCAACAAATAAGCTCTTTGGTGAGCGGCTGAGTCAGCAAATTCTTTACAAGGGTGAAGTCTGGCCCACGCATCGCCCCAGCCCGGGGCAGTGGCATCAGCACAATAAAGGAAGCAGACAGACACACTTTGTCTCACCCGCCCACACGAGCATACACACACACACTTCTCACCTCCCTACACTTGCAGTACTCACGTACACCTCGACTGATTCTTATTTCCTCAGATGCACCATCGTTCAGTGTCAAACACTGGTGTCCCTGTCTGGATCAGGACTGTTGCATGTGGTCCTCCAGCATCCGGCTACAACGGGATTTTCCAATATTTTCCATCAAATGCCAAGCTGATCTTTTGGCCTTCTATATTTCAAATGGGGTCTGTTGCATGCCGTTTCATTGTTGTTCGCAGTTGTACCAAACGTTGACCACATCATGATGAGAAATGGTCAATGTTATCTCAGCGGGCGTGAGAGTCCACGCTCCAAAAGCTGCCTGATGACACAGCTACAAAGAACGCAACAATAAAGTGATGTAATGTCTGCTGCATGTCTGCCCACTCCCAGATGTTCAGGGTGAAAGCAACGACAACTCGCTGGAGGGAATATCTCAACCATTATCAGCTTTTTACACATCAGATTGACACAAAAAAGCAATCTGACCTTGATGGTGTTGATAGCGGCATTTTTTTCAAACAAGATCACAATCACTTATACAATTCCAAGGCTTTTGTTTTGACTGTGGGCTTCCAGGACACAATGCTTCCTTATCTCAGCAACCTTTGGTTTGCTTATTAAACAGAATTGACTATTATAATATAACTATCCTGTAGATGACTGGAAAGGTGTGTAAACAAAGTAATAACCTAAATGAACAAACTGTGATGTATCCTTGCATTCCCTTTTCATTGTAAATGTTCTCAAACTGTTTTTTTCTCCAAAATATGGGGTACTATTTTCTGATATGGAAATGTGGGAGCGATAATGTCAGCTCTGCCGGGGGTGAGTTGGGGGATGGTGAGTTGGGGGGGGGGTGAGTTGGCAGGGGGTGAAGGTCGGTTAAAGCACCACGTCGGAGGGGGATGTCAAATTTCATGGTCCAGTAGCGTTATTGAAATATAAAAGCAGAACAACCTTGACTTCTGCTACGTGAAGGGAGGCAAGAGAGTGTGGGGAGCTGTGAGGACGTAGTGTGTGTGGTTGTGCAATGAACACGAGACATTGAAGCACCTTAAAGCGGCTCTCTAACTAGAGTTAATGGAGTACAAACATGTCATCCTCAACAGTAAACATCCATTAATCACTCAATCTGCAAGTCAATCAACCAGCTGACAGCTTGCAACTGAAAGGTTTTGCCTATTAGCCAATGGGAAAGACCATGATAGACAATGACAATCCTCGGGGGGGTGGAATCACATACACAGACAGGGTCTGAAGGGACAACCAAGGTCAGCAGCAGCAAACCAAGCCAAAACTATTCAAACTTCACTGATGCGACGGTACAGAGATCAGACAACGCTCTCCAGATGTGACAGTGTAGGCAGACAGATCTGACAGTGTAGGCAGACGGATGTGAGGCTCCGAGGCCGTGGCAGAGAACCCATGCAGCAGTCCCTTTTACCTTATTAAAAAACATAAGTGTAACACCCTGGGGAGCTGGTGCTGGAGGAGAGAGGGTGGATGAGGGGGCATGAGATGAGAGGATAGCGTGGGGGGATGAGTGCCACTCGAAAAATGAGAGGTGTAATTGGATATTCGGCATGTATGTAATGTATGCGCACATGAGGTGAGAATCGGAAGGCATCCAGCATGGAAAGGCTGCGTACCAAATGTTACAGGATATGGACGCATCTGTCATGTATGTATGTATGTTCACATCTGTTAACTCAGATAGCAGTTCAGCGACTGTAGATGTGAACAGTGAGAGTTGTAGAAGGTAGAAAGTCTGGAGCTGATGTACTCGGCCTTCTGGGAAGTAAAACCACAAGCAATAGGAATAATGTGGAATTCTCACCAGCCACTGTTGTTGCACTTGCTTCTTGTTATAAAGTTTAGGCCTAAATTGTGACATCTCAGGGAGAGAAAGGTGCAAGGGTGCCATATGCACCACTGACTTTGCTGTAAAAAAAAGCAACATCATTGATTAAAGGCCTTGGACAACATGTTTTTTTACTTTTTTTCTCATTTGAAAAACACAACACACTATCGCAATGTAAAGTACCATGAGACAAGCTGTTTATTCTAATTTCCTCCCCAGATTCCTCTGCAGCATATGTAACCCCACCACCCCTCTGGTGAGCCTAGAGTGTGTCCAGCTCTCTTCCTCTGTGGTTGAGGAGATTACGACTGTGGCATGAGGTGTGGGTGGCACAGCCTTGGTAGTAAATATTCAGCTTCTAATTTAAGTCCTCCCAGATCAAAGAGTGACGCACGAGAGAACGGGAAGCTGATAGAGAGGGAGAAGGTGTGGAGATGTAGGGAGTGGGCTGGGTCTACGTTCCATCACCAAGCTCAACCTCTCTGCTCCAACATCACTGAATCCTTCTTCTCCACTGGTCCTCACTCCCTCTTTCAACTGCTCTGTCAGGCAGGTTAGACTGGAGGAGATGAATCACTTCTACCCACTGTCCTGTCTTTGCCCCAATACCGTCATCACTGGAATTCCCAATTAGAATATTAAGGCGACCAGACAGGTTCTACATCAAACAGGGGGCACAATGTGTCTGTTGGGTTTTGTTGGCAGTTAATGAAAGCAGTGTGAACACTGGAAATCCGTCTTCCCAGCCGGGTGAAGTGAACTGAGCCGTTAGCAGACAGGCTGGGGTTGGATGATCCCACTTCCTCCCAGTAATGGAAAACCCATACTTAAAGTCAAGATAAAGAATAGTGGAGAAATCCAAAAGCTTTGTAGCCTCTAAACTTAAGCTAACTACAATATCAATCTCTCATGTCTCTTCTAAACTTTAAACTTTTTTTATATCTTGAAAATGTAATCATAGATTTGAGGGTAACATTTCACTCAGTGTACTTCCACTCCATAGTGTTGGAGTCCCACTCACAATTGTTTTCTTGTGAACTCTGCATGCTTTTAGGCCAGACAGTAGGCACATTCAAATGCCAGAACCGTTTTCATTGTGTCATCAGGTTTCAGTCCACGTCAGACAGCACTGAGAGGAGAGGAGGCTAGGGAGCAGGAATAAGAGTGGAAAAAGGAAGGGTCCTCTGGGAGATGCCTTGCCTGCCTTCTAGGAGTTGACGTGTGGATGAATATTGAGGGAACTCCAAGGATAATAGTATATATGCCCCTCAGGGAAAAGAGATGGAGTTTGGTCAAGGAGAGAGAGACAAAAATAAAGAGGCAATCAGAGAGCGAGAGAGAGCGAGAGAGAGAGAGAGAGAAAGAAAGAGAGAGAGAGAGAGAGAGAGGGAGATGAATAGAGATAGGCAGGTTAACATTTGTATCCAATCCTCCTGCTAGCTGTTCTCATAAACAATGCATGAATAATACATGTTTAGCTAACATGAACCTGACTCTTCGGCAGTTGCGTCAGATGATGGATGTGTTTGACTGGAGCTCGACCTTGCTCCCAACACTGTCTCTTTGTGATGTCATTTGTAATCAGGGGGTAAGCACAGGGTGAGTGCTAAGGGATAGAACTAGATCATTCTACGAAACCACAGTTTAAACCCACATAGCCAGAAAATAATTGTGAATGTTTACAATGCATTCATTTAGCAGCATTCATAAAGAGACATACAAGTAGTGCAAAATACAACAGAAAATGTATGGATCGGAAGTGCAGTTCTTCGTAGTGTTTTGTGATTAAAGAACAGTTGGTATTTTAAAAGGCACAATGCCACATAACCTTTCAGTTACCAGGCACGGTTAAACACAGTTCAATCTCAACTACTATGCAACAATAACTGCACAGTACAGTTGAACATTTACAGCATCATATCTTCAGCACAACATCAAACTATTTCATGTTTGCAGTCTTTTATGAGACTGGGTCACATACAACATGGAAGGAGGAAAAGATCTGGAAAGAATGTAGAGTTAGCTGGAGAGATAAATCCACCACTGAGGAGCACGGAAGGAAAAGCACCACCTGTTAGAATCTGGAACTATTGGAATGATTTATCCCTGATGAAATCATGTGTTCAGTACAAAGTCAAAAAGATATGCTAGATAATAATGTGTTTCCAAACTATGCTAACACTGACAAAACTAGGTGTGATCTATCAGCACTGTGATCTATGTTTGCAATTACAAAAACACAAGCTATAGTCTATGGTTATTGTCATCAGTCCATTGTGCCTCGAAAAACAAAGGAGCTTTCCTGTGAAGAGCAGGTGAACCAAAGTTAATAGGACAAAAACTAACTTGTGACATGGCTCACTCACCAAACAAGTAGATGGTAATTATTTTCCAACTCATTACAGAAGTGATGACCCTAGTGGCACAGCAAACACATTTCACCCCCACCGCCTCCAGAGCTGGTGAAATACTGTGATTACATCATATAAACATTTTTCTTTCTATAAAATAATCCTTGCAATAAACGATAGATCAATAGATGCCAACAATCTGGTTGTTGAATGTGCTTGCCCAATGGCTAGGCACAGCCTATATTCTCTGTCATATATATTTATTATTATTATTTATTTATTACGCTTATTTACCTTTTTTAGGCATATTTTCAGTTTGAAGATGATAATGTTTGAATAGCGATTCCAGCTAAAATACTGCTAGTGACAACAGCGTGAGATATGACTTAGGACAATTTTTACACAGGATTGACCAATTTCTTCATATTGATGAAACTTTTTAAACTATGTGAGGCTGCAACATGGGAATGGTGATAGGCTAAGGGAAATGCACTTCACTCTTAGTATGTTAGAAATAACGCAGCAACAATTGTATGCTTTTTAATCCATGCCATCTTCATGAATAATAAGTATGCATTTATTGCACTTATTTAAAATATACAGAAATATCAATTTCACCCCCAAAAACTGGACCAATCTGCAACTGACGCAAGCACACCCCACAATTTCCCCAGCAATTGTACCCTATCTAGTTTATTTGAATTCACCTTCCAGAAGAGTGGCTAGACCAACAGCTATTATGTTTTAAAATGTGAAAATGAATCTGACTTAACACTATGCTGTGAGGCAAGGTGAACATGATTTGTGTTGCATTGCACAGTAATGAATATCTTTTCACAGTAGATCTATATTTCCACAGAATAAGAATTCACAACATATCCCAGTCGTGAATGTCCCTGGAGATTTCCACTCATGTCAGTTGAGTTTCAGTCCAATCAACAGTAAAGGTAAAAATACTAGACGAAACCAGTAGCTGAGATACTGGAGATTTAACAATTACATTTACTGTAACATACTATAATGAGACACTGGAAATGGAAAGTGTTTAGCAAGTGCCAGACAGACAAAAAGTTCCACAAAGTTTGGGTGTTTTACTGACACTGACACATGGCATCAGCAGACATCTCCCAACACTTCCTCTCCCAGTCGTTCCCTTTTATTATTACTCCTGTAGAGCACAGACAGGAACTGAAATCAAAACCACATCAGAGCCATGACCCACACCAGCAGCATGTGGTGTGATAGGATGTTAATTGGATTCTCACGTTCACATCCAATTTCAGCAGAGCACAGAGTGTAGGCTCACTTGCACACTTGCAAAGTATTTTGCTCACTGAAATGTTCCTTATGAAAGTGCCCAGAAATGTGTTGGTCCCTGATGATTTCTTGAATAATGATTTTTCACCTAGTATTACCTTGCATTTGAATGAAAGTGTGCTTGTGTGAAGTGACATCTTCTAAACTGGGACCCAATACCAAAGCCATGGGGTATTGGTGTATTTATGATACCACATGCAGTGTTGCGGCCACAGCCGTGCCCCCTGTTTTTGGTTTTGCCCTGCCCTAGTGTTTTCCTGTGTCTGTCATTGTCTTCACCTGTGTCTCGTTGAGTGATTTCAGTTCTCGTTAGTCTTATCATGTCCACCTGTGTCTTGTTTGGTTCTGTGTATTTAAGTTCCTGTTTTGTGTCTAGTCTTTGTCTTGTCCTTACCCTTGTTACCGTGAGTTCAGTTTCTGTTTTCCCTGTTTCAAAGAATAAACCTTTTTTTGTTACAATGATTGGCTCCCTCTCCTGGGTTTGGGCCTACCCCCCCCACACACACCGTAACATGCAGATTACAAAACCCCCTGTCATACATTTCGTTAACTTGTCTGGAAAATTTATTGTTCCTCCATCTTTAAATATCTATTTCTCCCTCGCTCTCCTCCCCCTTTCTCTCAGGTCATATTCTCATTCCTATGGTGTACTCTGAATCCACCTTCCGATGGATGATTGTCACATCCAGTTACGCCGATCAGGGGAGAGGTGAGCTCCAACACACTGAAAATAAAGACATGCCATGTCTAACTCATCTCTAAGGCCCTGTCTCTCTCCCTCTCTCTCTCTGGAAAGACAAAGGGGAATGTTAACAGGCTCCTACCGGATTATAACTTCCACAACAGTCGATGACTATCGCTCTCTGGCAACATAACACATCAGAAGAGGTTAGTACAAATGTGCCCTTTTAGATTAGAACAACCAGTGGTGAGAAGTATACAAATCTAAATCCCGCCAGTTGTGGATGACTTTCAGGGCTACTGTGCAGCTCCTCCTTTACATAATAATCATTTTCAATCTTAATCCTCGTCTTCAGTCAGTACTGAAAGCCCCCACACACATAACACGCTTCAAAATTGACATTCTCAACATATTTTACCAAGTGTGTTATATCACAGCCCTGTCGGCTTTACCAGCCTTCAGTAATCTAGTCATCCATAACTCCCAGGGAATCTGTACCAAAGACTAGTACTAACAACCTCCCAGGGAATCTGTCCCAACATCTCGTGGCAAAAAGCAATCAGCCGCACACTGAGCGATGAGGTAACTGATTGACAGGTTGGGGAGGTATAATCAGCAAGCCTTTTCAGCTTTGCCGACTACACTGACACTTCACTGTGATCCGCTGATGCAGGGCAGACACCAGGGAGTGAGGGAGTGAGAAAAACTGGAAAGACAAACGCGAGTGGGAAGATTTAGTTCCTTGTCATTAACTGTTGATGTGAAACAACCTGTGATGTGAAGCTCCATATTCGGTCGGTTTCTCCCGTGCTGTTCATACCCACTCCTCACATTATGTCTATTGGATGACGGGTTCAGAAACGACAGCTCCCATCGTTATCTTGCTAAACAGTCATTGAGCAGCTGATTATGTGGAACTAGACTGGCAGTGCAGGTAGAGATGGGCTTTGTCCTGCCAGGGACCGACAGACGTTGGGAGGTTTGACGTGGCACGTCTCCAGCTTTTGAAGGTTTTATGGCCTCACTTTGTCCCAACTGACGTAACTGAACGAGACAGGATACTATGATATCACCCCTCCCCTGACGTTGTGTATGCCCTTGTCATGGAGATTGGACTTGAGTGGAATTGACTGAGGAGAAGGGTCATGGCATACTGAGTAGGATAGTAAGGCGTAATGACAATTATTCTACAGTATATGAAAGGCAGGGTGGGAAATGTTGAGAAGCACTTTTTGACATATTTGCTATCCTGATTGCACCAATAAATCTAAAGGTTTGAAAATAAAATGAAATCAATCCGTCATCTGTGGGCGTCGCAGGACTGTAATAAACACGACCAAGCATTAAGGTCTGACAGGTACTAATGATTGGATGGCCTTTGGACCAAATGCTATGATTGGATGGACTACTTGTCTGTCTCTCTACATACCTACTGGCAGTAGTCAGGTAGTGTGTTCATGTGTTTTGGAGGAGTGAGGGGGTGGGATATGTTGGGACAAACCCTTTCAAACTCAAAGCTAAAATTGCATAAAAACAGACAAAAAACTAACAAATGTATACTTACAGTCACCACGAGTAGTTTGCAAACTAAACTTTTGTAAGAAAGAGAAAAAAAGTGAGAAAGAGGAGAATGCCTCTGTCCAGAAAGAACATTTATCAGTCTCGATCGCACTCTTTATTAAAAGAGCTTTCATATTTTCTTAATCTGTGAGATTAAAACAACAGTATGAATGCTGCCATCTGAAAGTGAGAAGCCAATTAACATCCTATCAGACCCCCTACTGCTGGTGTGGGTCACGGCTCTGATGTGGGTTTGATATCAGTTCCTGTTTGCACTCTACAGGAGGAATGTTTTAAAGGACGGATTAGGGACAGGAAGTGATAGGATGCCTTGTGTATGTCAGTGTGAACAGAAATCGTTATTAATGCCTAGAATGAACAAGCACTTGGCTGAGAAACTGTCATAACATAACACAGTGTTCCACTGAAGAGGAGCTTCATTGGAGAACGGCAGCTTAGGCTGAACTCAGTTCAAGGAAGAACTACAATGGAGGAATCTGGGGTGACGATGCACAATTTGGCTTTTCTACTGTTTACTTTTTCAAGCTCTGAAGGGCAAGAAAAAGAAAGAGATGCTGGTCATATATTTGAGCCTTTCCTCTGTAGGCCGGAGATGCTCGAGTTTGCTCCCCGGACTGGAAAACGATTTGACTGATGGCAGGAAGATTGACTCGTTAATATCTGACTACAACTTTGAAAAGTGCATATATCGTTTCTTGTAAGCTCGAGCGCTTAACGGCCAATGACATATATCTCCAACGTAGGTGAGAATCGTTTCTGTGCTTGATCAGGGAACCAATCTCAAAGTAGCATGAATACAACTTTGAATGATCATTTCGAGTCTTCCTCAGCTCACCTTCCTCTTCAACTGACTACTCCTCAAGTGGTGCGTGCTAGAATGTGTGATTTAACATTGAACATCACAGTGTAGATGAACTACTGCCCGAGATGACTGTCTGAGTGACCAGTGACAAAGAAGTTTGATGATTCAGGTCTCTGCCACTGCAGACCTACACCTCGTAAAGTTGCCACAAATAACTGGTAACTTATTTCCCCAACTTTTAACTTTTTTTAAACTTTTAAGTTAAGTTAAAGTTCCCTTATACAAATACTGTTTAAAACTCAAATAACTTCTTCATGAGATAAAAAGCTTGCGTGAAATACATTTAATATAATATTGGTTTTGCACTCTGGAGGCTACAAAATGTTATGGTTTCTCCACTATTCTTTATCTTGACTTTAAGTATGGGTTTTCCATTACTGGGAGGAAGTGGGATCATCCAACCCCAGCCTGTCTGCTAACGGCTCAGTTCACTTCACCCGGCTGGGAAGACGGATTTCCAGTGTTCACACTGCTTTCATTAACTGCCAACAAAACCCAACAGACACATTGTGCCCCCTGTTTGATGTAGAACCTGTGTGGACGCCATAATATTCTAATTGGGAATTCCAGTGATGACAGTATTGGGGCAAAGACAGGACAGTGGGTAGAAGTGATTCATCTCCTCCAGTCTAACCTGCCTGACAGAGCAGTTGAAAGAGGGAGTGAGGACCAGTGGAGAAGAAGGATTCAGTGATGTTGGAGCAGAGAGGTTGAGCTTGGTGATGGAACGTAGACCCAGCCCACTCCCTACATCTCCACACCTTCTCTCTCTCTGTCAGCTTCCCGTTCTCTCGTGCGTCACTCTTTGATCTGGGAGGACTTAAATTAGAAGCTGAATATTTACTACCGAGGCTGCATGTGCCACCCGCACCTCATGCCACAGTCATAATCTCCTCAACCACAGAGGAAGAGAGCTGGACACACTCTAGTCTCATCAGAGGGGTGTGTGTGTGTGTGTGCGGGGGGAGTTACGTATGCTGGGGAGGAATCTGGGGAGGTCTGTTTACACTTGTTTTGCCCAACTATATTAACTGCATGTGTAATTCCCATGAATGTCCATTTGACACCTAGTCAAGCGGGGTCAGGTCCAGATGAAACTCAAACATATTCTTTCCTTATAGGTCTACAGCATGTCATACCATAAAATAATGACGGTTTACACCTTACCTTGTACGATATGTAAAATTGTGAAGGAAAAAAACATGGTCACTGGCTGAGTGGGGTTAAATGGCCCTACAAGGACAGGTGACCACTTAAGATGGTCATCTCCTGGGGTTTTAGGGGTTAATGATGTGATCTTAGCTGCGAGGGGGTGATCCAATGTAATGTAATGACAACAAATACTGTTTATTGGTCTAGAGACTCTAGACTGTTGGTCTCGAGTTAATGAATGTTGTACTCTGATCGTACTGAAGGATTGTTGTTTTAAGGAGTGAGCCAATGACAGAAGGGTCATGGGACAGCTGCATGTCTGGATTGTGAGTGTGGGTGGACAAATGACTTTTGAAAACTGTGTACTCAAAAACTCAAATGGTGTGTTGAAGGATGTTGTTTGGAGTTCAGGGCCATCCGCTGGGTAATGCTGGTGTGTACTGGATTCTCTGGTTCCACTCTAGAATGCTAGATGGAGCTGTATGGCAATTGTCTTTGTTGTGACTGATATTATAATAGTTACTGTTCTGTTGCTGTCATACTGTGTTAAACTCCCAATGATAAATTGTCCATGTCCAATAAATAATCATGATTTGATGTCAAATTAAAATGTACTCCCTATTTCATTGAGCAAATGAACTATATCTCTCACAAATGTAGTTTCACGTTAGGTGGATGTAAAGATAAAGACTTTTACAAAAGCTGAATGTGTATATGCAGTATATACTTAATTCAACAATGATAATTAACAAGTAACTGTAGTCAGATGCACGAGGGGCGTACGTTAAGGAGATGAGGATTCCAGAAACCTTCAGGTGATAAAGATCTCTTTGTGACCTCATCAGCACCACATCAAGGTCTGATAGATCCTGACAGAGTTTTTGCCTTATCAAAGAACGTTATCTACAACTCCCAGACAGCTGATCAGGTTTGTCATTCACACTCCATTAGAAGTCTCCTCGTCTTGACACACCTGCTGGTTAAAACGCAGACAGACCTTCAGACGGCTTTACAACAGAGTGACTTCCTGTATATTAACCAGGTCTCTAACAGTTTGTGCTGAACGTGAGTTGAACAATTCTCAACTTCCACCATACTGAACCATTTTGCTTAATAAAAAAATAGAAAATCAGCAAAGGGTATTGACATAAAAACAGCTCACAATAAAAACTAAACATTTTGTTACACCTCCGAACCAGCTCTCTTATAAGTATGTACTTTATTACAGCATAATTTGTCAAGGATGATTCATAACAAGGTAAATTACGTTTGATCTATGAAATTAAACGTAAATGAAAATATCAATTTCAAACATCATTTTACATAATAAGCATATAAATGCTAAACAGATGCTGTGTTGAAATCATAACAGGGAAATGCATATGAAAGAGTAACACACACACACACATCTCGCTAAAGCAGCTTGAACATAAATGAATCATTTTAAACACTTGAGGCAGTTTCATGTGAATTCACAGGAGAGAGAAATCAGAGAAATAATTACAGCTAATTAAGGAGATGGAGACACGTCTAAACAATTCCTGAACATGGAAACTGCCAAATCAAATGATAGCATTTTGGAATATGTGCAGGTTCGAGAACCTGTCTTCCATTGGTGAAGCAGGTTTTTTTTTCTTCAAACCTCAATAAAAGCTTCTTGCTGTTGAGGTGAAATGTGTATTTTGTGTGTGCTACTGACCAGTATAATAGTTGGCATTGAGATATTATGGACGAAAGAGGGAGAAAGAAAGGAGAAAATAAACCACTGTTCGTGTCAGTGTTGGTTTTGTTTATGGGTCATGAACATCTATTGTACATAGACAAGCAGACATTCAAATGCGTATGAATGGAGTGCGGGAGAAGGGTGTTGTGTTTTCACCCGGTGGTGAATCGCTCCACAGAAGAGAGCAGATGCAGCCTCGGGTAGGGGGCAACAGGGGAGGATGGAGGTGATAAGACAGGGCCATCTTGGTCCTGCTCCAAGCCTCCACAGATGGAGGTGAAACCCAATGATGATCTGGCACAAAGAGAGAAGCTAATCAGAGCTGGACAGACTGGAGACTGGTTCAGTCCACAGCAGGGAGGTTATCAAGGGCCCACACGCAAACATAGATAAGCACTATCCACACTCAGGCAGCATATGGAGTTGGGTCCACAGTACTTTTGGCAACAAGTAGTTTTGGGAGCAGAGATAAGCAGCAGTGAGGCACTGGAGTAACATTTGTTTAGCCTGGATTTTTCCTATTCATAAAGAAATGACTTTTCTGATGATTCAGAAATAAATATTATAATCCCATCCAACAAGGGTTTCCTCTGTGAATTTGGAACTTTGTATGCGAAAAAGACGCCACATTTATTCCTTTGTGTATTTGTGCAACTTCATCTGTATTCTCCCTTCCCTCCCCAGCAGCTCCAGATCCCAGTGTTTGACTCTGGTGAGTTTGGCTGGTCTCATCCCTGTGGAGGCTTTGACCTCAGGACTGTTGACTGCAGGGTTAGCCTTTATGTCCTGAGGGGAATTATACCTGCTGAGGTAACCTTGAAAAAGTGGTCTTGTTCTCTCTCTTTTTTTGCTTCCTCCCTCTTGTACACACACACACACACACATACATCCATACATATTTACACCCACCATAAAGAATTTACCCAACATCACATAGACTCACACAAAGCAGAGTAAACATGATGTGCAATGCAAGTGTGGGGCACGGTAGATTTAACAATGTCTCACCATCCCTTGTGACTAAAAATGTAATCTAGCAACTTCATGCTACTTTGGCATGAATGATTTCATCATTGAGCAGCAGCAAAATGACCTTTGAACCTGATTTATGAATGTCGTCAATTTTGCCTTTTATGGTGTTCTAGCGTTCCCAATGTTTATAGAAGTGGGCTAGTATATTGACAGCTCTAAAGGTTGATGCAATATATGACGTCATCGCGTAATCTAGCAACTTTTTGTGACATTTCAGAGAGCCAATAGCGACTTCTGGTTACTGAGCTGCAGCCACACTCATCCGTCCTGTCCCCTCCAGTTCTCACCCATTACTCTGTGCTTCCTCACTCCCCAAGGACCTCGTCAAGGGAAAAAAGCATGTAGATATCCTCTGTGCGTCTCTACAAACCCTGTCGACTGAGAGCCTTATGAATCCGCAATTACGAGGATCATCTGAGAACCTGGTGATATACAGTAATGGGTTGATACGTATGGAGGCCCGCCATGGTGCGGTAGCAATAAGGTCTGATGGATCCCTCTGCCGATCCCTCATTCTGTCTGGCTAATACGCCTTTAACACGTCTGCTCTGCTCTCAAATAGCCTCACAATGGAGCTCAATGAGTCTCAGTGGGACACGGCACTCCTCTCTCATCGGATTAGAAAGAGGCCTATTACTCATGTTGGGCCAGTCGTGAAATGGCTAACCAGTCAAAATGGGGCCCACAATGTGATGTCTAGACTCTTTAATCATCTTTATGAGAAGGAAGTGCCTCGGCATAGTTCTAATTGTTCTTCCTGAGGTCTCAGCTCAGGTGAAATGGTTCAAGGGATTGGAGAAATAGATGGAGATACGTAGCTCACATACACCCGCACACCCACACACCCACATACACAGGACAGGAGGAGAAAACTGATCATGTAGCTTTTTCTATAATCTTTTCATTTGATATCTGGGCTCACTGATTGACTTTGGGATTGATCTGTGTAAGAAAAGGTTGCAGCGGTTAATCAAGTCCTCTTTGACAACCTGTCTTTTCCCTGGACTGGTTTGAAAGGATTTTTTTGCAGACTGGATTGCTCTCAGTACCTCTTCCATTAGAAACATACATACATACCCCATCCTAGCTGCCATATTGAATCAACACCCTAGGTCACTGGTAGAAAAAAAAGGCAAAGCTTCATTGTGCAAAGTGCCTATACAAAATCTAAATGGGGCTTTATTCCAAAGCATATTTTCAAAACAGATAACCAAGGCAGGGTATATTTTCATCAGGTATGCCAGATTTGAGAGTTGTCAGCAGTTATCCTTCCTGCTCACCCCATTGGCTACATCATCCACCAGCCAGATTGTAAAGGCCGTCATTAAGAGCTGCTCAGTTTCTCATGACTAGCTCTCCATTGCACACACAAAAGTGTAATACAGTCTGGCACAAAAACCCTTTATGCCGGCGGTTCTTAGAAATGCATAAAAAATATGTCCCTCCTTCCTTAATATACAAGTATTTTTTCCATCAATTTTCATCCCCAGCGTGTTCTTTCGAGCTGAAAATGGGGAACGTGACAAGGTTGAAATGTTTCCTTCTCAAGCGATTCATGTCGGGCTCTCACAGGGATATTGGCTTTAAGTGGGTTGCACACCAGTTATGATTCCTTTGAAACGTCCATATCCAGGCTTGGCCCTGCGTGGCTTGCTTGCATCCTGGGGACTGCCATGGAGAGTTTGGGACTCACTGAGTTGAGGCTTTCGTTCTGGACCAAGAAAGTCCTATGGAATGGAAATATGCTTTCCATTCCATTATCTCTCTGCGCCTCTCTCTCCTCCTCTTCTCTTTCTTTGTTGGAATGGGTGGTGCCATGTTGATATGGCTGGCAAATATCTGTAAATAAACACGCTTTTGCACAATGTCATGGGAAGTCCAACTATTCGCAGTTATCCTAAGGGTTGTCCCACAGAAACATTTCAGCTGCAGGATACACTCCCAGAAACATCAATTAACTAAATCAATCAATCTGACTCCACCCACAATGCATCAGCAACAGACACATTAATCAATTACCTGTGATGCGTCAAAACAATAACCAAAAGGACCTATCTCAAAATTGATGTAACTTAAAAATTGGAGTAGGCATAAAGTTACTTCAATGTTAATTGGATTTCCATATCCAGAGGTCATAATTTGCATATTTGATAAGATAATTGTATTTTTCCCATTAGAAGTTGTGATTGTGGCACTTAATTCGGTTAGCACAATATGTTTTTTATTCCATGGAGAACCTTCCTCTCCTTTTCTCACAGCGAACATTTATATTTTTCTTTGTACATGGCAAACATGCATAAAGACTTTCTTTTTACACTTACCTCATCTCATTCAGGAGGCTGTTCGTCACTTTCATAAAGGTCAGTTATTTTTTTGGAATTAGCCAGAACGTTAATGGCCCCATTACACAAACACACTCACATACACACAGAGGACTGGACCATCTGCTAGTGTTTTCAGTACATCTGGGTTGGTGACCACCTGCCATATTGGCTGTGTTGGAAACATGATGGTGCGACACGTTTCAGCACATAAATGAGTGTTCTTTGTTTAAACTGGAGCAGTTCTCAAATCTTTCTTGTAGAACTGAGAGATGGTGAATACGTCACTGGAATGGAAGCCCAGGACTCTCTGTTCAAGCAAAGCGTGACTCTGCATAATGTTGTACAGCTCAGAATAAATGTTTCATCCAAACCTTGGCTTTGATGATGCCGCGGGACCATGCCTTGCACAGCTGAGGACTAACATCGAACATATTCAGACACAGAAATGGTGTACCAGACCATTCAATATACAGCACTGGAACAAACAATACAAGTGGAACTCAGATGCAAGCACAGTGACACACACAACCTTCACAAATACACACAGACGGACACACTGGCAGAGACACACATGGAATGCTTATGATCCTGGACCCATGTTTTCCCTATCACAGTTTCATCTCTCCACAGACAAACTTCTCCTCATGTTGTCAGAAATCGCTGCATCATTTAAATCCCCATACAGCAATCCAGTTCGTACTCTGACTGGACACAGATAACAGGAAACTCTACAGAAAATTGCAATTCATAGGAGAGGACTTGCAGACGGACTCTTTTGTCCCTCTGATGTCGGTGTCTTTGTCATCCGAGGGATTAGTGAACGAGTACAGCCATGAAGGATGTTGTTTCCCAGATTAGTATTGGCCGGCTTCGTCCGACAACGCGATGGGGCTCTGACCCTTTCATCCGATTAAAACCACTGACCCACATTAAGGCTGATTTCTTTCAAGCTGAACCTACTAAAAGTAGCAAAGATAAAAGTTGCAAATGCTTTGTATGTAAAAAATCCTTTAACAAATATTTCAGAGTATTATTCATGTTATTTTAATTCCTCTTAAAGGCCGTTGTGTCTAAAGAGCTAAGTCCAAACAAGCTAGCCTCTTACCCATGTCTACTGTGGGGGCTGGGGGTGAGCAACTCAGACTTCCTCTGGGCTGTGGAAAAGACAACTCATGACCTCTGAGGTCACAAGTCAGTCTGTCAAGATGGCATATGCCTACACATCAAACCGTTTCCAACAGTTTAAAGCGGTCCCTTTTTCTTCAGCGCTATAAAATACAACAGTAGTTAAGGTATAACCCCTGAGCAGCTAATGTACAGTACACTGTTTATTAGACCGTGTACTGCCTGTTTGATCCTTTTTCGGTCTGTTTTTGTCTATGTTGCCAGATTGCCAGAAAAAAATATATTGTATGTAAATTCAATGAACAATAAAGTTTTTTAATCTTAAATGGTCAATTGACAACTCAAATTACATTTTGTCCATTACACTCTCGGTAGATTTTTGGCTACAGGCTCTGCCACTGTGTTTCACTAACAAAAACACGGGAAACTAAAGAGAAATGCATAATGGGAACAAGTGCAGCAAATGAAAAGCCTGTCCCCAAGGCCAGCCAGTATGTCTAAAGTACTGTACGTCTACTGTGGTAATGACCCGACCAGACAGAACGTACTCTCTTTTATCTGCAAATTGAGTTTGAACGGCATAAAAAATAGAAAAAAATCTTGTTGGGGCGGTTACTGTCTGACTAATAGAACTCACTCACTCATCACTTGCTGTACCCAAAATGCTTCTAAACCACTTCAGAGTCTGTCAAATTGTTCCTTTTAAGCACAGGCAGACATTTCCATTTGATTTCCTTCAATTTGATGTAGAAACAGTCAAGGTTATATCGTGGTAGTAAAAGCTTACTGTTTCCTGTATTTTAATGTTTAGATTTTTTTGACACCAATTCCGGTCAACTACAGTCCTGGTTGTTTTTATGGTGCTTTTCAAAATGAGTTACAGTAAGTGGAAAGATAACAGAAGTGAACTTGAACAGAAACGCTCACATTGATCACCAGTTACTATGTATACCCAAAGTCCTTTCTAAAACATTGCAACTTTAATCTGACAACCGCTCAGTGTATTGGATAAATCATAATGAAATCTTTCAGTTTTTGTCTGACCAAAAACCTCCGAGGTCTGTTATGAACAGTTTGTGTTTTGGTCTGTATCTATATCCCTGACTGGATCAAAGTATTCATATGTATGTGTGTGTGTTTGTGTGTGTGTGTGTGTGTGTGTGTGTGCAGACAATGCGTCAGACTATCGGATATCCATCATGTAATTTCTGAGATTAGGGTTTCATTGTGTAGCAAATGGGTCTAGTTGGTAAATCTGGTCCAACCATACAGTTGTTGAAAAGGGTGATTATTTTGATTGGAGGATGTGTGTTTATGTGCTTGTCATTCTCCCCCTACCTCAGTATTAGAAAAGCAAAGGGTTAAGGACGATGAGTCATGTTCTTCTTTTCCATCCCAGACTGTTCTAGTCAGGATTTCCATTGTTCACCCTGTCGGATCGTGGACGCAGACAAAAGTGTATTTTTCCAGGAGAAACAGAACGGCCCAGTCTTGCTTTCTTCCTCATCAGCCCTGTAGCTTGCCTTGTGTTTAGCAGTGTGTTGTAAATGGAGAGGCTTATTAGCAATGCTCTCCCCAGGTGCACACTCCAAGTATCCACCAATTAACATCCTTAAAACTAATGAAAAGGAAGGGAGACATAGATGGATGTTCGGAAAGAGAGAAAGAGAGAGTGACTGAGAGCATGAGGCAGAGAGAGGGTGAGAGAAACAGTTAAAGGGAAATATCTGCTCCCTTTGATGTGGAATATTGGGCCTCATTCATCAAAGCAGGACACCCTGCCTTAGTGAAATGGCAGGATCAATATTCTAATAGCCTGTTCCGTGAGGGCAAATTCAACGTTCATTAACAAAATTAAAGAGCTATTAAGGATCAGGCTATGCGTCAACCGCTGAGTGAACTTAGCGCATTAGAATTATTGATAAATTAATAATCTCCCCTCTGACTGATGAATTGTGGGTAAAAGTGTTACCAGAGGTTCTTTCTCACCTACAAAAAAGGAGAATTTAACCAAACAAAACTTTCTGGAGGTGCAATTTAATGGGCCACAGCCAGGAGCAGTGATCTACCACATCAAGGCAACCAGGGGCATCAAGTCCAAGTGCTCACCTCCTGCTCACCTTATGCCAAACCAGGGACATGGGCAGGAGAGTGATCTTTTCAGCATGTTTTTATTGGGTTTCTTTGAGGAGGAAACCTCAAAGCTAGTTTGTAATCAGTGGGGTGGATGCAGGCCCTGCTATTACTTCTGCCTGTGTCAGTTCTGATAAGTGGATCTGATAAGCAACAACTTCACAAGAGTACAATTGAAGAGGTCAGCCCCTGTCTGAAGTAGACCGTGACCCATACTTAGCTAGGTTATATTATTAAAGCGCCTGGTAATAGGACGGCACCCTGTGAATGAAAGAGTTCTCCAGGATTATGAAACATTGATCAGAAACATGAAAGTAGAAATCCCTCTCTGCGAGCATTTCCAGTTGCTTGTGTCATTTCCTTCCTCATATTTTAAGGCTTGAATTTAATAGGATTTCATCTCATTAGCATTAGTGCAATCAGTTCTGAAATAGCACTGTGACAGTTTGCACAGTAAAATATATTTTACTGAAGGCTGCATGTGGATATAATCTATTTTTTTATGGGACTTACTATTTTACTATTTTTTCTTTGCTTTAGCCTACTGTTTGATAACGTTCTCTGTGAAACTAGGTATTGGCTTCGGGTTCAGTTTCAAAAACCAAGACCCTGTGAAATTAGTTTGGCACTAAATAAAGTTCACTTTTAGCAGTCGATGGAGAGGACTTAACACTTGAGACTGTTGACTGGATTAGAACTCTACTTATTAGCCAGAGCAGGTCTTTCAATTGTTGACCAGTTAATAGTCTGTTCACTCGACTCCCGGTCAAGTTGAGGTCATTGTCCAAGGTGATACCGCTGCTGGCACTGCAAAGGCTCTTTGAATCCCGACAGACCACCGCCTGCAGCACCACACACAGGCATGCAAACATCCTCTTAAGAATCCTCTAATCTCATGATATGGAGGAGGGGATGATTTATAAGTAAGTCCTGTGAAAATAATCGCATTTGGGCAGCACCCCAACACAGCCCACATCTTCATATCATGGCAACAGTCAACAACATAGAGACAGACCTTGAATTCCAAAGCATGTGCTCTTTTGACATTCCATCATCAAATAGTGACCTATCAACTGTGTTTACAGACTTAACACCCTCTCCATCACAGTCGGTCACAGGCCAAATCACCCCACTAACAAATTCACCATGGCATATCTCCAGCCTCAATCATGCACTTGGGGCATTGCGATAATTGTCAGCAATTAAAGACAGTCAGATATTGAGCAAGGGGCCAGTCAGTGGTTCAGATGCTTGTCAAGAGGGATAATTGGAGGCACCACTATTCGCCAGGTTTAGGACAGGTCTCATGAACAACCCGCTGGGGTACAAGAAGACTCACACCGCATCACTTGGCAGCGTGGTAATTGAGCTGCCAACCCTTTGTCCAGCCAGATGACGGCTACCTGCGTGGTGGCTGAGCGAGGTGGAACTGCCTGATGGGTAATGGAATCATGGGGATAGTGAGGTCACGTCATGCCACTCAATGGCCAACACGCCATGCCTCATGACTCTCTCTTCTCAGAGAGTTGATCTGGGAGGATGATAACTCTGGATAGCTCCATCATACTACCATCCTCTGGCTGAGCAAGCTGTCGACTAGGAGATTGATGTCAGAGTTTTCATGTCCTGTCCCCACAGAAGCTAATAACAGCTATGTGAAAGCCAACACTTGGGCAAAAATCTGCCATAGCTGACATCAGTGTCATTGTCATTTTTTATGTTGTTTTTGTAGAAATGTCAAGAGCACCAACATCATTGTGGTTTTCAGTAACACCCTGAATACCACAATGGTTTTCGAACCAATTCTGGAATAACTGTTTGACTGTTTGACTGTTAGTTCTTCTTAAATGAGGTGTTTCGTGATTCAGCCTTTATGTTCCTCTGAAAGGAAACTCCCCTGTTTTGCATGATTACTTCATGCACACCCATGCTATTTTTGTGACCCTCATGTTCTCCAATTAACTTTTTCAATCAAGTCCTTTCTTTTCATTGCTTGAACAGCACTGGCCAAGTGATTACACATTGATAATAGACAACTCACAACTAGATAACTGTATGACTGCACAACTTCCCTCTCCTTAATGAAATCAAAACTCCACATCTAATTGGAGCAATGAGTGGAAGGCTCACCAATCAATTCATTGGTCACAGAGTTGCTACGGTTCATTGGAGTTCTCTATGAGACTTGACCTGGTTGAATACGTCCCCCCCTGGGAGAGAAACCTGTTAATGTGCACCATTTAAGAAGGTTTAAGACGGCCTAACACACTGCATAATTAGAGGTTTGCAGAGGGAGTTTCTGGTGAGATGCTTCAGCCTCTAGTGTTAAAATGAAATGGAATAAAGCTAAAAGGAAGAGTTCTAAAAAGTCTCAGGATTCCAGCTCAGTCTAATACGTTCGCAACACTGATTACTGGGTAAAAATGAGTTATTGGCGAATTTATACAAGTTACCAGGATTCTCTGATTCACACTACTTGTTCGGTCATGCCATTGTTCCAGATTGTACAAGCCATTATCAGTACCAAACAGACACACAGCCATCAGCAACACAACACAAACAGAATAGGAAAATCGAGGCAAATCAAATCTCCTCACACCTGTAACTGGCTGTGTGGGAATCTGCATTTGCAGATAAGACAAGAGAAGCCAACAAGCCACCTTTAAGTCTCATCCAAATGTGGATGTTTCATTCTGTTGGACTCCTCTCACTCGCCCCCCCCCACCAAATGCAGTCAATGCTGTGGTGAGACGAGTGCATGTTCGTTTGCCGGTTGTTAACACCTACATTTGCTAAGACATTGGATCTTGGCGTAGGGGTTTTTCTTTCAAGCTTTTGTCTGTTTACATGCATTAGCCCCTGGTAACAGCCAAAAGAAAAGTGTGAAGTAAAAGAATTCACCATAATTAACAGTTAAAATGAAAAATAATGCATTTTCCTTTCAAAGGTTGAGGTCACGCACAAAAAGAACATTCAGTCTGGAGCTGAAGTTTTATCCAACTATCCCTTTAGTTTCCAAACTGATTATAATGGGAAGGCCACCATCAAACGTCAACTTACATCGTACCAAGGCAGGTAATCAGCAACATGTGGATATCTCTACAGGGAGCAGGCACAGAATCAGAGGTGTAGTTTGTAACCGATTCATCTTAGGATACACGCTCTCCTGGGATACAAGAGTATGAGTTTAGAGAAACATCTGGCTCTGGTGTGTCTTTTTCTTTTCCTTTCCATTTGACATACATCTCTGTCTGTCTCTGCACTTGTAGACAAAAGGGCACAGAAAGAGTCAGTAAATACATTTAACACTTCAGAGAAACTCAGATACAAAGGGAGGGGCCTGTGGGTAGCTAGTTCTCTCTGCTTATCAGAGACCACCTGTCAGGACCTGAGCCTTGCTTTTAAAAACGCCTGGATGATGCAACTGTAGTGGTTTGTGGAGGTCTTGTTGGAAAAAAAGATCAACAAGAAACATTAACTCTGGAAGACTGTCTCAGGAGAATCCTTTTGTTATTGTTTTCTACACCTCAGATAAAAGGATTGAAAAAAACGAAACCAAAAAACCTACTTGTACATGAAATGCATCTGTCAGTTATTCTGAGAAAGCTTTCAACACATCTTGGCTGAATGCAAACCCACAGCCATATTAACTGCTAGTGAGAAAAGCATTTGGCATCTTCTGTCTGTGTGTTTAATAACTTGAGATTCACAACTGCTAGTCCAAAAGGAACTTCAAATAATAATACATCTCTGTTAAATGTCGCCCAGAGCAGAAATTGCTTTTGTTTTAGGTTTTAAAAGAATATTGCAGTACAAAAGAAAGTCGAAAAAACCTCTGAGCAAACATGAAATAGAGAATGAGTCTGGCTTCATGAAATCTACTGCAGTATTGCAGGGTGTAAGTCTAATTGTGTATTGGTAGAGCTGTGGATTTGTGTCTAAGAGACACACTATACTGCTCAGAGGACAAGCTCAGGATTAGACTGTGTCGGTCATCACACACACACACACATTTTCATACTTGGTTACTTCCTTAATTCCTTTTCTAGGACAAGTCAGATCCACTACACTTCTTGTGGACTATGAGATCACTTCCTGTGGACCATGTCACCTGGGTTTGTCAAGCATCCCTGCAATGATGACTGGAGGGGTTGGATCAATAATGTATACTTTCAAGTTTAACTTTGAAGTGTGTGGATGACTCTCTTCTCTCTAGAGCAGAGGGTCAAAGGAAGGGTGGGAGCGGTTTCAGAGATTTGGATACACATGGAACTCCTTTTTCTTGAGTGCACGCTGTATTTAAGCGTTCCCAAAAGTGCCATGAACAGCTTTGAAAAGTTTTAATTGGCACTCCGCAGCAGTGTCACACTTCCTTTAGAAAAAACCAAAGCGAGGGGTTGTATTCAAATGTGTGTTGAGGAGGGGGGGAGTTCTCCATCGTCCCTGTGAAGTAAACTAAGAGGTGATTAATACAGGGAGTCAAAACCGCCTTTGAATAACTTAATGCGTCCCCGGCCCTCTCCCACGCATACACACACACTCCACACCCATGCACACATTTTATCCAATTGGATTTGGGGGGAGGGAGATTTTTCCAATTAACTTTGGGCTAATTGCTCTCGTGGTCGATGCTGGTTAGAAGAAGACTAGAGGAAGCATTATGTGGCAACGCTTTGTGTTGGCATTCCGTGTTTGTGCGTGTGTGTCTGTTGTTGAAGCAGATGCTCTCTAATGACGTGGAAACTCAAATAGGACGCCGTCAAGCTGTTTGTGTCTTTGTCATGGAGAGCCAAACATGATGCAGCTATTAGGTCTCCAGCCATATCCCTCCCCACTTCAATCAGCCTGGTGATCTGTGCAGCTCATGGGAGCTTCATGAGGCATCATGCCCCACACAGAGAGTCTGTCTACTGTGATGTACTCAGTTTTATATCTACATCAAGGATACTGCAAAGGGGAGTCCCACAGGAAGAAAGACCATAGCTAAAACACGAGTGCACTTATTCTAAAGCCAGAGACGGACCGGAATCTCCTGCAATCTAAGCCAGAAACCATAAAGTTACCTTCCCAATCTGTCAAATGGTGTTGTTGGGTTTGGAAATGACATGTTCAGCTGAATCCACCCTGGGTTGCAGGCACATTCCTCCATTTAGCATTACTGCAGCGCAGATTCTGTCTCCCTCTTCAGCCTACTGTCTGACCCAATCTCTTCAGCGTCAGCCAACATGGGAGTAAGAAATGAACAAGATCCAACCAGCAAGGGCATGCTGTGGGATAACACAGATCATGAACATACAGTTAGAGGCTGTAGAGTGATATATTACACCTGGACTTCCCAGGAGCCTGGAACAAAGAACAAAGGACGAGATTCATTTATATAATCGTTGATATTCTCATCAATAAGCTATTTCGCATTTGTAGATGTTTAATTACGTGTTCTGAAGAATGTTACTTTTTTTACTTCAATATACATCTGTTACTTCTGATTTGACCTGATGTTGAGTCAGACAGACAGATGTGTCTTTTTCTTTGGCTTTGGCTGCTTTTCACCCTGTCTCCGATGGTGATGTCAATCACTTTTATCTTCTGATGACTGTAAGTATCCTGAGGGAACAAGTCTAAATTTCCCAACAGGCTGAGAAGAAACTTGTTTAGACACGATGATGAACCTGCCAGTCATCCCAGATAGACTCACATCATCCCATTGATTTGACAGGCATTTATGATGCTTGTATTGATAACAAACAGTGTACATGTATAAATATATATAAATAATCCTATTACATAACACAGATTTGCATTCTAGTGCTGTTCATTGGATTTGTGATATGTAATAGAATGTTTACTTTACCTTTAACAGCAGTTAAGATTGCTTTAAGATTTCAAAAAGCAGCCTCATGTTCGGAGACAGACAGCCACACAGGTGAGCGCTCTGCAAGCAGCCAAATACAACCACATAGAATACTGAAAGCCACATGTAGCTGTGTGTGTGCCACCAGGCTTCTTGAAGTAGCAAGAACATCCCAATACATATTGGATAGTGATGCAGTCTGTGCCATGGTAAACATGTACAAGTAATCATCTATAGTGTATCCAGGAGACTCACTGAAGGATAGTCATTTTGACTCCCACTGAGTTCTTCAATTGTCTGATTGGCTAGATGTCCCACTGCGCTCACCGGACAGTGTCATGACTAAATGTACTTCATAGCCCCAGAAGGGAGGCTTACTTATCCCACTATACCTGCCCTCAGGGAGCTAAAGAACTGAGATGAGCTTTGTCAAATAAATTCCTTGTTTTAGGAAGTGTGAATGAGCGGATCTAGTCAGATGTTCCAGCCTTCTGTGTGGTGAGGCGAGTGTGAAGTCAATGAGGCAGGAAACATCTGAGAGAATGTGGAGATAAAAACATGCGATGAGGAAGAGAAGCACTGTTTGGGGAAAGCCAGACAGTGAGGTGTGTGTGCTGGAGATGGACACGTTTCTGAGGAATTTCGATTTTTGATAGTCAGAGATGAAGCACTGATCGGATACACATCCAGCCACATCCTTCTTGCCCCCATGTAATTTCATTGACTGAGATTCCCTCCAAGCAATTCAATGTGACAAAGAAGTAATGAAGACAGTTTTATCAGGTACTTACATGTCATTTCAACAGCCTCAGACGTGTAGGTGCCAATAAATGGGGAACACGAAATGGAAGGTTAGATCGTAGTTCTTGGATACAGCATGTTCACTCCATGTGTCACATTATGAAACCTAACACATAGCAGGTGCTAATCTTTATGCCCCAGTAAAAGGCTGCCACTGTATCTTTTGGGTTCAAGAATGGTTGGAAAACACTGCAAATCAATTTTGATATAAAAATGTGCCAAGCGTGTGTGTGTGTGTGTGCTGTAGGTGTAGGTGTGCATTGCTATGCACATTATTCTGTGTGTAGGTGTGCATTATTTTGTGAGTTTGTGTCTACCTGATTGGCAGTGTTAGATTAAACTGTATTCTATGACAGGCAGACGTAATGGTTGGAGCTCAGGGGACATGGGGACTCTCATGAAGACTCATGTTGTTGAGGTCTAACTAGGCTGCAATCAATTCCTCTACTGAGCTTTTGAGCCAGAGTTACTTAAAATCAATTTGTCACCATCCCTAACTTTCATAAGTAGCACTGCTGGCTGCCGTTTAAGGTCAATCAGACCTTTCAATGCTTTCAGTTTTTATTTATTTCGAGTGCTTCTACAGGAAAAGTAGCGACAATCAGGAGTACTACCACTGTGAGTCTGTGAACTGATTAAAGAAAGTGACCCAGATCAGATCCTGTTTCCCAAAATGCACCTCTGCTCATAAACTGTTGGAGGGAAACATAACTAAAACCCCTATAGCATTCTTCTTTCCTCAGGGGAGTCCATCTTTGTAGGCTTACATTGACATTTCAGTTCAGTTATCAATTCTGGAGTTTATGCTGAATGTCCCTCATCTCTCTCTCTCTCTCTTGAGGACAACAGAAACATAAAATGGCACGAGGACGAGCATACGATTTTCACTCCAGTCTGCTAACAAAAGCGATTTCCCCTGACATTTGGTGAAAGGTTAGCCAAGACTGCAAAGTTACCCCTGCTCTGGTCTAAACACAATTATTTTCCCATGTCCAACATAATCTGCTAAATCCAGGAAAGATGAATTTAATCTCAGATGCAATCAAAACAGTTCACATGACAGGGCAGACCGGAAACTGCATACATGTCAACTTGCCACGGATATGAGTTTGCAAATTATATTAAATTGACAACAGTATGACTGTTGTAACATCAGCAAGACATCATTCCGCACAAACTACAAATACATGATTTACTTTATTTCTAAGTATAATATTTCCACCCACTTTACTACACTTTCTTCCTCTCCCTTTCTCTTTCCATCTTTCTCACCCTAGCCCCACCACCCCCATCAGTGTTCTGAAGTCTGTGTGAGGGTGGTCATTAATCACTCATTCTAACTAAAGTGTCCAGGAGTCAAACTCAGGCATTTCCAATGATCCAGAACCATTGCATTGTGTTTCAGTTAGGCATTAAAAAGGTGAAATGAGGAAGTATGGTGCATGATAAAGGCTTGTAGAACATGCCATCTACTAGTATTATAAAGAGGAAAGCCTTGTCTCATTTAGGTTATAACATCTCATCATGGCTGATGATTTCTTTCAAGGGTATGGGTATCATTCCATTCTCTGGTTCTTTTTTGTATTTATTTATTTATTATCATTTACTTCTTTAAAGCCCGACAATTTGTCAGTTCATAAATTCTCAAGGTGAACCATTCAGTTCCACATGAACACCCCCGTCACAAAATAACTCCTCTGTTTTTAAGAGCAGCTCAGAAAGTAATGATCTGAGACCAAGTTAGAAGTCAGACTCAGACACATCCCATGTTTATCCACGGCCTCCACCAAAATACGGCGTTTTTGGGCAAATTGAGCGGATCCTAAAGCGAGCTGCAATTCACACATTGTCACACCATGTCTAACCGACTGAATGCTGGCCTAGCGTTTGCATCAGAATTCACTGGACCATCTCCAAAGGTAGTATTTGGCTTTAAGAAGTAGAAGGCTTTTCGCGTAATTGCATAGAGACTCTGTTTGTGACATAAAGAGAATTCTCCTGGTGCAGCCTCCTCCACTGGCTCAGAAGATAAGGAGCCAACTGCATATAGAGCGGTTCCATAAGTAAGCGCTGCAGCATTCATCAATGTCCATAGGACTGTGTGCAACGTGTATTGAAGGAGAACATACAAAATCACAGCGCACACACACACACACCAGGTTCTACATTAGCCTTTCTAGTTAAAATGGAAAGGTTACATCAAAACAGATAGGGGTTCAGATGGCTGAGCGGTTAGGGAATTGGGCTATTAATCAGAGGGTTACTGGTTCGATTCCTGGCCGTGCCAAATTACATTGTGTCCTTGGGTAAGGCACTTTACCCTACTTGTCTCGGGGGGGAATGTCCCTGTACTTACTGTAAGTTTCTCTGGATAAGAGTGTCTGCTAAATGTGAATTTAAATCTAGCATCGTATACACATTAGCTTTGAGAGGCCGCTACAGTCTGTAAACCTGATTTTACTCATGTTGCATTCAATTAGGGTTATTTCTACGGTGGCTATGCCTTGGTGTGAAGGTACATGGATGACCTATACGTTCACTAATGGCATTTCTTCTGTTCCGTGTAAGTTGTTTTTCAGAAGACAGAATCAATAAGACGGGTGGAGCTGTCAGCGCAGTAGCTATGATTGCCAACTCTTATGCAAACCTACCCCCTCACAGACCTTCTTTCCTGTCTCCTATTCATGTTTAAGTTCATGGAAACAAATATGGACCTGCAGTTTCACAACTCTGACATCTGACAGAGTTTGTTCACTCCACTGTCCCGGCGGACCACCTGGTGTTTTGGAGAAAGAAGTTCATCCTTGAAACAGCACAGTGATCCTCCAGCAGAACTAACGTGAACAATCTCTGCTTTAGTTTTCCCAGTGTGTTGTTGTTTCCTGGCTCTATATGCATGCCAAGCGCACACGCAGACACACAAGCATGCACACACACAAGCATGCACACACATGCACACATCAGGGACTGAGAGATTTTCTTTGTGTCTTTAGAGAGACCAGCAAAACAACGAGAACCTTTTTGGGACGAAGAACACAGCAGAGTGACTATATTTACAGGTTGTTAATGTATGTTTGTTTGTGTGTGTGTGTGTGTGTGTGTGTGTTGAGTGTCCCTGCCACACATACATTTAACACACAAACACACACAAACACACACACACACACACTCAAAGGAATATAGACAGCAGACTTCAAATAATTATGCAGGAATACACTGAACAATCCATTTTATGTCAGTGTGTTCCTTGGGGATGTAGTCGTAACAACAGATCATGTCAGGTTCTGGAAGTGGACATGCTATTTAGAGGTCATAGAATAATGATGTCATACCATGGGGGGTTGTCAGAAATACTGGATGTGAACTGGGAGTACGAGAGCTTTCAGATCTTGAATTATTTCCTTGTTTCTTTTTCTCTCTGTGTTGTTGATCTCCTTACAAAGACATACCAAGATGATATCACTTCACAATCTTTCTCCTGTAAGATCTTTATTTCTTTGAAGATTTGGGGATTTAATGTAATCCATCAAAATTCATTTATTATTTGGTTGCTGTGGTTTACTTATAAAGGCTTTATGGTGTAAACATTCTGGGCCACTTTGTGCCAAGTGAATCCAGAATGGTATGGCAACAATTTCTGTGTCCAGACCATTATAGCATTTAGAATCCAGTCTCTCTCTGTTCACTGCTGCCTATACTTCATTATGGTCCTTTTCGCTCCACTTCTTGGTCTAATCCCCTGTAGCTGGGAGCATGCTGGCTTGGAGACCCTGAGGCTTCTCTCGGTGTCACACAATGCACACTCACTTTGAAATGTACTCTTCTCTTCACCTTTTAGATGAACTGAGGCACCATACATCAACACAAGCCACAAGTTAAATGCGAAATTTCAGACTCACCCGTCTTTCCCAACCTCCAACCTGGTAACAATGAAACTAGTTGGCAACAATGAAATGTTTCCTTGGAAACGTAGACCGATTTCTCATAATTTGACAGAACGTACGGAAGGCAAGTTACTCTTTCGCCCTCACCCTTTCACTCTTTAAGTTCTGTACACTGAAGAGAATGAGAGCTCATCAAAACACAGAGTGGCCAGACTCAGCAGCACGTCAAAGGTCAAGCAGGGGCTCTCTCTAGCTCATTAAAGAAGATTCCATGAAAATGGCTTATGAGCTGATGGGAATTCCATTATCATCCCCTGGTGCTCAGCCCCACAGAATATGAAATGAGGAGTCTAGAGGTGTGTGTCGTCAACTGACCTAATGAAGAAGGTGTTGGAGGAGGAGGAAAAGAAGGAGGATGAGGAAAAACAGGAGGAGGAGAAGGAGGGAATGCTAAACTCCGTCTCATCAACTAGATCAAGGCTTCTTCTCTGGAGTCGATGTATTTGCAAAGGGCGTTTAACACTGTGTTGTTATAGTTTGCCTCACTATTTACTCACACTGTATCTAACAGAGTTAGAACAGTGAAATGAAATACAGTTCCTTGTTTGTTTTTTGTCGTTTTCGATGCATAATCGGATTATTGAGATTTGCATAATGCACATTGGGGGATTATTGAAGTGTGAAGCTACCATTTAGACGAAGCCGTTGGCCATGTTGTTTCTCCGTGTACAATATCAGGCCGCTATAGTTTTAATATGGGATCAAGACTGTGAGGGGGGTCACACACATAAACACACAGTGAGACAGTCAATGACCCTTGGCAATTATGTTGTTGAAACCACATTTTCATTTGACACCACTATCCCTCCTAAAAAGGCTTGCCTGTTCTTACACCCAGACTGTATGCATCTTTGCATGCCTACTCTACCAATCCTGCGTGTTTAAGTCAGCCGGGCAAGCGAAACAGGCTCAGATCAATTGTCAGGAAAAGGACATCAATAGAGATCCTGATGGCTGTTAGACCAGGAAGCGCTCTCAGCTCCCTTGAAGTCAATGTTGATCCGATGCCTCTCTTGAAGTATTGCTTACAGCGAGGTGAAGAAGTTAAAGGGGGAAATTCCCACAGCAGAAGGGGCGCAAAAAAAGCTTTTAGACGTCAGGGTTTGTGGTCGACTCTTTGCCCCAGTGGTACAGGGGAGTAGAGGGTAGGGAAAAGGTGGGATACAGAGAGGCTGGGTGGGTGGGTGGGGGGGTATTAGAGGGGTAGGAGAGTAGTGGGGAAGGGGGGTAGAGGGTAAAGCAAGGGTGGAATCGGGTGTAGGTTTCATTATCCTCTTTCATTATCTTCACTACACCCCTGGTCATGTTCATCCAGGTCTCTTCACTACACCCCTGGTCATGTTCATCCAGGTCTCTTCACTACACCCCTGGTCATGTTCATCCAGGACTCTTCACTACACCCCTGGTCATGTTCATCCAGGTCTCTTCACTACACCCCTGGTCATGTTCATCCAGGTCTCTTCACAACACCCCTGGTCATGTTCATCCAGGTCTCTTCACTACACCCCTGGTCATGTTCATCCAGGACTCTTCACTACACCCCTGGTCATGTTCATCCAGGTCTCTTCACTACACCCCTGGTCATGTTCATCCATCTTTTTTCTGTTTCTAACTGTCTTTTTGTCACACCTGAGTATTGTAAAACTGGCATTGTGTTCTGAGAAAAATCGGTTTGGGAACTAATTTGTCTCTGGGTGATACTCATCCTCTGCTTGTGGCATAGTAGTTGTAAACAGCTGAATAAGACCTTGGAAATGACACATTTATTTTGAGTAATTTGTCACATAACACCCCCACCATCCCCAGACACATCCTCTTCACTGATGTGACATGTAGTATACAGTCCCGTATATCCAGTAACTTTTTAAATATATATTACATCTTTCAGCTTTAAACATACAGTGATAATTAGCACCAGACAAGGTGACACAGTAGTCACCCACACCCTCTCCCCACAGAGTGCGTACAATAATGCGTAGACACCACGTCTGCGTTTTACAGCTCCAATTTAGGAGAGAAAGCAAACATCCTCCCTCGCCTTTGGAGAGGAGCAGCGATGACAACAACACGGTTCAGGATTGATCTGTTTTTCTCTGTTCTGCCTCCACTGCAGCACCCAGGCGAGCCCAGGCGAGCCCAGACTCCAGGGTCGGGTAAAGTGAGTCGCCCTGCACTTAAAAAACAAGGTGACAAGACAAGAGCCTGTGACCCCGGGGGTTGAGTGTGAAGTCACTCTGCACGTTGACACTTTTTGAGCCAGTGTGATTTCCTTAATGGGAAACAGTGTGATGGTTTAGAGGTGCAGCCGCCGCTGCAAGGAATACGTACTTTGGGATGAATTTGTTTCAATTTGGACTGTGGGAGGAGTGAGTGTAGATACATCCAGTGGCCTGGAATCATTCCTGAAAAACTCTAATGCAAAGCTCATTTCCAGCATTATGGAAAGTGGACACATCTCTACTCATCTCCACTTAGATAAGCAATCTCACTGGTGCTGACAATGAATAATTTATATCTAATTAGCTAGAAGACTTGATGACATGGGAGGATTTTAACCTGTCATTTATATGGAGGTCACCAGAGAGCTATTGATTATCATTGTCTGTTGGTGCATTGAGACATCACAAAGATCTATGGGCTCCATTTACCATGGCTGCTATTGGTTTCTCTTGAACCATTAGGTTTCCTCTGCAAACCGCATGTCTGTCTGGTGCCACCTCCTCCCATGTTGGACCCCTGTAGCCAATCAGGAATGAGGAAAACAAGACGTCGTTTTCTTGACAGGCCTCAGATTTAATCTGAGCGATAGTCACATGCCGATGCTGACGAGGGGAGCGGGAAAATTGGGAGGCCATTTTGCACATCAGGCGGGAGGATATGGCAACGTTCCGTCAAAAATATGCACGTGTACAAGGATATGGATTAAAAGGCAAACATCTAACAAGGAGTTTAGAATTTGGGACCTCTTCGCTATTTCCCAAGTGCATCTGATTATAAATCTTATCACATTTGCCACTCTGGTTTCATCTGAAGGCTGTTAACGGTAGGTATGAGGAGAGAAATCTAAATTAGCATCAGCTGTCATGGACATAAACCCACTTCCTCCACACATGCTCTTAGGTTTCAGAGTTTAATTGCTGCTCAGTGTCCCTTGTAATCTTCAAGGGAAGACAGGTATATATTATGCCATGTTCCAAGCAGAAGTAAAATTGAGCAGTGATCAATGCATCAAGTCTATGTCACCAGCCCTGCATTAGGCTCTTCTGAAGTCTCACCTGTTTCCACTGTGGTCGTTTCTGCACATTATCGTCTGTCAGGAATTTGCATATCTATCAGAAGTTGTGCAGTAATTTTATGGTGACTTGGAGAGTGCAAAATACAATTTAAAACATCTTCCTGTGTCATTATGTCTGTGATTTTAACGTAAACTGACATTTAACAATCATGTCAAGCGTCATATACACAGCGCAGCATTAGCTTGGCTTGGCAGGGTCATGAACAGATTGCTGTATTTATTTAATTTCCCTGTCACTGGAAAATAACCACCCAGCTTGTCAGAATAAACGAATCTCCAAAAATAATGAAATCCTGATCATTTTCAGAACCATGTCGCAATGCTGTTTCTTCCAAGAGGATTGCAGTCACTGTGTGCATCGCTGGCCAAACCCCAATCCTAACCTTAGTCCACCTCAGTCATAAATCATCCCAGAGCTAAAGGTCCAGCAGCTAATAGAGAACAAGCACTGTAGTATTTCCGATTCACTCTGAGCTGTCTGCAGGCCCTAAACACGTCAGGGATATTGCACGCTAATATCCACGCTGCTGGAGGGACATCGAGCTCGGCAGCATCACTTCGTCTTGACACTCGTCCTACAATCCAGACCCCTTTTAGCTACTATTCTCACTTCCCAGACTGCACAGGGAATCATAGCCACCGACGACACTGTGCTCCTCGACGGCCAGTCATCGGCACAGATGTCATACGGACGCTGTCTATCTTCTCTCCCTCCTTTTAGAAAGCTTTTTTTTTACGTAAGATCTAGGAGGGCCGACGCAGAAAATACAGCCGACTTTGATGTCTGTGGAATTGCTCAAATGACACATGCCAATTATCTGGAGAACTGAGACTTTGATTCCTGTATACACTATAATACAAAATGTCACAAAATGACAAGTTTTTTTACAAGAGGCAGGATTATGAGCCATCTGAACATTGAACACGACCAGAGCTTTTCTAACATCACTGTTAAAAGGCACTTTGCTGTTATTTCCCCTGCCTTATTGCTCCTGCAAGAGCCTTGGAGGATAATACAAAGTGCATGTCACGCAGTGACTTCACTCAGTGAGGAGACAGACATACAATTGTGTGGGATGTTCTGAGAGCTTTTCTTCCTGCTCTTCCACCTTCTCCTCTTCTTTCGAGTAGGAGGAGTGGGCCAGAATACACTACTGTGGTTGCATTCGCTCATAGAACCAGCTAATAAACACATCCCTAATGTACACATCCCCATATATCCACCTGCTTACAGAAGCTTGCTGTCTATCTGCGTGTCTGTGCAAGTTTTATAGTTGGATTTTTGTGGAACGATTAGCTAGAAAACCGGGTACTGTGCAAAATTGTAATTTTGCAGGTGTCCATCTCAGCACCCAACAGGAATCTCTGTGTGTGTGTGTGTGCGTGTGTCTCACCGGCATCTCAATCCCTGATTGCATCACAAGCACTGTGCACTCATGTATTCAATTAAGAATATAACAGGTTCTTAATTAATAGAATAATGAACTGTAGAGACACGTCATGCGCACCCATCCTAACCTTGGGACTCGTGTTACAATCCAGCCTCATTGTCAGTCCTGATGTTGTTAGACAACTCCCTTTTTCTCTCTCTCTCTCTCCTTCCTTCCTCTCTCTCTCTCTCTCTCTCTCTCTCTCTCTCTCTGTCTCTCTCTGTCTCTCGTCTCTCTCTCTCGTCTCTCTCTCTCTCTCTCTCTCTCTCTCTCTCTCTCTCTCTCTCTCTCTCTCTCTCTCTCTCTCTCTCTCGGTGATGTGAACTGTCAGTCACACGGGTCCCAGAGGGCTCGGAGACAGGCATGTTCAATGAGTCTGAAGAGGTTGGTCGCCGAGTTGTGACAGACGCAAAGTAGTAACAGCAGGACTAACCAGAGAGTCCATGCACCACAGTCCTGAGCTCAACAGGTTACCGTGTTTGTGTGTGTACATCTTATTGGCATCCCACCGTCTCTCCAGCTGCTACTGTTGTACATCACAGAACGCCATGAGGATGCAGTCACAGTCGCCCACCAGGGGAAGACAAGGAGAAAGCAATCGATCGCAGACAGTCCCAAACCACACTGTGAAACCTGTCAATACAGGATGCTCAAACGCACACAGAGATGAGACAGAGCTCATCTCTGTTTAACGTTTTAGCTCTATCGACCCACAATTTATGTAGGATGACAGAATTCTCAAACGCATATTGTAAAATGACTGTTGTAGCTAATGCCAGTCAAGGCACAGTTGGAAAGACATAGACAAATGCCATACCTAATTAATCTTTTCATGTTTTCTGTTCTCCCCGGGGAGTGGGGCTGGGGAGATCATCTTAGTATAATCAATTATTGTGGGACTGTTACACTGAATCATAAAAATCATTGCTGTGCAACTGTCACACTTTGTTGGTTAAATCAATGCAATTTTGAGACGCAGGGAAATGCAAGGGCTAGTCAACTTCACACACAGCAACAAATATCAAAAGCAGTGGTCTAGAAGAGAATGGTAAACAAATTAATCGTGTGCTTTAAATGTGACTTATTTTTCATGGCAAAGGTTGCCCAGGAAAAAATGTCTGGTTTGCCCTTTGGGATGGCTGAGCTATGAAATACACTAAAAATCTATAATAAATAGGACTTAATGCTTATGACTCTCCCAACAAAACTGCAAACATCCAACATGAACCATATTATTTGATTACTTACCTTATAGGTTTGTTCAGGACCTGTGCTTACATAGTACATGCTTGAAGTCCATATAAGTGAACTACAACCCGTTGTAACAACTACTTTGTAGGATCTAATCCTGGTGTTTTTGGCATATTGTGTCAGGCGCACTATGTACCTGGGCATACTGAAGATTTAAAATTCCCTAAAGATAAAATATGTGTCTGCCATGCTCTATAGAGGATGGTAGTGTTTGAGATGGAGGGAGAGGGAAGATGGAGGGGTAAGATGCAAGAGACACCTGGTAAATTAATTTATGATAATTAATCATTAAGAAACATTTGTTTACATTTCTTTGATAGACATTTTCTCCGATCAAATATATTTCTAATTTGGCTTGTTTTAATGTATTTAATGAATGACAGCTTTCCATCAGTCACAATAAAGAAAAAAAATGAAAAGAAAAGGTTAAAACAAATCTCAAGCACATTCAATTTGTTTGACAATTTAATTATCTAATTGACCTTTGCAGCTCAACAAGTTACAACACCTAATCAAAATAGTGAGAAATAAACTTTTGAATGATAAAGTTTACACCTTTGGGGAAAACAGCTTTCCATGAAACCTCAAGAGAGGAAGAGTGGGTGCATGAGATCACTTCAAAAACTGAAAATCAAAACAAATGTGATTCATTAACAGTATACAACAGGAAACAGACTTTAACCACAATTTACATTTCAAATAACAGCACTAGCGAACAATGGGTAATCCATTGAGTATATAAATAATACTGTGGCAACATGTACAGTGTTAAAATATGTGCTACTTGGCAATTAAAGACAAAATAAATGTCTATTGACTATCACAAAAGGGCTTGTGTCCCCCTCAGTACCTATACCCTAATGCATGGGGATTGGGGAACAGGTTGTAGACAAATCCAAAACGTTTCACTCAGCTTGTATTCAGTCAGTCCTTACCTTTGCTTTCATCTTCTGGTTCGGGTACCTAAACTTCATGAATAAAAAAATGCTAAGGAAAATTGTGTGGAGGAACTCTATCTGGCTGTGATCTGAATGACCTCTGTCTTGTTACTCAGAAGTAGGTTGTTAGGAAAGCTCAGGATGTTCTTCAGGACCCTTTACACCCTCCATATTCTGAATGACCCCTCCTTCCCTCTGGCAGCACAGTAGGTCCAGATGCACCAGGAATAGATGTGGTTTCTCTTTTGTCCAACTACATGTTCCATCAAAATAGTACAAACATTGTATGTCCTTATAGCTGCTTGTGTTTTATGACTAATCATATTGTTATTCATGTTTTTGTCGTTTATATTTGAACAGTTTGCTGCTAAATGAATTGCCTCAGGGTGGATCATAACGCTTCTTTTCTCAAGGCTGAATACACAACAGTGTTGTACAGAGAGCTGCAACTCAAATGAATCAGAATCTGATTATCAGACCATCCATTATTCCTTAACTGGTCTGCGCAAGAAAAAAAGAGCTGTTAATAAGTCTACCTTTACTCAGCCAACAAATCTAGCAAACACATGTGGTCCACAGATAAATATATAATCCCCAAGCTGAAGTCAATCCCTTCACAGCCAGTCACTGTCATTCCTCCAAGGCAACACAGTTTCCATGTTTATTCATTAGGAGGGATCCAGCTTTGGCTGCATGCTGTCAGACTCATGGAAGGACTCCAACACGGAGGAACATGGAGATGGTGCTTGTTCTTATTTATTCACCCATCATATAGGACTCTACAACCCCTGTAGAGTTAGCCGGTTCTGATCCAAGGGATTGTGTGTGTGCAAAGAGATCAGACATATGTTGAATGCAGAAGCACACACGTGTCACAGAGCAGGAGTCAGGGGGGAACAGGGGAGATCAGGGAGAGAGGCAAACACACACACACACAAAGGCCAATGTGAATTATTCATCCAGGCTCTCGCATGAGTCTCCACTCTGCTCCCGTATACATACGTCTGGATCCACTCCCAGCTCTCCATCCATGGATGATGTGGTGTGAGCATCTCACTACCAGCTTGGCTCCCTTGTCTCTCAACGTCATGGTCCCTCTCTGTCCTGTTGTGTCTGTCTGTCTCTCAGTTCTCTCTCAGCTGCATTTGTCTCTCTATTCTCCAGTCCTGATATCAGACATCTCTGTATTTGTTGACATTTTCCCTCCTTTCAAGCTCCCATTTCTCTCCCTCTTTCGCTCTCTCTCTCTCTCTCTGTCTCTCTCACTCTCACACACACACTCTTTCTTTCACTCTCTCTCCTCGTCTCTATCTCTGTGGGTGCTATTCCGGGGGCAGGCGGTTTGATGAGTGCCCCACTGTTCCTGAAGCAACAGGCGGCCGTGGGATAGGAATACAGGGTTTGAAATCTTTGTGTAGGATGTAACCTGGTGCCCCACAATACATTGACTAAATAGCAAACATGGTACTTATTAACAATCATATTCTCAATAACAAATACATTAATAATATATATATATATTATAAGGAATTATTACATTAGGTTACACCAATGTATTGGGTATGACACAATGATATTAGCTTGAGGTGATTCAAATAGGAAAATAAATACTTTATTTACTTATATTGTTTTTAATAATACGTTTTTAAGTAAAAAAAAAGCTTATCCTCAGTTCAAGAGAGGGGTGTGTTTAACTGGATTACTTAGCATTTTGCGATAAACACAAATAAATATACTTTTAATCATGAGACCAGAGAGATAAATATTGCTGTGGCACGATGGCTGCTCTCAGCAGTCAAGCATGATTTCTATTTGCAGTTTAATTAATATTCAATTTCGTATTTCCTGGGATGTGTTTGTTGCATTCCATTTTAACAAACTAATTACCGGTGGAGCCGCAAAAACAATTTCTCATTAAATTGTGTCTACTCTTTCAACTTGAGCTGATGTTGAAGCAAGTATAGGCAGGGAATAAGAGAGGGCCAAGAAAGAGAGAGAGAGAAGGAGAGAATGAGAGATTGAGACTCCGTGTGCTCTTGGCTTGCAGAGTTCAGTGTCTTGCTCTGGATCAGTGCCTAGACGCACATGTAGAGGTTGGAAGACGATAATTATAGTCCCTCAAAATAGAAAACCTTTCAGTTGCGATGGTTAAGAACCACCAATGTTAAAATAGCCCTTAAAAAGAGTACATTGGTGCAGAACTTAAGTTGTTATTGTTTGTGAGAGACAAAAGAAACACATGGAGGTGGACTAAAGAAATAGAATAACATTACAGGACATTGTTCATAAATTAGTCAGAAATAAAGTATCCAAGTCTGTAGAAGTAGATCTTACTGGGGATCCCACTCATCTAGCACCTTCATTTAATCACTAACTGTTGCTGAAATCTGCTCAAAACTAAAGTTTGAAAATGGTCTGTCTCTTTTAGTTTCAAAATGAATGATAGGTGCTTTCGCAAGGATTTTTTTTGGGGGGAAATGTCACTTGTTCTCTTTTAAACCTATTGAGCAATGGTAATGGAGCTCCAATGATATATTTTTCAGTACTTATACATTATTACTCGCAGTAACCATGCTCAATTACAAAGGGTCTTTTTCACAAGCTGAGAACACACGTGAATAAACAGTAAATGTAGACCAAGGGAGACTGATAAACTGTAAGATATTATACAGTACAGGCTGTAATCCCTGTAAACATGAATGGTTTTTAGCACTGCAGGAAAATCCTTCCAAACTACATGAGAGCTTTGAGGCCTGTTTAACAATCACCTGTGAACAAGTCAAGCACGCCTCTGGCAGTCCTCATGAATTACAAAGCCGTGTTGTTAACGTGACCGGATACAGCTGTCAAGGAAACAAAAGCAATTGATGGTGAAAAATGGAAAACGAAGTTGAAGAGAGACAGATAAAAAACAACAACAACTCAAAGTTGTTTGTGAATGAACGAACACAGAGGTCAGAGTCACCTTGTCAATCCTAAAGTGAGCTTGATGCCGCCACCCATGGTGTGGAGACTGCAGCGTTCCAGCAAGACTTGGTGTTCAGTTACCCTGGAGGGGGTTGTCAGTTATTTTTACTCCCCTCACCCCTCCACATAAATCTAATCTGTCCTAATTAACACAGACAATTTTCAGTCCATGTTTGGATTTAACAAAACATGACACGGGAACCGAGTCATCTTTGTTGTCATCTTTTTTTCCACAGTTGGAAGTGTAGTATTTTTTCTTGGGCTTTGCAGAATAACTTGTTGTTTATGATCAGATATATTTGAGATGTGTGCTGGTGATGCATGTTCTTTGCAGGTGTGATAATAAAACTTGATCCCAGGGTAAGTAAAGAATTTGAAATCTAGCTTGTAAAGGCTAACTGTGGTAAGACGAGGCTTTCTCCGTTTCTATTGCTACCTGAATTTATCATGTAAGATCCACTTTTATCTGTCGTAAAGCCTTCTACCTTTTTCCTCATAATCCATCATAAATAATTCTGAGAAGCTTCCGGCCAAACCGAAAGTTTTCCTGCCAATAATACAATATTGTACTATCAACTAGCAAACAAGCCATGCAGCAAAGCCATGTTTGTCAATGTTTTAATACCATTTTACATCAGGCTCTCCCTGAGAGTTTAACTTTGATTAAATCTCACAGATCTATTTTAGAATAGAAATACAGAAACAAGCTCTTAAGTACGAGTTCCCGGGAGTGCTCCTGTCGTAAACTCCTTCAGTTCAGGCCTCTGTGGCCTGCCTCCACAGCTCTGGCATTGATGATAACACCACTGAAGCAATCTCGTCTTCCAGTGGCAGACAGAAAAACCTGAGAACCCATCCCAGACATGTTTGACAGTAATGATCTATGTGTCTTCTCAGCATGCTCTAACACAACCGCTCTGGTTGCATCACAAAACATCTTCAGTTGGAGCAAGTCAAGGGGATAAAGAAGCTAGAGTCTGCATTAGTGGCAGTGCACCCATGCTGGCCCTCGGCTAACTGCTAATGAGAACAACTTGGGTGAAATGTTATCTCATGTTCAGCTAGCTTCCCACAACATGTCCAGATATTGCCTGAAGGGTAAATCAAGGTGGATGAAACCTACATAATTAAAATGCCAATCTGACAATGTGTAGATAGATAAGCTGGTTGTCTAGGGAGTTTTCACAATCAATAGTTAAAGCTTGCAGGAGTGTAATTTAACTTTCTAGGTGGTGGCAGATAACAGAGCTGAAAAACATATCTCAAGGTTGGTAACGTTCTGTAGGCTTTCTGTCAAACGGCCCCAAAAAAGGGATTTATTGGTGGTCCAAAGTGATGGATGACTCGACATATAAATCTAGAGTTAACCCATCAATCAAACCATGTTATTGCCTGAAATGACTCACTCCAAAATAACATTGTGAACCTCTCCATCAGGTCACCCAAGGGAACGTAGTCCACTACCCCAAAGAAAACTGGCCCTCCCCTCCCCGTGTGTGAGACAGAAATACTCTGAGTGATTAACAGAAGTCATTGATTATTATACAGTTCCTTTGACTCTGTTATTTTAGTAGGAGAATGTATGTGCCAGTGCTAATTGGTTTGCTACGTTATTTGTAAGAAAAATCTGTATATGGTGTAAAACACACAAGCAACGGTGTCGGCTTGGCTAATGAGTTATTGGCAGGAATCAACGATGAGGAAAGTTAATGGGTATATTTATGTTTTTCTACTAGGTTGTTTGTATGTAATGCTCCAATAATGTTTATAAAATATGTATATCAACTGTAAACGATCTTAAAGCTCATATCCAAACAAGGATTAGTATGATTTGAATTATGAGCTTTGACACAGCATGAAGGATATCTCTCCACATGCAAATCTACAAATTCAACCAATCAGGATGAGCGTCTGACCTCTGACATCACGGCTTCTGAACTTTAATCATAGGAGACATTAAGCACTTCTCTGTCCATGCAGTGGGTTAATGTTGCCATTAGAAACCCATTACTCACCAGTGAGACCCTGGGCTCTTTCACTCCAACAGAAATACACCAAATCCTTCTCATCACAGCCAACAGGATAATTAGCATGCGAACGCTCAGAGAATGGAATGCTATAGACCCATATTAATCACTGAGCCGCATACACACAGACATAAGTCAACATGGGCACCATTAACCATGTCACAAAGCATCGACCACGTTTACTGGTGGATCAACAACAGAAACACCTTTTAGCAATCTATAAATTGATTGCATCAAATAGCTATATGTATTTTTAGAGAGCATAATATAGCTGTTGTTTTTTTTTAAATGTTTCATTTATACAATGAAAACTGTAACAGAACTGTAAGTCATATCTCATCTACCAGTCTAAGCAGTTTTGAGAGACGCTGACCTCCTGCGGCAGGTGTTTCATAGCCCCTCCTATAAATACCTGTAACCATATTTCACGGTAAATCATAAATCTGACACTCTGAGGGTGTGATGGATGTCAGTGTGTTGTGGAGGGAGGGGGGCAGGCTAGGAAGATTGGCCCAGACAGGTCCTCCACTACACATCTGGTCTGACACCAGATGGATGGCTGTAGGCTCTTCGTACTGAGGCAGCCCTGCCTGCTGGGCTAGGGAAAGCTAAACAACTACACCTCACTCAGTGAAGTCATTGTGCCTCACAATCTTCCTCTTTGGTCCCATGGTAGATTTGAGCCCCGTTAGCTTGCTTCAGGGCCTTGCGCCTAACTGACTTCTATGTACCGGGTGGGTATGTAAAGGATAAACTTCCCAAGCTAATTGTAGAAAAAGACCAAATGTTTTATTTAGTTATTTAAATTTACATCACCATTAAATTCCCCCAAACATTAGTGTTATTCAGATTGTATTTCCTGCATAATTGCTTCACAAACATCCTTCGTAGTCTAGCTCTCCCCAGATACCTGGAGGGGTGGCTAATTTAGATAGCATTCCACATAAATACAGGTGCTGCTCATATTATTAGAATATCATCAAAAAGTTGATTTATTTCACAAATTTCATTCAAAAAGTGAAACGTGTATATTATATTCATTCATTACACACAGACTGATATATTTCAAATGTTTTTATTTTAATTTTGATTATTATAATTGACAACTAAGGAAAATCCCACCCCCCCCCATCTTCCTCTTCACAATACGTCTTTTATTTGAACAGAAAGGGTAGACCTGAGGATGATGTAGATATGCTTTGGGATGTGTACTGGGATGTACGGTTTGACTTTCTGAGGATGGGGGGGGGTAATTTATGATCCGTGAAAGTGTTTTCTGGACCGAAATGGACACCCTCTCTAGGGCGCCTGGGTGCTTAATCTATCTCTCCATCTGTCCTTTCTGCACGCTCCCACCACCTCAAATACAAGTATAATATCCTTAAAACCAACACATTTTACGCGACATCCCGGTTAACACCGGTTCAAATTGAAGTAAATGAGAAAGCCTGGTGGTGCTGCCCTGCTTGATAGGATTCCGTAGACCCAATACAGTTGTAACAGCTGGCTTGAAATGTATCAACGAGTTGACATGAAAGGGTTAGACAGTTAACCTTGAGGTAATACCCCCTTCAAGTCACGGCGAAGGAGAAGAGGTAAAAAAATGGCCCCAGAGTATGGATCTTTTTATCCAGGTAACCAGACTATAGTATTTATTAGATTATCTAATTAAATTAAATCCTAACATGTCCATGATACATTGATGTTAAAAACAGCTGTTCAAAGTCAGTCTCATCTCAGACAGATTTTTGATTTGAGTCATCATCAAGGTCAACCCTGGCACCCACAGCACTTTGCTTTTAAACAAGAGAATTAATCCCGACTCGTGTCTCCTCAACCATAACTCCAGGAATGATTTCGCTCAATTATATTGAGAACTGGGCATTGTATGTTGCAAGTCTGTGTCACGGTCCCAGGTAGATCCCAGAAGAGGACCCAGACGCAGAGTAAAAGGTGTTGTGTTTTATACCACAAAAAGGACAAGGCAAAATCGTGGTCAAAAATAATCCACAAAGAAACAGGGGAAAGGTCTATAACACTATATAAATCAATCAGAATATATATGCTCAGTACGTCGCTACCACAAACAATACCTCATAATGAAACAAACGAAGGGCCTGACTTAAAACGCTAAAAATTCACAGGTGAAATCAATACAACCAAATGACAGCCAGAACATCACGGGACATAGAAACATAATACTAGACAGTGAAAAACCAGAACTAGAACCTGAAGCAAAGCAAAACCAAAAGAAAGAGGACAACAAAGTCACAGTCTGCAGGTTTTGTATGGGATCAAATAAGGGCCAAATATGTTTTGCATCTGTAGAAAAGTTTTGCATTTGTAAAAATGTTTTGGCAAATTATATTTTGCATGTAGAAAACCTTTTTACAGATGCAAAAACATTTCTCCAAATACAAAACCTTTTTACACCTGCAAAAAAAGTATTTCCACAGATGCTAAACCTTTAACAGATGTTACATCTACTCTGCAGGTGTAACATGGGGAGGTCACTTCAAACACCGGTTTAACCATCTACACCACCAAAGAGCTAGCTTCTCCATGGTACGGGTGACTGGTATTTATACTAAGAAGTGAGTTAAGTTCAACTTGGTACATATGTGCTACCAACTGGTCGCTCTGACGATGTTGGCCGCAACAGAGTTGGATTTAGCTTTTTACCTTTCTTTAAACTCCACAGAACCTGTCTTTTCTCTATCTCTATCTCTATTATCTTTCCATTCCTCTGGGGATCAAATACGGAACAGAAGCCATTATGCAAAAACTCTGCCTGTCACAAACTGGTGCTTGCTGGGAAAAGAAGTCCTTGGTGAAACCACAAACATTGTAGTTTATTCCTTTGACACTCCAGAACTCTCCAGGGAACCAAATCCTTGTTTGCAAAAGTATGATCTCACAGTTTCGCTGTCTGCATTTTGGTTTGTTTCCTCATGTAATTTAAAGATGGAGAAAGTGTAAACTTGTGTACTACATTTTTTGAGAGATCTATCCATGCACAAACCACATTAATGTTTGTCCAACATATCTGCTCTCTTAGGTGCGTGTATCTCATCTGTAAGGATGTTTTTCAATCTCCTCCTCAGTGAAAGATCATAAAATGTTGAATATAACTTAAATAATTGGTAGCCTACACATCACAAACAATATAATGTGTTCAAGATAGCCTAGATTGTCTGTGTTTGTTATTAGGTTTTGGGTGTGAACAATTCACTCTGTAGGATTTCTCATACAGTGTACTTTGTTCCTAAAAGTCTCTGTTTCTTTGAGTAGTTGGCAGAAGGTCCTTTCAGTATTTCTCTCACGAGTGCAGAGATGAAGCTGTTACCGGGAGCTCCTCTGAGTCTCTATGTAAATATCCACTTTTCTCTGCTTCTATCAATATTTCTCATGATGCCTGTTGAGACAATCCACAGATAAGGTGGATAATATTTCACTGGGTCATTAATCAAGCTCCAGGCGGCTCCTCCCCTCATCTCCGACAGGAAGTTCTACTTACCCAACAAGGAGAGAGACAGAGAGGAAAGTAGGCCTACACCTGCTCAATGCTTTATTCCTGTAATACATTGCTAATGACCAAACCTGATGACTGTCATTAATCTACTGTTGTCTGCATGGAGTGAACACGGACATAGACTGATTCCTTGAGGAAAGAAAGATACTCTACAAAAAAGGCAATACGCCAGCTAGGAAAATATACACAAGAATTGCTGAAGCAGATTAATTTCCCAAGGAACACTTAATTTTCCTGAGTGAAGTTGATGATGCTGACTTGACATTGGACCATTTGCTACCAGATGGTCCGGAGTTGGTCGCTTTCTGTTTGGTCTGGACCTCGTCAGCACTGATGACTGTTGGGCTCCACGGGTTCCCAAAGTCAGCCCAGAAGTTTCCTTTTCTGCAGTGGAAGAAATGCTCAAAAGTAATCATCTCAGTGACTGTATTATCACGCACCACTGGGCCCCCAAGCTTTCTCTGGATCAGACATTCCCTGTTGGTATCATGGAGATCCAGCCTTCAGCCATAGATCTGACACCACTGGGTAACCTATGGCAGGCCGGCTGGTCTCCTCTTCCCTACAGAAGCCCCTTCCTGCTGGGGAGAGAGGAGTGGAGGGGCTTAGCCACCAAGAGGGACGAGGGAGGGGAAAGAATAGGGTGAGTGAGAGTGGGAATTGAGAGTGAAGGAGAGTGCAAAGGAGGGGGTGAGGGAGAAAGTGAGGTAGAGGGAGAGTGTTACAGAGAGGAAGAGGGGTGGTCCGAGACGGGAGAAAATAAGGGTGAGGGAGTTGGATATGGAGAGATCAAGGATGAATAGAGAGCAAGAAAAATATTTCGAGAAGCATGATATAGAAATAGGAGAAGATAGCCTTTCTCCCCTTTAACCCGAGGGTGTGGAAGAGGAGATACAGTCCTATGCACCCTGTCATCAATGATCAAAACATTGTCTCATTTTCTTATAGATTTTCCTTGCCTCCTGTGCTTTATGTTTTCTCTATTCCCTGATGTCCTTTTACCAGTTATTTATTTTGCCCAAGCATTATTGTTTCCTATTGCAGGTTAGAAATAGAACATATTTGGTTTCCCCATTGGCTGTACTCCTAGGAAAGTGCTCACTATCTCAGAAAGAGCCAGACACAAGATCAGTGCTACATGTATGTTACTGGATGGAATGAAGACATTGACGTAGCTTGTAAACATTTTTTACATTTTCTTCAGTGTTACATATTACGCCTAATGCACTACCCACATAAAGGTCATTTATCATCAACCTTAGTGTACAGAATCAGCTAGTTATTGAGTTGATGTCCCTGCGGCCTTGTCCATGATCTGAATTTGAAATGTCACCTAAAAGAGTGTGATAATAATACCACCTACGCTATGACACTTTCAGAAGCCATCTGCCTCAGATGCATGTTTCAGTCTCCTTTCTACCATGTCTTTATGAATAAGAACCTCGCAGGGGCCCGGTGTCGCAACTGAAAGGTAATTGTCTGTGTGAACCGTCCCCCTTCACTCTCACAATCCCTTCTCTACCCTTTTCAATATTCTAGTGTTTTTGTCCCTCTCCACCCAGACAATCAGCAAGCCTGCGACACTTGCATGTAAGCTGTATTTATCTTCCGGTATTTTCACTTTGTTTTGTTTTTATTACCTACGGAGAGACATTGTGTGAGAAGTGGTTTTGGCGGGACTCTCAGCTAAAGTATTGACGTGCTGTCCATGTATAAACATGTTTTCTGAGAGTCAATGTAGTTTCAGGGACTCCTCTCCTACTCTGACAAGGTCTTTCCCTCCTGTTGACAGGTTCTCTGCAGGTCAGACTGCAAAGTCATCACGTTTTCTTTTGTACATCACTTGTGTAGTCGTCAGCAAAAAGGTTAAGATAGTGATTCAGCACTTCTCACACTGTCTGGGTGATGAGCTTTGCCCTAGTCTGGGTGGCTTTTCTCTGGGAAGACACCAGAATGATCACTGTGGGCCATATTGCGGGGAAACATGGATCAATATGGGTCATAATACATGGGAGTTATGGAATTGGAATGATGAAATAGATCTCCCATCCCCTCACAAAACCATTCCCCAAAATATATTTAATTCTGTTCCTCAAGAGGCATTGAACCACATTGATGTGTGTCACTGTGTACTCAGACATTCCGGCTGCGTTGTTTTACATGTCATTCTTATTCTCCAGAACTTGATCCGCTCACCAGGCAATTGGATTGGGAATGAGGTTGGCAGAAGAGACAGACAGCCTCTTAAAGAATGTCAGGTCCTTGTTGAGAATCATCCCTTAGGCAGTGCTGTTTTGTGTACATCAGACCGGGTGTCTGTTAGGAGCATAACCTACAGATGTTGTTCATGCGAGTCACCTTTAAGAAAACACGCATCTGTGTGCATGTGTGCGCAGTGCGCACGTTATGTGTGCGTGTGTGTTTTTTTTTCTTCTCAGCACTGAAGGCATCATCATTTAGTCTGCTTATGGAAACAGAGTTCCAAGCAGATCATCCCTCCTGCTTCAGTGTCAATGTTGTTGTGTTTGTTTGCCCTCCCCATTGTCTTCTTTTTTCCCTTCTCTGATGCATAATTCACAACCCCTGTTCCACCTTTATCCTCTATGGCATGATAAAATCCACTTTGTGAATTGTCTGTTTGTTGGAAGATCCCATTAACCCAACCATGATGTGAATGTAAAACAGACTCCAGGGGAAATTTTACAGCAGTACCTGTTGACAGTTTGACAGCAGGCTCATTTTGTTGCTCATCTGAGACCTCTATGTTGTGCGGCATCGGACAGGGATAGGTATTGTGACCCTCCCCGCCGCAAGTGGAAGAGTAAATATGTAAATATGTGCTCAACCCATTCTCTAGACAGTTTCCACTGACTTGTCTCTCTCACTCCCCCTCCACCCTCCCTCACTCCCCTTCCATCCTTCCTCACTCTCCCTACATTCTCACCCGCTCCCCTTTTATCCTCACTCACACACACCCAAACACAGGCACGCAGGCATTCTCTCTCTTTCTCACACACACACACACACACACACACCTCTAAAAGAGGCTTCCACTGTTTGCTTCCCTCAGTAGAGTTAAAGACAGTAGCTGCCCCAGAGTCTGCACTGAGGTCAGCTCTATTTAAGAAGCAGACAGACAGACTCCTTCAGCCAAGAAGAGGGGATAACTGACCTAGAGAGAAGAGCGAGTGGAGGGGGGTTGGGGTTGGGTAACTTGAAACCTAGACTTGGTGAAGACCTGTCAGCGCAGATGAGCACGGAATACACACACACACAGAGACACACACACCCTCACACATGTACACACACACATAACATATAGTCACACTATCTCGAATGTTTCACTCTACAAGAATTTAGAAGAGAACTTCCTTTCTAATTGCTGAACCAGGAGTAGCTGAGGGTAGAGTTCCAGCAGTGTGTTAACCTGTAGCAGACATGGTCAATCAGGCTGGCCAGTCTTTACGTCTCCTCCATGGTCGAGGGCGAGCCACACTCAGCCCTGTTTTAGGCAATGGCACTGATTAATGGAGTTGACTTGATCTGATTAGACCCCATGAGTAGTGGGGTTGTTTTCAGACCAGCTCACAGAAGCTGAGGACGGGGTGAGGCACGCTCAGAACACTCGCTTGGGCCTTGTTTTCTTCCTCTTCATTAACGAGTGGAATGCTTTTGTGTCCAAAGACTCGGTGGTTAATTTGGGTGTATGTCTAGAATTTGACCCAAAGCTTTAAAAAGAAAAACGAGAGGAAAAGTTCCAGAGAAGTTCTGTATGAAAAACAATGTAATGGTTGTTCCCTGTGTTTTCACATTGTAAGTACCCACCCACGCCTTTTGTTAAGAATTTTAACCATCCAGTTTAGCTGAAAACAGCAAATGCTATGATTAGCCATCACCAAAAATAACTAAAACATGAACATAACGTGATGTGACAGTTATCCACACAGGTGTGTCCCGGGTCATTACACAATGTGTCATGTTCTGCTACCTGGTAAAAAAAAAGAAAGACAGTCAGCGAGGGAAGATAGATGGAGGGATGAAGAAACAGGGAGAGAAGCTGCAGGGTCATGCTTGCCTCTCTTTCTCTGTCGGAAAAATAAAGGATCTTCAGTGTGGTGGACGCAGAAGGAACCAGATTGAGTTTTGCACGTCATGTGCTTTGAATCTCAATGTGTCTCGGATGACAATGGCGGCGTAAGCGCCCACGGCAGGGGGTAGCTCCCATTCTCACATCCAAGGGTGATGATTGATATAATTAGAACTAATGGGAAGACCCATCGCTTATCTCTCCCACTGGGCTAGGTATGATACGATTTAATGATATCCCACGCAGAGCTTCATCTGCAGCTGTGCGCATCAAACAACATCGTCAGGACAGAACCCAGGTGGAAAATCAGTTTTGCTCAACAAATGAGTCAGAAGAGCGCTGCGACCATTCCAAGTTTTCCAACAGATTGTTAGAAGCCCTGTTTTATATGGACATCCTAGTGCTGTTAATTAGCAGGTGTTGCCTATAGGCCTATCTGTACTTGTACTTGTACATACTTAATGTAATCAAAACATTTTCCTGACAAAGTAACATATTAAGTGCAAACAGAAAAAAATGTAATGTCTTAACATGCTGAAATCTAAAATGAAAGAAAAAAATCCCCACAGTTATTCTACAAGAAGCTGCTGTGTATGTTGTTTAGCACGCCGATAAGTTCAACTGCCACAATTCAAAACGTGACCGTATAGAAAAGGAGCCGCATTTCGCCTCTACAGTTGACCTTAAGGTGACCTGTTCGACAGTTAGCGGTTGCACACCACCCGACTGCGCTTTTGAGAGCTCCGTTTAGTGTAGCCAAGCTACGAGCGCTGAGACCCCGATGGGAGGACGTGCCGGGCCGCTATCGATCCACCCCGTCTGAAGTGTGAAAGGCGTTCCTCCGCTCCTTTCCTCTGTGAGGGTGTTATGTGTTCTGAGTGGCAGGATCTAGCAGTCAGGGATTGTACTCCTCATCCTGAGGTGAGGTCTAATCCATACTATTCTGTAATACTAGGTGTGATCCAATACTGTCTGATCTATTATACTACTCTTCTATACTAGGTGTGATCTATATTACTGTAGAATTCCTATTAGACTTGTCTAATATGATTGTTCACTAGTATGTGGTTAAACACCTAAACACAAGTTTGCCTTGAAAAAGGAATGGAGTACTGGGTTGACTGCCATGTTCGTCACCAAGTAGAAACATGCAAAAGGAGACTGCTAATTGGATTCATAAATGCAGTTAGGCAGGAGTTCTAAAATTCCGTTTAACAGTACATTCTCTGGACCGTATACCAATAATATCTCAAGCCTTGCCCTTCTCATGTCCCAAGTCTCAAGTTGCTGGCAGACAGTCCTTGTGGTGTCTACCATGTCCCTAACTCTCTTGATCAATTCCTAGTGCTGGGTGCCCCAGGCACCCACATCTGGCAGCCAATTGCTGATTAACAAAAAGGGATGAAAAGCAACCAATGCTGGCTGACCCTGGAGGGAGGCATTCTGTGCATCTGTCTTCAGACCTCTGAGGCTTTAAGGGTCTAAATCTGCTTGTTATAATCTGTGTGTGTGTGTGTGTGTCTTCGTCTGTACAGGCTTTTGTAACTGTGTCACGCTGTGCACAGTGTGGGAGTGCACGTGTGTGTGTGTATTTCACAGCGTGAGTGTGAATATATAAAGGGGCCATGTGTATGTGTGTGTGTCTGTCAAGGGAAAGTGTGTCTGTGTGTCTGGTGGATGTACTATCGGCGACACCAAACTGCAAATATTTATAATTGGAGCCCAATCTTCTACCCGCACTGGAGTTCTTTTGAGATGTCAATACCCTCAGGCCTTACATGAGCATGTGACTGCAATTACTGCATCTGATTGGCTCTGGCTGTGACTGGGTGTTTAAAATGCCATCACACAGTTGGGGTTTTTCCCTCCAAGCACAGGCTGCCAGTCAGAGGTGTACTTGTTTATTCTGGAGATAAGTCCGTGGATTAGACATGTTCGGCAGCTTAATGCAGAGGAGGAACCGAGGTGGGGGTGGGTGAAGGGAATCATCTCTTCCTGTGTGTGTGTGTGTGTGTGTGTTTGTGTGTTTAATTGGAAGGAGGGGTGCAATGATGTTTACACAGTAGGTTTCTCAATGTGCATTTTAAATCACTAGTTAAACTGTGCCAGAGGCCACAGAAAGACTGAGGAAATTACTGGAATTGACAAGGTTTTCTAGGTCAATTTTTTGTGGAAATTGACTTTTGATGTCAATAAAGAAAGATAGTTATATTCCATGAATATCTTGACGGGGGGAAAAAGGACAGTCTGACTGACAAGGTTTGAGAATTTGCTTGCAGACTAGTCTAGCAGAGATCAACGTGAAGTTGTGTGTGTGCGCACGCACATGTGTGTTGGCCTGCACCATCTCACAAAGATCATGTTAAAATACGATATTTTGATCTGTGTCACATTGAAACATTAATTTGTTTTGCCTGTGTGTGGACAAGCTATTGAAAATTAGATGTGAAGGAAATACATCTGTTTTCCTTATTTCCATTCCCAAGAAGCTGATCTCTGGAGCTCTCTGCATATGAAAATGATCCTCAGTGATGGGAGCAGAGATGGGAGTTGTCTCGGCCTGGCCAGGCCTGCTGAAGCGATGGCAGAGCCGGAGTTCTTGTTGGGTTTCCTGGTGAGGAGGGGGAACTAGCAGACGGGTTCTCCCCTGATGGGGCTGAGCTTCCGCCTGGGTTCCATGTGGTGCTGCTGGAACTGGAGCAGCACCCTGTAGTAGGCTCTGAACACACACACACCAGACGTATGCTCACACAGAGACTCAAACTCTCACACACTACACACTGTCACCACCTGAAACATCAATCATTAATCAACATTAGACAGAAAGCCATACAGTTCCACTATAGTTCAGCTTTGACCGGCAGAGAACTACTCTACCCATAAACCCCTGTGCCTTTGGCTGTCAGACTGTACAGGGAAAACTAATCTGCTTCGTTTAGGAAATGCAGAACAACAAGGCCTGAAGCCTAAGGAATCTGTCTATCAAAGAGATGAATTTAGTTTGCCGCATATTAGACTGAGCTGAGGGCACATAGGGCCCATAACAACAGATGTTGCACATTTAGTGTGTGTGTGGTTGTATTGTATTAGGGAATCATGCACTGGATATAGTCAGAGAAACTGCACCTAAAATGTTTTAACTGGTTTTAGTGTCATTATAGCTCCATGACTCCTAATCAGGCTTTAGTCTCACTCATATTTAAACACCAGTCACTTGGTGTCTAAGGGACAAAGTAGCCAAGACCTCATTAATTATGTGGGCCCAAGTGTCAGGATTGAGGACTTTCACTCATTCATTAAATCCCTGATTCTATTAACGAGGGTGTGATAATCCACTGTGAAACTACAGCTAACTGGCACACGCCATATGCTGCCTGACCCTCAAAACCTCCAGTGCTTAATTAATCGTAAATGTGTCTTTTGCCTTGGGGCTTTCCCAGTGCATTCTGGGAAAATTGGGGTAATGGCCTTAGCCGTATTGTTTATGCCACCAAAAGTCATGGCGCATATATCATGAATTTGTTAATGACGTTACGATGCTAATTTAAATCAATCGCATATACTAGATGCCTTCCGAATGATGTTACTCATTGCTGCCAAACGGAAATTAATAAAGGTTTGGGTAGCAAAGTAATAACTGCCACATGATGTTCGCCCTGTCTACGTTCGGATCTTCATAGTACTCCCAAACATTTTTGTCAGAGTCGGCTATGTACCATTTCATACCATACTCAATATAATATGAGTTATAAGGAAAAAGTTTGCGACCATTCAATATTCACAACCAGATGCAAAATGTGAAATCTTCGAACACAGTTCAACATGACCAAATGTCTCCTATATGTCTGGATTGCTCTTACGGCTGTTTTAAGTGCAAATCAAGCTTTTCATCCCCGCTATCAATATGCCGGCCTCTCCATCACAACTCCCTCTTAGCAGGGTGACACCCGTCATGTGATACATTTTCAAATCAGGACATATCCTCGATACACGTTGAAATTGGTTTGACTTCCTTGCCTATCTTCTGTGGAGTGTTAAACGAATAGATAGAAAGAGCTGAGTCTTCCAGCCGGCTGATTGACTGCCCACTTCAGGGACAGGGAGATTAAAATACTGAAGAGAAGTCTGTCTGTCGTTTCGCTGCTTTCATCTGCAAATGAATAAGGGCTTCGTCGTCTGAGCTCGGAGATATTTCTTGCTCAGACACGCAGAGACAACTCTCATGTCTACACCCGCCTCTCCCAAAGTAACCCACCCATTAATGAGCCCCTTAGTGACACAGTGTAGCCCCATGGAGTTGAGGAGTTGGGAGGATTTGTGAAGAGAACGATCTACTAAATGCTCTCCCCAAACAACTAAATGAATAATAATAAATGAGCTACAAACAACAACAAACACACAAATAATATTATTATTAAATTCAAATGAATGTATCTGCCTATGTTTAGCCCCCGACGTGAATCTTGTCTGTGTTGCCCGTGCGGTTGCAGGCACCACAGTCTAATGGGATTGGTTGCTAATTACGCAGATTACAGCATTATTAGCCAGTGATTATGCTGCTAATCTTATTCTGACCCGCACAGGCCAAGTGGCTTATGGGTATCAGTGGGTCATGTGTGTCTCCTTCTGGTCTCCCTGTGATCCTCTAACAGATGGTGGCAGTGGGAAGATGAGAGGTCCGATATCCTCGTCATCTTCTCATCATCATGACCACCATCTCTGTCATTTCCATCCCTAGATGAGCGAGAGAGAGAGAGAGAGAGAGAGAGAGAGAGAGAGAGAGAGCTGAGTGAACGCTCTACACTCTTGTTTCACCTGAGAGATGTGAGAGAGAGCTGATAGGAGGTCCCCCATCAGACTCTAATCAATACAACACTCACAATCAGAAGGCCAATTGACACTGGCTTCAGGTTAGTGTGTTATCCCACCCCCAAGTGCATCCGAGAGTAAGGTCTAAGCCGAGGGCTTCACATAGGCCTTTACAGAGGGCTTCACAGAGCCGTCTGCTGCTGTTCTACCCTTTTATCTTAACATTTCAGTTTTATGTCCACCTCGCCATTAACAACAGTCTTTTTCAGGAAAGTCTGTTTTTTCAGTCTTCAGGAATGGGACGAAAAGTCAACATGAGTCAGTTATTAATCTTAAACTTGAGGAGAGGATGTGTCGGCTTTGACGGGGACTTTTGTTGTTTATTGACAGCATAAAGATCTATGATTCATTTGTAAACTGGGGAACCGCCACTTACTTTTCTCTCTGCCCACTCAAACTGCTTCCACACAGTCAGCAAATTGCTCCCCAGGTCAAGATTGATGCCACTTCAGTACACAGTAGTTTGTGTGTGTGTGTGTGTGTGTGTGTGTGTGTGTGCATGGCTATGTGGGTGCAGTTTTGTTCCACCTCCTCACACAACAGTCTATGGTCTGTGAGCTCAGAACTGTTGAAGTGAGCTGGTAGGCTGAAATGGAGCTCCCAGTGTCAGTTTTGTTCTATGTGCCCGGCCTCTCACTCAATGGCCGGGTTTCCCAGATTCGTTAAGAAGCTCTTAAGCGCTTAGAGAGCTTTCATTGGCTTAGAGAGCTCCTAAGAAGCTCTTAGCGCTTAAGAGCTTCTTAACAAATCTGGGAAACCCGGCCAATGTGAGTTGACCAACTGGGTTTTTTGCAGAATTGAAGAAGTTCCTCATATCACAGAACCTGACAGTAACATTGTCATAAAGTCACCAGATGAATATTGTCTATATGATATCAATTAAATGAAGCATTCAAATATATGTAAGCACCTCCAGAAAGCTGAAACCAATTTCAAATAAATTACCCAGGAAAACAGACCACATGGCCACAGCACCAAGTTGTAGTTAAATAAAACGGCATGAACAATTCAATGTCATAAAAATTAAAATGCTTTTTTTAAACATTCTTCATTCCAACACAATCTAAGGGATTGACACTTGAGGTGACACCATTTTACACTCAGATGAATCCTTCTATAATTACCATCAAGGAATTACAGTCTCATAATCGTCAAAGTAATTGATACAATTAAAGTAATTAAATGGCAATTCTTAGACTACCAGTGACCACAAAAGTTTGTTCATAACTTTTACAAGTTCATGTCAAGATTTGAAACGAGTAATTGCTGGGTTGCGACAATGTTCTGCTTGGAAAGATATTCGGGGAATTACGAAGATTTTGCAAAAGAGGTTGTAACCTAATGTTCAAGATGCAGTCAGGCTACCAGTATTAAGCTTTTCATTTACCTCAATGTAATTCTAGGCCTGTTGTCTGCAGCTCCCATTAGGTAGAGCAGGTAACTGATTAAGACCTCCTGCCGTGCTCTCTTTCAGAACCTCCAATGATGGGTCCTATCTGCATGCCGGTCCCGTCAGATACTGGGAGAACGGCAGATGCAAAGCCTGTCAAACAAATGGATTGAGAGCTCAGAGTGAAAGCTCAGCCCCGATTACCGCCCTTAAGTCTCAGCGGTGGACGTCTCCCATGTCTTAGTCTCCTGATGTTCCTGAAGCATAGCCGGTGGAGATCCAACAGAGATAGGTTCATCCTCTTTAGCGGGGCTATACCTGGATTAGGATCATCTGGTCACAGGTAGAGCAGATATATTGGTTAATCTGAAGGAGAGATGTTGCGCAGGCTTGTCTTCTACCGGTGACAGTCTGATGGCTGCATTCCCAGGCCAAGTGTGTCACACATCAAGCAGATTATCCTGTTTAAGGAGCAGCCTAGCCTACATCCATGTCTTTGCATGGGGATGTAACATTGTTTAATCCCTCAGCACGGGGGTGTTACAGTTTAAAATGGCTACTAGATCCTTCATTGAATTCAGGTGTTAATAAATGAAAGTTGGGAGACACAGATACAATTTAAAAACTCAAACATTTTAGAAACCATCAAGTTTTTGGTCCGTTTTATAAAACTCTTTGTGCCTGGCTAATTATGTTGATTCATTTCTCATTCTAATCAATGTGACATCTTGAGGCACAAACTGCAACAGTTGGTAAGTCGTGGCGTGGTGAACTGTCAAGCGTCATCCTGAATAAGAACATGAATCACACCAGAAGTAGTCATGCTGGGCCATGATGGTGAAGAGCAGACGACGATGCCCTTCACTGTCTGTCAGCTGAGGAGCAGAGGACAAAAGTGTTGCTATATGATTCCCTCGATTACAATGTATTGATGTGTTTTGTCTAGTGGTTTAAGAAAATTGTGTTTCCTACATATAAGTCCACATGAAGTAGAAAAAAGTTTGAGTTGACAAATAATTAGTTCAAAGTTCAAGTCTCCCATGGGGATGTTTGGATTGTTTAAGAGGTAATCGACGTTTTGCACTAACCCAATGTGCTGTGGGAGTGAGGTTAAAAGGAAAGCAATTACGGAGGTGTCTCAAAAAGGCTATGTCTCAAAACATTAACATAAAAGTGTAAACAGTTTGATAATTAAATGTTTTTTCATAATTAACACAGCAAATTGATGTCAAACTCTGTGATTTCAGAGCACCATAATTGGGGGCAAATGTCTCCTTAATGAACAATTTAAACGTGGTACAGTTCCTTTGTGTTGCATTTTATTAATATTCCACTGATCAGCTCAAAACCAATTACAGACAAAAATAACGAATTGTAGACCTTAGAAAAGACAATACAGGCTTTGTTGGGGTATAGAGCAGAGAGGATATGTGTGTGTAGGTATTGTATCTATTGTCAGGGGCACCGCTAAGAATTTTGGGCCCCATAAAGAGACTGCAATTCCCCCCTCCTCCCTTCCCATTTTGGTTATGTCTGTTTTTTCATTCAACACATTTTTATTCCAAACTTTTTGAGGGCCCTCTCCCCCATCGGGGCCCTGGATAGACAGTCCCACTTTTCCCCCAGCTTCGACACCCCAGTCTATTGTCTACGTTAACCGCTCACCCTCCTGGCAAAACTTCAGCGTATGTATGTATGTATGTACTGTATGTACACAAAGCACAACATCAGAGCATATGTGTTGCCGATGCAGTAGCAGCAAGCTCAAAGAGAGCCGGCTCCCAAAGATCAGAGCGTTTAGCACAGCCCCAGTCAACACAGGGAGTCAGCTGTCTGAGGCTGATGCTCGCCACGCTCACAGCCTGGGCTCTGCCACATGGAGCCTTGAGCAGGATGGACACACCATGAGCAGTATGAACACACCATGCCATCATTCTATATACGTTTACTGACCATGGCGTCGGTTTTCAGATCCTTCGATTCCCGCAGTTGCCTCCAGCGTCGAAATGCAACCCCTATGTTAATTCTGTTTTCAGTCCACTGTTAATCCAGACGTTTTTTTATTAGTTGATATTTCTAATATGGTCTTTTTTTGTATGTTTATATATTCACATTTAGACCACTTACATTATTGATTGCTATCAGGATGTGAAGAGACCTTCAACCATTATAAGAAAAAAACAACAATCTGGAAATGATTACACATCATATCTTTAACTTGTGAATGAGGCATCAAACTGGATCTCCACTAGCAGATTGGGACAGTTGGGGGTCTGGCACTTAGTGGCAACTGCTCATTTGCTCTCTGTGTGATGTTATCATATTATAATCAGGCAAAATTAAAGGGCTTCTCGGGGGTCCTTTATTAGCGTTGCAACCGCTAATGTAATGTCCTCACTTTTCCAGGTGGTGGGAGGCAAAGGGGCGAAAAGAAAGAATAAAAGCCAAAAGAATGAAAAAAGAAAAATTGTCTTTCCCTTGCTGCTTCTGTGTCCCAGTTTTGTGAAGATGAAGAATTCGGACATTCATTTGCCTTAGATGCAGGGGGTGGGGGGTGGGGGTGGGGGGTGGTGGGGGGGTGGGGGGGGGCACGTCCTAAATGTGGTAACCTTGACAACATGTTGACTGATTTTCGCATGCCTTAAAGAAAGACAGAGGTTTCACATCTTTATACATCAATCAGTCGGATTAAGTACTATTGCAGTGCAACACAGCATCATGTCGTGATTTGTCCTGTGAGGTTTCTTTTTAGATGACAGAGCTTTCAACGGGGAGATATGAGCCTAAACAAGGACACATCTTTCCTGAACCCAGCAGTTATTTGTCAGCATCTGTCGTTCGTTTGGTATTTTGGTGCGATGCGTCTAAAAAAAGAGATTTAGTCTCAGATTAGGACAAATCTTTTCCTTAGCACCATCTCTCCGGGCCTTTCCACTGTAGAGCAGGTGTGCCGGCTATGCCAGTGTCTAGAAATTAAGATAAACCAGAAGGTAGTTCCGATGTAATTGTGCTTTCAAGAAAGCAGAAGACATAACATGGTTGATGGTTATCATCCTGTGAATGTTGCACTGTCACTTATCAAACATCCTGTCAATGCGACATTTAGAACTAGACTCTTGATTGGCCAACTAGGCATTTTAGTCGAATTTACTTTCTCTTACTGCCTCGTCTGCGTTCAAAGAAGAATTATTTGAATATTTTCAAAATCATCATGACTGTAGATGAGAGACAACTGCTGCCAACTGAATTGCAAAGTGTGATCACTTAGGATGTCATCAATTGATAAACGGCGTGTCATCTCTTCATTCAGCTGTTTATTTTGTATATTTACTGCAGCGAACCATGGCACACGAGTTTTTGTCTCTTGTGGCTGGGAGAGGAGGGGGGCGGGGGAATCCCCACGCCAAAAGCCCCATGCTGTTTTCATTCCATGTTTGTTTGTAGTCTAGTTGCAGAAACATGGAAATCTTATCGTCTAATCTGAGGTTCTTACATACTTTCTAGAACAAACGGCTGTGTTGAGGGACAAAAAGCAGACAAGAATATGTCTCGAAAAGGGACTTCTAACATCAGCTGTTAACAAAACAAGGACTTTGAACATTAGACCAGAGAGAACAACCTTTGTAAAGCATTTCAGAGTCTGAACCCTAATTTAAGCCACAACTTCCATCTTCCACACACAGGAAAATAGTCATTACGATGGTGTAGTCTTAGCCTTCTAATTAGCACTCTAGCACACATATGCTCAAGCACACACACACACACACACACTCACACACTCACTGTCTGGTGACAAGCTGAAACAACAGAGAGACTCCTGTGAATATCTCCCTTCAGAGTGCCACTATCTCTCTGACCTTCCCAGGAGACACCGAGCCATGGTCCAGGTAGCTACCTAATCTGACACAATTCAGCCATTAAGACATTGCACCACTTAAAGGAAGCTGAACAGGCCTGGTCATGGAGATAGCCACAACAACAATAACAACCCATGATTGCCTCCCAGATATGTGAGAGACTAAGTATGAAGAGCTCCATATTAACATTCATGAGGTAGCCACTAGTGATCTCTGAAAAGAATAGGCAATAATAGTGTGTCCTATACACTGAACTCTAAACGAATGAATGTGAAATCTAAGTCAATGCTGCCTCAGAGCTGTAGCCCTTTAGGAGTGTATGAATATGTAATCTGAGAGTGCCTCCAATCAGCTGAGGGCTAATAGACTGAGAGGGAGAAGAAGCAAGCCGGTTTGTTTTTTCTCCCTCAATTTGAATTTGCACTTCATTTTGATCATGGAGCTGATGGTGTTTGTGATTCTCAGAACGTGTGTGTGTGTGTGTGTGTGCGTTTAAGTGTGTGCGTTACCATGGTACCCTTTAGTAACCATAATCTTAACTACATTCCACTGGTTGGAAATGAAGGTTGGCCATCTTTATTACACAAATCGGATAATGTAAACATTATCTCCACACAATTATATTCGACTCACTAAATATTTTCACATAAAAAACGTCATTTTGTCCTCTGAAAGTGTATCCAACCCTGTTGATACAGTTGTTCTAACCTCCATTTGTCATTTCTCTTACTTGTGTTCAGCTGAAGGTTTCCTCTCTCTGTTCCTGTTTAAGTGCAGCTGTCCCTGTTGCGTTTGGGGGAAAAGTAGTTCCTCATGTTAGTTCCCAGTGACTGTCTCTGACCTTTATGCCTGTCAGGCTAACCTCTGAGCTGTCATATAGCCACATCACACCCTCAAAAACTGGCATGAGCCCCCTGGAGAGCCTAGTGAACTGGTCATGAGCACTGTGGGTGCAATATCCCCTCCCACACACACATACATGAAACCTGCAGTATTAATACCTTAGTTTATTCATCTGTCCTCATTCAGTATTGCTGTAGGTGTGTGTGGGGAGTGTATATGTGTATATGAGTGTGTAATAGGTCTTTTTTTCAGACTGTATGTCATCAGTTCTTCCTCCGGCTGTTCTGTTATTCAGAAGTCAGTACTGGTGTGCTGTTCTACCCTCCTGACAAGCAGCCTCCGTCAGTCTAGTTAACCTCCAGTCACACCAGGAGCCTCGACCAATCAGCTCAGCCAATCAGTGTCTGTTGGCTACTGGCATGGTCCCAGCTTGTCGGGACGGGGGTGGGGGGGGTGCAGCTAGAGCATGAGCAGCCCAGCGCAGGTCACCTCAACACGGAGTACACAACACAGCGTCTCTGCTGCAGTTGGTGGCTGGGTGGCTGGACAGTGATGCTGCTGAATAAGCCTAAGCATTCTAAGCACGCCACCCAACTCCCCTTCCCCCCCTTCACTCCCCCAGGTACAGGCTACAGTATTGTATTCACCGGAGAATAGAGGCATATTGAGGCGAGCGTTATCTCGTTTTAGCATGCAGAGCCACTGTGCTGGGAAATGAGAGAGATTCTCTATGGCAAGTGTTTCTGTAATGGCACATCAAAGGACAGGATGATTTCCATCGAAGGCCTACGGACTTACTGCAGGGCAAACAAAAAGGCTTTCTCCATGTCTATTCAAGGAGGACTGGTTGTCTGAAACCACCTTGTTCTACAGAAGGATGCAGGTAAGCTCCATTCCTCCAGGCAGGGGACTGCGATGTGAGGGAACGTTCTCCGTGAAAGACGAGCCACCTTCCCCTTTTGATTTCTCTCCTCTCACCGAAGACCATACTGAGACTCTCAAATCCAGGTGTGTGGAGAGGAGGGGGAAAGGGGGCGGAGGGAGAGAGGAGGTGAGAGGGGAGAAAGAGATGGGGGAGGAGGAGAGAAGGGAGAAGGAGAGGAGGAGATGGGGGAGGGATAGAGACGGCAGTAAACAGGCAGTGCACCTGCTGCCTGACTTCAGAACCATCGGAACGAGGGTCTTTCATGTGGGCGATGGTGACAGATGCTCCTCTTTAACACCTGAGTTAATAGATATCAGCCACTGTCCTCTAAAAGACCCCTTAAGAACAATATTCAAAACTTAGATAGAGGCCCTTTTAAACATGCATGACAAGACAGAGGTTTGTTTGATTTGTACCAGGTGCGCTGGCTTGGCACCTGGTGTGTGTATCGTACAGATATTTGGTTCAGTTAACCTGCCGATTCTGTTTTCAAAGAAAATAGAAAAGTGTCCAGCATAGCTTGGAATGTGAAATGTGAAAAAGAATGTGTACATCCTCACAAAATCACTTCTTGTAGAGGTAATGCTGTAGTGACCCACAGAATAAGTGCGTAAATAAATATATTGTCCAAGTGATTTCACAGTGACTCAAGGTAGTGAGAGACTTGCTCTTTACATGCCATGAGTTTAGATAGACATACTGGACCACCAGTCTCCCTTCACAGGAAAATGGCAATAACAAGCAAGAGATGAAACCTGAGATTGAGGAGGCTCTTTCTCTCTCTCTTCCTCTTTATCTCCCTCTCTCTCTCCCTCACCCGCCCTCCCTCTCTCTTTCTCCAGAGATAATTCTTCTTTAATCGCAGCTCTGCAGGTGTGCAATGGACACAGAGGGAGCGAGGCGGGTGCATCCACAAAGATTTACTCCCAGCAGCCCAGTGTTATCAGAGCCACAGCAGCACCAACGCACCTCAGCTGGGAAAGTGCTGCAGATGAAGCCAGAATTATGTTGATATCATCACAGAAGTTTAGCCTTGATAAGAAATCTCTTAGTATGCAACGTGGACCCTCAAAACAAACATTGTCATGTAGAGGGTTGCAATGGTAAGATTTATGAATTTAATATAAAGTAGAGATAAATTCAACAGTTAGATGGCTCTGGTGCTTTGGCATTTAATTAACAGTTTCTCTTCAAACAAATATTCAAAGGGGGACAATCTGAGTGTTTTCAAACAGCACACATGCCATTCAATCATGTGTATTGCTAGAATAGTACTGTATCTTGTGTGTTTGAATTTTCAGAAAGTTTTACTTCTCTAGTCACTTAAATGTTCCTCTTGGAAGGCAAAACACATTAGCCCCCTGCTCTACAGTCTGATAAGATATGCTATAAAAACGACATTACATCTTGCTCCTCCACAGATGGGTCCGAGGGCTATACAGTTTCCCCTGATGTTATGGTTTTGTGGGCAGCTGTGTTGAAGGTGATCCTGCAGGTCTTGCTCCTCATGCCTCCACCTCTGCACAGCCAGACTGCCAAAGTTCATTTTCCCCACAACATGCCACAACATGCCCATATCACAGGAACTTGTGTGTCTGTCCGTCTGCAGGGGAGGTCCGTTGCGTATGAAAGAGAGAGAGAGAGAGAGGTACGTTGTGTATGAAAGAGAGGGAGAGAAAGAGTGAGAGGGGGAGAAAAACAGAGAGCTGTAATCATCTAACTGAAAAGCTTTTGGAATGAGCTCACCTTTCCTGACATAAACATGGACCTGAATAACTGCTGTGTGTTAGATACCGTACCCAATTATGTCAGCATGTCACACTTACTGAGACGGACGATCACCGAGGAGGAGTCATCCCCACTGAAGCGATCGTTCACATGTCAGCAGAGAGGAATCCTGCTGTTGAGCTCCACACAGGACAAACAGAATGACAGAACTCTGCATTCCTCAACACTGAGGAAGTTGTGGGAAGGTTTCTTTTAATGCAAACTAACTCACATTTTTGTTGATTGAAACATCTCTGAACTAGATCGATGTTTCAGGCACTATTTGGGCTCAACCCAGCATGCGGCAGAGGCCACACAAAGTGAGATCAGTGTGTCTGGATACCGGGTGGTCCAGGGGTATCCTAACAACGCTTGTATGAAAACATCCTGTCTGCACAAGGAGTGGTGGCTCCTCAGGTCAGAGATGGACAGGATGCGGTGAGCAGGAGAGGGAAGGCTGACTTTCTGTGGTCCGTGCAGCTTACAGTAGCAGCCTACAGTTTAGCCTATTCAAACGTATGCAAAATGTGGCAGACAACCTTGAGGGAATAAAACGGCACTTAAATTTGAATAGACTTTTGGGATTTTCTTGAAGAGTTACTTCAGAAAATGCATGAAAGTGTTCCTTAAAGTTGGAGACTATAGCAGCGGGGTATTAGCGGGGTATTAAGCTGAAATTGACAGAATCCTACTGCATATTGCAAGAGCATCTATCCAGGACTCAAACTAGTGACAAATTCCATTTTAAGCTGTTTATATTCAGGTTTAGTAGTACAGTTCCCAGCAAGCGGTGCAAAGAGTGGCAAAACTCCCACTGAGCGTCAAAATAGACCAGAGAAGTGACAGACAACCATTTCTTTATTATTCTTAGCATTATAATTCTGCCCTTGGAACCATAACCCTCAGTTTTTTTCAATATATTTATTTATAGTATAATTTTATTTAGGTGTATTGATTTAGGTTGAGTGCATTTATTAAGCAGTATTTTATCGAAAGCAACTTACAAATAGTGAATATAGTAGGCAACATTGTCTGCCTCTGTCTCAGTTCAGCTGCGGGACAGGTGAACACACGTACACTTCTCCACCACTCTCATTCTATCTCCCCATATCAGTCTGGTGATATCCTCTTATATGTGCCTAGTGGACTGACTATGGTACGTCAAACAATGATCAGTAGGACATAGAGAGTTTGAGAGAGAGAAAGGGAGAGGATACAAGTAAGAGAGTCAGAGAGGTGTGTGTGTGGGGGGGGAGAGATAAGGAGCAAGAGAGAAAGATAGAAGGACAAGGAGAGAGAGAGAGAGGAGAGAGAGAGAGAGAGAGAGAGAGAGAGAGAGAGAGAGAGAGAGAGAGAGATAGAGATCCCTGCATTCTAGGTGTGGCTCTAGGGAACAGAACACAGGGAATTCAATCCATGACCAATCCTTCCAAAGATCAGTTCAACAATGTAGCAGCCAGACATACATGGGGGTAGAGGTCTCCAACAGGCAACTGCTCTGATAACTGCTCTGAGGCTAACAACATGTATTGCTTTACACCTCTCTGACTCTCATCCTCTCCCTTTGTCTCTCCTCGCTCTATTTCTGTACATAGATATATTCATATTGTATTTGTAACGATAGTCTTCGGTTTGCGAATATGTTTTCCTTTTGGTAATTTTTTAGACATGTAGCCGCAAGGTATTCTTGACATGCTGTAACGAAACATGTTTCTTGGGTTGTCATGGTTACATGATAATGTCAGAATATATTCATTAATGTCATTAAGTATTCTCAAAATATACATTTTGAGAGTACATAGCAGTTTTTTTCTCTTGTTCATCTTTCTCCATCTGCTTATGTTGATTCTTGGAGAACCTTTGGGAATAATACAGGAGATAAAACAACTACTTGAATCATCTAACTAGATCTTAAACTAATTCTGCATATCATTCTCTTTAAGATGCCCTGCCACTTTCTTGTGACTTCCAGACTTGAGGAATTCAGGCAAAATGATATATTGAAAACCACGATTGATAGAGTCTACCACAGGTGTTGTGAAATCATGATCAGTTACCATGGAGACAATCTGTACTTTGGAACCTTACTCTGAGAAAGAGGAGAATGCCTTGTGTTTGAATGTCACCGGTCACCCCTCCAAAAAATCCCTTCCTGCACAAGCAGTAGCTCTCTGCTGGCACTGCCTGGAAACTGGGATACACACATTTTTTGACTGAGCGTTCATTGTACTTTATCACCTTTAAAGTGCTTTAACACCATTGTTGTGCATATCCACCAAAGAGAGACCCTGCCTTGGCCATCTGACATTTTGTGATATGTCAGACAAAAGTTGTTAAACACAATTTATGTGCCTACGTGCCTGTGGCAAAACTGTTTCAACAGTTTTTAGTTCCAAGACTTGTATGCCCTATGGAAAACAATCTAGAGTATTAGCAAAGATACATATGCAAAATCTTAATATTTCTTAGAGCTGTGCTTTGTTGTTCGAAAATGTGTAGAAGGTGAATGATGTGTAAGGTGTGTGTTTGACTCAACTCGATCAATGTCACACAACCTTGTCGATGGGCTCAGGAGGCCAAACTCAATATATTAATTAATTCTCTGTCATGAAGACATTCTAATCAAATCTGCCTCTTATCTTGAATATGTCTATTTAAAAGATAATTAAAACATAAACATGCCATTTGTACATGACCTTCCATGCACACACATGACCCTCCACCAAAATCGATGGTCCACCATAAAGTTTCCACAGTTTTTTCACTAGTTGGACATTCAGAAGTTGATAGCCATTTGAATAGGTAATTTAACACAATATACACATTCACATCAGATATTATTTTTTACTCGTGACCTCCGTCAGTTTCACTCCATGCATAAACAAGCCTATTTCTGCACACAAAGAAATTGACCTCAGGAATGTAAGAAACCATTTAACTCGGCGCACATGATCCCAGCATCAGACTACACTGATCTTTATCAGATCTGAGAATGTGCATTTCACATTCTTCTGTCTGCCTTTTATAATTGTATAACAAATTGTGGGACATTCGCCAGGTCTTTAATGCTGGGGCCTTGTTTCCAACTTTCTTGTCTAATCTAATTTGAACCTAAATCTATCCTAATATTTATCCAGGACCTGTTTGCATACTACAATTGCAGGAAAAAAAGAGGAAACGGTTTATTGTTTATGTATTGGAAGGTTTACATTAGTTTCCTCTGTGATGGAAGGTGTTTTTTACCTCAAAGTGGATGGGAGACATGATCAAAACGGTCTCATAAGAAATGTATGTTACCTTCCCTTTGCTACCCTCTCTAAAAGCTATATCTTTAGGCCTATATCTGAGAATGTCAAAATAGATGCTAGCCGAAACAAGCAAGAAGGAGGGTTGATTAATCAATAACAACTGATGAACAAAGCCAGAAGGACAACACTACCCTAATCTTTCGAAGAGGTTTTGAAAAACAACCACCAACTGGGCTTTCAACACGGAATACAAAATATTTACTCTCCCAAAAAATCTAAATATTTAAAAAAATCTAGAGAAAATGTGTTGAATCTTTCTAAATGACATCAGAAGAACTGTCTATCTTTCTTTTTTATGTCTCCTTCCTTCGCACTCCACCCGGACATGCTGTTGACTCTACTTTGACATAATCGCGCTCTATTCCTAGTACTCCAGTGGTGCAATTTGTCTGTGTAAGTATCTGGCTAAGTAGCACCTGGGTGGACTGAGAGGCAGCTGTGACCCGGAGGAAATTCATATAATTTACCCAAGTACAGTTGGGGTTTCAGATATGTGGTAACCCCGGTTGAGCTATTCCGATTATTCGGACTTTTGCTTATTCTTAAGCCTATGCTTAACAATTACCACAGCAGCAGTAATCAGAAGGTCGGTGCCTATTCAATGGAATAGCAGTTGTGATGTAACACTCAAAGAGATTGAGTGCTGGAAAAGTACAGGTAATAAATTGAGTAGTCAAGACAACTACCACCTGTACATTTCTGACTATAGATAAAGCTCCACCATTGTTGGGTGAAAATCAATGATCTTTCAGAATTTTAAAAAAATAAACCCTTTTTAAAAGTTGGACTATTAAATTCCATTAAAAGTTGATAGTTAAGTTCCACCATCATGATTTTTCTAACCGTTATCTGCAGTACAAAATACTTTGTCATGATTGGGTAGTGTTATTTTCTCCATCTGGCTTCTTCTGCACATTACTATTTAGGTGACATAAGCATTATTTGGCTCTTTCTTCTCGCTGGGTAAAATGATACTGTACTGTGGGATGGTAATCCTTCACCATTTAGCTTTCCCAAAATCCCCAGTACAGACCTGGAGAGTGCCGTAGATCAGTGGAGAGTTTCTATTTGAACCCCATTGTGTTTGGCTGTAATACACTTGAGTGTTCTACACCCCTGGAACGGATTGGATGCCAAGTGAGCCCAGAGTCACCATGTCTCGGTTGGTTCTGGGAGAGAAAGGCATCATTGTTGTTCCCCTCTCTCTAGCCTCCAACACTGTTGAGTTCTGGGTCTGGTCCATATGTGTTTGCTGGGCCATTCACTTCTCTGGCTCCAAAACACAGAGGCTCTGGGGTGCTTGCATACAGGGGTTTGCTTGTGGTGCTGTGCAGCCAATCACTATTCTCTACCTGGAATTTGGTTGCTTGACACTCTGTGTGAGAGCAACCGAAGACACATTTAATTGCCTAATACCCAAAGGACATTAATCTACAGTGTGCAAAAAAGTGTGAAATCCTATAAACCCAGTTAACATAAAACACAAATTGTGCTGAAAATAGCTCAGTTATATCATAGATATGTAGTTTTACTCATTTACATAATTTTGTTTACGGCAAAGTAGTTTTATCTTCTTATTTTGTTCTTACATCTCACAGGTTTCCGCTTCTGACCACTTGGTAAAGATTCAACGGAATCTCATGCATATATTTAAAACTGTTAAACAGTTTTAAATTTGTTACTTTGCATGCATTCAGTCTAATCATTACAATGCTAATGAGACTGGTGGCATGGTAAATAGGAAGCCAGTGAAAAGAAAATGGATTAAAGTAAGGAATGAAAAGAAGAGAGAACCGTTTGAAAACACGAGAGTTTTAAAGCAGTGTTTTTGGAAAGAGCCAATTGGGATGTGTTGTGAATTGCCATTTATCTGTGTCCCGGCAGCTGTTCTTAATTGGAAACTTTAACATTAATAAACTCACTATCAGCTGAGTGATAACGCTGACACCATTGGCCGCACATTTTCGGAGCAAAAACAAAAGTAAAAATAAAAAAATGTAAAAAGGCATAGGCCTATTGGATTTTTAAAACTGAAGGGTATGTTAAGAGAAATGGTTTTCTGCTTAAGATGGCTACGCTAAACACAACTACGTTAGTATGAATTATATCTTCTAAACCATATTTGAATATAAAATCTAGTCTCCAATCTGATAGGGTGAATAGAAGATAACAGTTACCTCAGAAGCGCAAGCATTGCCATTTAATCTCAGCCTTTCTCATTAATTCTGCCTCTTGTTAATCTAACGCTCAAACTGAAATAGCTTGACGTGCGAGGGGAGCTGAAGCCAGACGGAGCGTTTCCCATCAGGGGAACAGAAAGGTGACATTTGTGGCTGCGGTGTGCGGTGACGGCGATCTGCTCGAGACGCTCCGTGAAGCGTGACCTTCCCGGAGCTCTGTGACCCGAGCAGGTCGCTCAGATAAACCCTCTGGGGCTGCTGTGCTGCTCCTCAGCCCTGGAGGGGTGAAATCCCACAGCCACGTCACCATGCTATCTCCATCATTTACTTTTGTAAGGGGACAAATCCCATTAACTTCACACAGGAAAATCTACCAGACTGGGAGTTGAATGACGTCGGATAATGTTTCACCATTTTGTATTCCAACCCATAAAGAACACATAACGGTTGATGGACAACAGAATGTGTACTGATAATCCTATCTGAAAGTTTGTTTTCCACACACAGCAGGCGCATGAGATTATGATTCCCTCTGCTAACTTTCCAATTATAAGTGTGTATGTGATATTGGCAGGAGTATGGCTCTCACCCTGTTTGCTCCTGTTAATATTTCATGTCTCAGTGTTACTGGGAGAGTCAAATAAATAAGACATGGGAAATGTGACCAATCTGTTCTTCCCCAGACACACTGCCTACTATGAGAGATTGCATGCTTCAGGCATTTTACCACAGCTCCTTCAACAACTCTTCCGGTGTTGTGTCCTGAAAACCAGGGGACCGACCTTTCTGCCACAAGGTGGATGAAAACATGCAAAATCAATGTGCACAGAATGACTCTGTATTTAAACAAATACAGGTTTGTTTACAATTGCGTTTTGTCCACGTTTTTTGTGCAGGTTTGATGCTTGCCTTGAATCTCTGGTCTAGGAGAAGGTTTAGCCTCCCTGCTTACAGTGGTCCTTAGAGAGATGATTTAGCTTATATGAAGCAACACTTGTAAACCCATGGCAACACATCAGCCCATTTGACACGTGAGAGAAACCGGGCACATTAATTATTAGCTCTCTGTCACCATTGTTTTCAGACGTTGCGAAACATTTCAGAAGAGTGCCGGCCTTGCTGCATTCTAACAATGCCGCTTAACAGCTCCTATCACACAGTTCATTGTTATGTACAGATTATTGTTCTTTCCAGATAAGTTGTTCAAGCAAGAAGACTCAGTACAAGATTAAGAATGTTTATTGAGATACACATACGGTCTTGGTGATATGGTGCTGCTCGCACCGGCTCTCCGCCGGTAACCCAGGGAGACACAGATCAAATAAAAATGTATTTGTACAGCCCTTTTTACAAGCAATGTCACAGAGGGCTTCACATACACCCATAGAACTGCCCCTCAACCAATTTAAACCCTCAAGAAAGACAAGGAAATACTCACAGACCAACTCACTAAAGGAGGAAAAATGTTAAAGCCGTGGTAGAGAGCTCGCTACACATTCCCCTGTAGTTAGAGGGTACACAGAACCAAGGCTGGAGGCCGGGGACCGCGCTGGACTGCGAGTCTCGGAGTGTCCTGCATGAACCAGCTTTGTGTACTGCCCTCAACCATACCAAACAAATATTGATAGGCCTATATAAAAAAAGTATCCTGCACTGACTTGCTTTCATTTATGATATGCAGTAGATTGTAGGCTTTATGATTGAGGGAATTTAATTGAATAATTTACCTCACAGTTTCTACCTGGACAGTAGGCAATTTTAAAAGAGTACTTCAGGTTTCCACTAGAAAAACAATCAACGCTTGGTATGACTCACCCCAACTGCTGCACAGTACCAATCTGTTGTCCCCTGAATAATCAATCCCCCCACACACACACACATCCACCCACACATAAACACACACACTCACACACAGACTCGGTGAGAATATCCTGATGATCCTCTTGGGAATAAATCAGTGACCATCTTCCTTAGCCCTAAAGCACTCTCTGGTGAAGCCACTCGTTACGCCGGTCCAGTAGCAGGGGGAGAATGAACCAACACTGAACAACAACAGAGTGAGAGGTTTTCACTAGAACTGAGAGTACACTTTGTGATTTTGGCTTGAAAACTAATGGCTGTACAGAGTAGAATGGTCCTCCATGCTCTGAATGTCATCACATCAGCACATATAAAAAATGTCCGGATAACACAATATCAAGGGTTGGAGTTTCACACACACAAGCTGATTCAACCTTTCTTTGTTTCGGTGCTTGACATTCATTTGAAAATGAATAATTTGCTGAATTTGTTGAGACGACTAATTATGTAGAATGAGCTTTGGATCACACGTCAGGTCAAAATGTCAGTCACTGGTGATCTTGAACAGTGATAACATGAACCTTATCATTCAAATATTAAAACATTTAATTATGCACTTTATCCTTTTCGTGAACCACATATTTAAATTATGAGAACACTTGCTGAGTATGAGTAATTCTTCTTTAGATAATTTAAAACATAATAATAAGATTTTCGATAATTGACCCAGTCTGCTATCCTGATGTTTAGAGGTAATTAGCTTCAGTCTGTACCAACTACAGACATGTTACAGTCATAACTCCAGAGACAACGTGGTTGTAAAAGATACGTTGATGAGTGTTATATAGTAAGAAAAAGTCCCTATCTGCTTATGTGGAGCTAAATGAGCCAATGTTATGGTGCCAGCAGGATAAGATTAATGTTATCACTGCAGACATTATAAAGTTTGAATTGTAAACATCGAATGACTGAGAACATTCATGGGATTTCGTGGGAAAGTAGTTTTTTTTTACCAGACCACTAAACTTTTGTGATAAACAATCTTAAACATATCAGTGATCTTTTCTTTTTTTGTCTAACTCTCCAATTGTGGTTTCATTGGCACCTAATTCTACCGCCCACAGGGTCTGGAATGTACTCTGTGTGGGAGAGGTGTCAGTGGACCCTCCACATAACTGCGCCAGAGTTAAGACTGAAATAGACCCTTTGTTCAAGTTTATCCTCACAGCCAGAGGAAGCCTTCTTTTTACCCGGACTCTCAGCAGTTCTCGAAATGGCCACTGGTCAGAGGTAGCTGGAGGTATTCCACATTGACACCCAGCGCTAACAAGTCCCATCTTTATTCAATATCTTAATTGCATTCCCTTTTGTTCACAGTGTTTACTAGGCTGTGTCAAGAATAATGTCATAGGCTCTCTTGTTTGAATTCAAACCTGTCCTTGAGCTGTTGAGTGTCATTGACTATTCATTGGTTTTGACAAAGAGGCATCTATTCATCGCCGAAAACTGATTGCATTTGTAATGCAATTTTCAATGCTACCTCACCTTCGAAGTCTGCAAAACACAGCTTTCCAGTGAACTCTCTTTTTATATTGCTTATCGAAATCGGGTTTACCTTTTGCAAAAACATCTTGTGTTTAAATGATTCATCTGGACAGTATCCATCAATGGGGTCTAGGATGTGGAGCTTAGGTGTGTTTGTACTGTCTCCTACTCTCGGTACTCTCAGTCTCTTTGATGTGGTGCTGGGAACGATGACCTCGTTGACACATGGGGACATTCCCATGAAGGTAACAGAGTGGATCTCACCATGATAGGGCTGGCTGGTCTACTGACCATGGGAAGACTGTGTGGCGCTCAGGGCTGTTCGCCCCCGGCTTCTATCTCTCTCCAGCCAGCTCTTATCTGGGATTGTTCTTTTGATGAGGTGTCTGTGTGTTTGTGTTTGGAGGTACGAGAGATAATGTTTGAAGGTCACCTTTCAACACTGGCCTGATAAGGCTTGAACTCTGAAAGGGGAGGGGGGAATGGTGCTTGGGTTCAAATCAACCAAGCGGGATCATCCTTTCTTCTTCTGGAAGGCTAAGAGGATGTTTGGCTAAAAGAGGTTCGATCCTGCTCAAATCAGTCTGGAGGTGATTTTAGGAAGAAAGCTTCATAGAGCCTGCTTTTATCAGCCTGGAACTGTGTGTCTGTCTATGTGTGTGTGTGTGTATTCATATGATGTCCATGTGTTTGTCTACGTGTGTGTGTATTCATATGATGTCCATGTGTTTTGCTGCCAAACTGGAAGTGTTCTCTAGTTGGCAGACACACTCGGCCAGCTGACCTCAGCCCTTCCACCAGCTCTGTCTCCAGCCGCCACCTTAACCCATTCCCCAGCCTCAACCCCAGCCTTCACCCCAGCCTCTAACATAGCTCTGTCTCCAGCCCCTTCCCCATGATATGCTGAACTGCAATATTTAGAAAAATGTGAGGTGTTTTAAGAATGATATGGCTCAACCAGATTGAGTTCTGTAAATGCTGATACGAACCACAGCTCTTTTAGAAAATTGTTGAACTGTATTGCTTTTTTTGCAGTGCTATTTGTTGTTTCTTAAATGGTTTGTTTTCAAGTTATAAAAATTGCTTTAGGGGTATTGATTAAAAAAACTATTTCAATGATACATTCTTTTAATGTTAACTAGTATTGATCAAGAATTCAATGCTCACCTCCTCGCACTGTAAGGGAATTTGCAGTCTAATCTCTATTCTCATTGTTCAATAAAATGAAAGTCATTTGGTACTGGTATGTGTGAAAAGAGGCATGATTATCTGTTAGTAAATTATACTGTCTCCAGTATCTACTCAATTGACTTCTCAATTGAGAACAATACAACATGCATGCGCAGCCTATTTGGCACAGACGCACACGCAGATATGGGAATATTTCTGTTTCTTTGAAATACGTATTACTTTTGAACATGTTGTCATTGGTATTTGACAGGACTGAACAAATTCCAAATGCAATTTGTAACAAGAAACTCTAGAGTGGAGTAATTTTGTAACTTTCTCTTACGTCCTCCACCCCACCCCCCCACAAATAAAATCATAATGTAAATACATCTTACAATTATGAAGAACAATACACTTAGACAACACATCTGCAAAGCTTGAAACATTTTCTTCACCCATCTCTGCATACACGTAGACCAAGCTGATTTGTATCAAAGACCTGATCTCTGCTGGTCAGCGCAAATAGTTGAAATCTGTTTTGCTTCTTCCTCTGTGGTCTTCAAATAGTAAACCAGTGACAGTTTGTGGTGCTGTGGATAAGATAAGAGTTATGTACTACACTACTGTGTACCTTATCTGCTGGTTCAGAAATTGTACAAATGGCCTTCAAAAGTGAGTTTAGAATGTAGCGTCCATCTTGCCATTTTGACAAATTCAATATATGTATGGTCTATTGTTATGTTTCAGTAAGGTATATACAAGAACAATGTTTTAGGGATGTCTGTCTTCTTGTTTAAGGTATCCAGATAGCCAACTCCATGACAGTACTTCTTCTTTGTGCGACCAATTCTATTATCTATTTTTTTCTGAAAATGAAGTGTTATTTACCATACACACTGGCACAATGGCAAAGCCACCCGAACAAATCGCTTTTAAATGGAAAAGAAATGACAGTCATTCTTTCGTCATTGTAAAGTAAATAGAAATATTGCAGAGTTGGCAGCTGTTTCGAGGTGATAACAGATAGAGAAAAGACATACTGTATTATTATGGCAACCGTTTTGTATTTAGATATAAAATACAGCACTATTGATACAACTTCTCTCAAAGAAGAATTCATAACATTGTTGTGCAGCTTGCACGTTATCTCCAACCTATTTGATGTTTCAACTTTCATCCAAAAGTAAATTATATATTTAATTTCTTTTTAGAAGACAACACATTTAATAGGTCCCTTCGCTCTGTCAGTAGCCTATTGAGCTTTGTGCTGAACAAAACTGAACCCATTCCTTCTCAGACACAATTAGCTTCTTATAGCCTGCTGCCTGTTGACTTCAAGCAAACCATTTGCAGAAATTGAATTACCTATAATGACATGATGTTCTTGCTCCGGGCCTTCCCGTGTACCGCTAACAAACCTTTCCAACCTCCCCGTCGTACCGAACACACGCACCACCCTGCAGTTTGTACAGAGTGCATTGTGAAGGGAATAGTCATTTTCCTGAATCTTTTATAGACCTCCCCTCCACACACATACACACACACTTCCCTTATTTTAGGTATATCCTCCAGGTTTACATCAGCATTAACGACTGATCCTGAAAATTAATAGCATGTGGTAATGTTTTCCTCGCAGCACAAAGCTGGACTGGGTTCAGCCCCACAGCACCAGTCACTCATGTTATGTATGATTTACATGGCACTCATCTCTCCAGTGTTCAACAAGGCCGTAAAGGCCCTCATAAAGCCACCAGTTCCATTGTGCCAGAGCTCCAGTATTAAACTCTATATCACTTCGTCATAACCCGCAGGGGAAGGTAGGCAAAGCCCAAAGCCCCGAAAATATAAAGGGCCACTTTCAATAATGAAGGGCTTTTTTACCCAGCTCAAGTGTGCTGATTGTGATAATGTGATTATGTTATTGTCTCATTACACTTATTTCATTATGCCCTCAACGGGGGTCTATCAGCTATCAGCTGCAGTCTCAAGTTGCATTTTAGTCTCACTCCTACGACGGCAAACGACAAGAACTACCAGTTGAACTGTGGCTGGTTTTAGATAGAAGTTTCAGTTACATATGGTAGTGTTCCCCTAGGCCTCTGCTAATCGTTCTCTCTCTGATTAAAAGCTTTTTTATTTCTCTCGTACATAAAAGACTTGGTTGGGTTTAAGCCTTGTCCATTGAAAAACAAGCTGGCTATACGTGATCAGAGAACCCTGGGGTAGGTAAGTGTTATCTTTACTGCAGTGAGCATTTGTCTTAACAACAATGAGAATCTTTCCCTTTCTGTGTCATGCCCAGACAAATAGAATGGATTCAGTTGAACACACATAACCATCAGTCCATTCCGTTCTGAGGGTGCCTTCCTGCTTGTCTTCTTTGTTCAACTAAATGTCATGATGCACATCCTCTCACATACAGAGACACAAACACACATCTGGCTGTTCACGCCAGAACACCCCTTCACACAAAACATTGTGTGGTCTGTTTGTATACCTCACACACCCACAGACATACATACAGGCATACAACAATACACACACACACACACACACAAATAGTGCCTCAACTTTCATCTACTTGGTTAACCGGGAAAAGAGTTGACACACTCATTCACACACACACGCGACACTCCAGTGCCAGTGATAGATCACACATAAGCGAACCTTCTCTTTTTTCTGTCTTGGGGAGGGGAGGGGAGGGGAGGGGAGGGGAGGGGAGGGGAGGGGAGGGGAGGGGAGGGGAGGGGAGGGGAGGGGAGGGGAGGGGAGGGGAGGGGAGGGGAGGGGAGGGGAGGGGAAGATAGGTGCTGAACAGTTGAGAAGGCGAGAAGAACAATTTCATTTAATGAAAAGAAGAGTGAGAAAAATTGATGTGAAGTCATCACCTGCCACCTGTGGAGCCCGAAAAGGCATGTACAGTAAGGGGCAAAAAGGTACAAATTGAAAGAAGTATTTCATATGAAGACTGAAGGCAGACAAGATGGTTCTATTGATCTGAGCTCTAACAGACCGAGATGGGCTCCGCTGAAAGAACTTTCACACAGCACTCAGCCTTCACTCCTGTCCTGTCATAGTCTACAGACTTTTTAGCCAGTTTTAGAAAATCATCCTGAAACCACTCTGATATAAAATGTATTGAAATGTATAATACTTTACAATCAAAATGTTTCAAGGACGAGGAGCCTTGACTTTTGATTTTAATTTTATTCAAGGAGCTGATTAACAGACTCTCGGAAATAATATACTGTATAATTCTAATGAGGGTTCTGTTGGTTTGAATGTGTCCTCTGCAGGATACATGGAGTGGGAGAGAGGGGGAGAAGGAGAGAGAGAGTGGAGAAGGAGAGAGAGAGTGGGGAGAAGGAGAGAGAGAGTGGAGAAGGAGGGAGAGAGGGGGAGAAGGAGAGAGAGAGTGGAGAAGGAAAGAGAGAGGGGGAGAAGGAGGGAGACAAAGGGGGAGAAGGAGGGGGGAGACGGAGGATGAGCAGGGGGAGAGAGGGGGAGAAGGAGGGGGAGAGGGGGGAGAAGGAGGGAGGGAGAGAGGGAGGGAGCGGCAGGCCGGGGCTTCCTGTGGCGACGGGACTCTGCTAGACTGTTTGATGTGTCATTTAGGAGGTGAACAGGTCTTTAATGTGACTGGAGGAAAAGAGAGAGAGTATGAGGAGAAGGAAAGAGGGGGCGGGGCGAGAAAATGGAAAGGGGGGAGGAGGAGATGGATAGAAACATTTTGAAGAGAGTCTCATTAGGAATGACCCGGGGCCTGAAAGAGGTGGAGAAGACCAAGCCTCCCTGAAAAACGGAGGGAGGACAGGAAGGTGGGGGTGGGAGAAGATGGGAAAGGGTGCAGCGAAACAGAGGTAGTCTAACGAGAGGAGAGTGTGGGCAGTGAGAGAAGTAAATGTGATGTGTGTGTTAGATTGCTGATGAGAGATGGATGAGAGGTAGACAGATAGAGTGAGAAAGCAGATGAGCCATGAGCTGATTGATTGACAGATTGGCCAATTGTTGGCAGATGAGGGGTTGCAGGCGGGTTGTAAGTCATGCCTAAGTTGGTGTCCATCATTACAGTTTGAGTTTGATTTGTCAGAGATGAATATGTGGAGTCAGCGTGCCAGACAGAGTGGGCTGGGTGCTCTTCTCAGAATAGATGGAGATAGACAGAATAACAATGATGCACTTCTGCTCATTGGCCACACTTACCAGACAATTGGACTGTTGATTAAATACTCCTGGAAAAATAATAATACTGAGACTATGATTCAACTGCCGTTCACTTTCACTGACATTACTAAAAAGGTCGCTGTCAAAATAAACCTTCAGGACAAGCACACACTCTAACTTGAAGACCATCCATTGACGTAATAGTGTTTTTGTGGATTCTTTGAAGGTTTCCAATCTCAATACATCCCATATAACCATACTATTGAATTTACTGAAACTTCACTCTTTTCTTAAAAATTGACAGTTTGTTGGACTCCCAATGTCTTTTTCACTGTGAGCCTTCTCTGCCAATAAGTTATATCACTCTGCAAAAGAGTCCTGTGTTTGAGAACTGTAGCTTTGAGAACTGAGCGGATAAGCAACTAACGACAGGGATTATAAAAAGGTCTATCAGGGATAAGGGGTTTAAAAGCACTTACAGTCATTTAAGTTTATAGCTCTAGGTCAAGGGTTTGCAAAAGCATCGCATGTTTATGTTCCTGCGTGGATGTGTGCGCCTCTGCATGTGCATGTACGTGTGTGCGTGTATGATAATGGTGGTACTGTAGATCCACGCCTCCATCTACATGAAGACTTGTTTCGTTGTTTTGTCGTGCAGTTAAATATTCCTAAATCGTATCCACTGGATTGATTAAAGTTAATTATGCTGTACAGTCACTAATCAGTTAAGGCCAACACTTCATTTATGTCTCTATGTTAACTTGCAAGCGAACATGCGTCTGAATCTTTTCCCCGGAATAACACAGCAGTAGGAAAACATGTACCCTAGGTCACTTAGCCTTCTCTGAGAATAGTATATGGTGCTTATCAGACCAGAGGGCGAGACTCTGCCGCGCCGGGCTGCTGTTCGCAGCTGTTTGGTCCTGTAGGAAGAGCAGATGAAGTGTAGAGGTGAGACTGGAGTCTGACACTCTCAGCCCGTCTGCTGTGTTTTCACCTCACTACCTGACATCAAGCAGGAGCTGAGGTGTATTGTCCTTACACACACACACACACATCCACGTGCACACACACACACACACACACACACTAACAGGTACAGACACACACACACACACACACACACACTAACAGGTACAGACACTCACACACAAGCGCAGACATGTACAGACACACACACACACTTACACACCCGCAAATGCACACCACTCCCAAATGATAGGTGTTTATTGTTACAGAACAGAATGGAGTCTGTGTGGAATTGAAGCATCGCTCTTGTCTGACTGCTGAAGAGGAGCGGCAGTTTCATTGTTTTACTAAACAGGCTTAGCATGAGCCGTTTCATGGTGCTGTTGTGGCGGTCCTGTGGTAAATCAGGGACATGGGCGCTCCTAGCCCTGCCAGGCGCTTGGCCCAGAGTTCCCAAACAGATACAGAAGTATGCAAGTGCATTTGTAATCACAGAATGAAATGTTCATTTATCAATGGAGGAAAAAATGGTAGTAGTTTGGCTGTAATCTCACAAGGATTGGACAATACAGATTACACAATGCACATCTAGATGGTCCCAGTCTCAAATACTGAGGATCCTATGAACTTTGATCAGTCAATCAAATGTCAGGTGCGTCCGAATCCGATCATCTGTGTGCTCTGCATGTGTTTGTCCCTACTGTGTGTGTGTGTGTGTGTGTGTGTGTGTGTGTGTGTGTGTGTGTGTGTGTGTGTGTGTGTGTGTGTGTGTGTGTGTCCTGCCAGGCAGTAGTGGGAGCTGCTGACAGGTGCTTGGCAGGTGGAACAGCAGCACTGCTCTGGGAGGTTGCTCAGATGGTAATGGCTACAAATGTGTCCCACTGAGCGAGAAACCGCAAGGAAATAGATTTTCTTCCGAATTCTGCATACTAGCCGGAACCAGTGGGCATCCTGAATAAATGTTACTCTGGTTCATGTAGAGTCACAACCTATGGTACAGTTCTACAGAGTTTGAACTTCAGCAGAAGGTGCAGAAGTGAAGCCTGTCTCACCAAATTAATGAACGGCATAGGGATGCCATGACGGATAGGATTGGTGGTATAATTATGTCTAAAAGAGATGATGTTGACAAAATGTCAAGAAGCTTCAGAATGTGGCTGATATATCCAGGCTTGCAGTACTGCTGCGGCAAACAGTCATGTGCTGTCACTGAGCGCTATCTCTGAAGTGTATAACTAGTGAGGTCACCGTGTAGACCGACGGTCATCATTGTCAAGCGTACATTACTGTAAGTTGAAAATGTGAACCTGACAAATTCTGCGTCGCTTCACACTGTAAATATTGTAATTATATTTGAGAAAGCGATGAATATTGTTAGGTTTCGTAATGCGTGGCCATTTAGCTTTTAATTATGGACACACAAATATGAGACAGACTTGGCCTGGGGGGGTTTGTGAGGAGAGGAGCCTGGGTGTGTTTTAGTGTGTGAGGTGTGTGTGTGAACAGTCGGGCTTGTGTCTGTCTGTGTGTCTGTGTATGTTTCTGTCTGTGTTTGTCTGTTTCTGTCTTGTCTGTGTTTCTGTCTTGTATGTGTTTCTGTCCATGTGTCTGTCTGTGTGTGGTCCTGTCTATTTGTCTGTGTGTGTGTTTCTTTCTGTGTGTGGTCTTGTCTACGTGTCTGTGTGTGTGTTTCTGTCTGTGTGTGGTCCTGTCTATGTGTCTGTGTGTGTGTTTCTGTCCATGTGTCTGTCTGTGAGTGGTCCTGTCTACGTGTCTGTGTGTGTGTTTCTGTCTGTGTGTGGTCCTGTCTACGTGTCTGTGTTTCTGTCTGTGCATGTGACTCTACTGATCTCCAGACTTCTCGGAGACAAACTGTGATTAAGTGTCGTGCAAACATTTCTAGAAGTGTTTTAAAGAAATGGACCTGGTGTCCTGCCCTCACTTTACCTTTGAACTCACGATCAAACTCATCTTGTTGTTTAACGGTTGTCTTATATGGTACCATTCACTTTTTCATGATCCATTTCCCCTTCCCGAGTTCATCTGTGCTTCCTGGTTTCCTAGTTCGGCCAGGGAAGTCAGGCTGGTGATGATGATCCTCCTCCACCCTGCAGAGGTGGGCGTCAGTTGAGCCCACTTATTGAGAAACAATGGAGGATTAGTCATGGAGCTGACAGGTTAGTCTGAATGGATGCCCCCTGAGAGCCTTCCGAGTCCAACAGGCCATGTTCTTTCTGTGTTTGTGTGTGTGTTAGTGTCACCAACAGTGATTATAGAACCATCTGGGATTTGATGAGAACCTGTCAGGGGACATGCAGCACTATTCTTATTGCAGAGTGTTAGTGTTCCTGCACACACACCTGTGTGTGTGTGTGTGTGTGTGCTTTAAAGTATGTCCCTGTCACAGACTAAGTGTGTCAGTGGGGAATGCTGTGTGTGTGTGTGTGTGTGTGTGTGTGTGTGTGTGAGTGTCCCAGTAGGAAAGCAGATGTACAGAGGTCACCATCCACATCCTCCAGTCGTTTTTCACGGTGAACCAATACTTACACAAGCCAAACGCCCGGGCACTCTCTCTCTTTCTCTCTCTCCGTCTCTATCTCTGCTGCTCTGTGTATGTGAGTGGATGTTTGTGTGTCCATTACGTTGTAAAACTGCAAACACCGTGCAGCACAGAAAAAAATCATCCTCATAATCACCTTGAAAAAAGGTCACCCAGTACCTCAAACTCCAGAATCAGCCATTTCTCCTGCCTCCCCCCCCTCGCTCTCTCTTTCTGTATCTCCCAATCTCTCTCTTTCTTTCCGTCTCTCTCCAACCACTACCGTAAATGCTTAACTTTGTCCGGAAATCCCTCGTCTAGGCATCAGTGCCTCAGTCAGTATTCTCTATCTGAACTCAGTAAGCTTGATCCACCCATGCTGCTGTCTACTGTGTGACCCAGGGCAAATTCCAGTCATAGGAACAGCCATAAAATCAGTGCATGGTGGTGGGGTGGGGGAGATTACAGTGGTGTCGCAGACACTTGCTAGGACCAGGGGATAATGGCATTGTGTTTGTAATGGGATGCAATATGCTTTAGTGTCTCTTTTTATACCCTGCGGTGCTTTAAAGTCCTTTAAGTGGGAGTTATGCAATAGGCTTTGGTTCATTCTCTCTTAGTTATGGCTTGTACAGGCTATTTCCTCTCCCCGGACCTTAGACTTGTTCCTCCCACGTACACTGACACACACACACCGCCCCCCCCTCCCAAACACGCGCACACACACACACCACACATACACACTGTGTTAAGGCTTCACATGCCTTTGAAATCCCTGCTCAGGTATTGTTTGCAACCAGCCTTTCCCCACGGCTATGGGTTTGTGCCACGAGTGCAAGATCTCAATTTAACATATCACACATTTGTTTTGTTAATGCTTTTTATTTACATCTGGCACAACAACTTGGGTTCAAACACATATACACACACACACACACACACTGGAACTGACTCAAGCACACATTCTCCTGCACATTCTTACACACAGACACTCAGAGTTTGGTAGTGTTTTCTCTCACACACACACACATGCACACCCACGGACACACACTACACACTGAGCTACCAGCTGTCCCACAGTCTTGCCCTCAAGGCTTGGATGACGGATTCCGACATACTTAATTAAGATGAATAAATCTTTTGATAAAATTCCCTTGGTGAAATAAACTGACTTCTCCTACAAACATTCTAGATCCAAACCGCTATATTTAGATATTTAAACAATGACACAACAGCTTTCCGACATTGCAGAAACATTCCACACCTCCTCAGCCTCAGGAAGGGTCTTCTGGGTGGTCTGTGTACTTTAGCTTGAGCTGTCCATCTCTTTTTATCTGATCTCCCATAGATCTTTTTATCCACAGACAAATCTACACGGCCCTCTCCCCTGTCCAGCCATCTCAGAAAACTGCTTTGCCTTCTTTTGAACCCTCCTCGTTCAAACAATTGTCTGTTCAACTAGCATCAAATCAGCCAGTGTTGTCTCAAAGCGAAACTGCTCCAAAGCGGAGGTTCAAAGACAAATCAGGGGCGCTGTTCATTTCTGTCAAAAAACGCGATCTTGAGCAGAGACCCCCCTCCTCCCCCCCCCCTCCCCCCCTCTTGCTCTGTTTGTGCTTGTTTGGAGTCAATCCACCCGAAGACGGAGCGTTTGATTACAGAAGCGCCAGCTGGGGGGATATCACATGACACGCTCCGGCAGCAAGCCCTTCCAAGGAGCCTGGAGGTGAGAGGAGGAAGGATGGGGTCGTCGTCCACTAAGCACGGCCCCCTACACGGATGCTGACCTTTCAGGCTGGCCGGTGACAGTGAGTGATATGTCTGGTGGCAAGCCGTCACCTTGTGTGTGGAGGGGTGGGGCACAACTGTTCTGAGGTCAGGAGGAAGCTATCATACTATCATACATAACTCCACGGTCATCCTGGTTCTGGTTGGGTGGTCCCCTCCATCAGCTTTCCAGCCTCACCGTTTAACCTCTCGTGTCTCCTTCTCGTCTCCAGACTGTGTCTTTCTTGTATAGAGGTTTAAAATGGCTGCCTTTATTACCTCTCGCTCTCTTCTTTCTCATAATCTCAATCATGTTTTTAATGCTATGCAGGACAATTATTTTGTGCCTTTTTTGTAGCTATCGTAATCTGTAATAATAGCTGACACTAAGCTGTACATAATTTAAACTAAAAGATTCATCATGAGAAATAAAAGTTAAACTCCAATTTGACAATTAATTGATCTTCCTCAATCACTTAGACAGTCTCTTTATCCCTGTTCTGGTAATTAGTACCTGCGCCATTCAATACAAACTAACTCATGGAAATTAAAAATAGATTTATTGAGAGGAGAGTCTGCAGTTGGAGAATGAATGAGTTGGAGAAGGAAAGATATGTATCTCCTGGTCGCCGGACACAGCCTGACAGTGTAATAGCATTTTCCTGCTGCGGGCAGAGAGATTCTGAGTCTCCACGGCGGACAACACCGATCTTGCTGTCGCTGGGGAAATAGAGAGATTCACTATACAGACTTCCTTTACAGGATTTAATTTAAGATTGTTATCTTGGGTGGTGTTGGCCTGGGATAATAGGCCGCTCCTTTCACTCTTCAGATAACGCGCGGACACCATTTAGGAGAAGTAATCTTGATCAACCTTTGCCCGTAAATCCGGCTGGAGAAACTAGTGAACTAAGTCTTTGGAAAAGACAACCCTTTTGTAAATGGAAACTGTATAAAGACGTCACTGTAGAACCGGAGATGGTAAAGGCATGAGAAATAATAGCTAAGTCTGGCAATTTGCTTGCTGGTCAAAAATATACTGTACTAACATTTCACTGGTGTAGTAGCAGATGTGTTTTGTTGTGTTAGAGATAAAATGTTTCCCCTTCCAATTACTTATATGAATTTATTGGAGATGGATGAATGAAAAGTGGCAACATAGGATAAATGTTTGTAACACAATTTTGTCACTGTATATAAAACCCTTGAACTGGTGTTTGTAGTTTTTCAGTAATAGAAAACAGTTGGTGTGGAGGCTTAGTCAGCCACAGTATGGCACTGTATTTTCAGCTTGGTAATGTATTTTTTGTATGGGACTGTATTTCAATACAGTATTGTATTTTCATAATTTTACCATATTTTCAATACAGTACTGTTTATTTTGGATGGTGCTGAATTTAAGAGGGTCACACATCACAACATATGGCTTCACATAATGCAGCAGACTTCCGTGCGTGAGCCTTGGCCTCACCTTGACATCGAGGTCACTTCAAGTATGAGCATCTGTGACATGAATAAATGTATATGTAATATTTCACCCTGTCCCATGGTGCAATCTGCGACCTTTGTCACATGACCTTGATTATTTTCATTGGATGCCGTCAAAGGCCCCCGGCAGATCCAGTCACCCCTTGGCTACAGACCCGGGGTGTAAACACGCCAAAGAGCAGGGAAGGTCACAGACATCCACATTCAAGGAAATGAATGATGGTGATGACTTCCTGGTTCACTGTCTTGACCTGTAATGGATCTCTGCTTTTCCCACATGAACTCACTCCCTCTATCTCTCTCTTTCTGTCCCTCTCTTTCTTCCGCAGACATACAGAGCCCCCCCCACCCCCCCACCCCCCCTTCACCCCCCCTCACCCTCCACACCCATTAGTGTCCAATGCTCTGCAGCACGGCGGGGTGTCTCCGGTAGTGAAGTTGAGAATCGACAATGATTATGAAGCAGAAAGACAAAACATGGAGGGCTTATGGGCTCTCGCGGGGCAGCTCTGAGTGAAGCGCTCGTTCAGTCGCTGTTTTCCCCTGAAGGTTCTACTCGAGCACCTGCCCACTCTGCAACACAATGTCGCTGTTTCGGGTGTAGGCGTGTGAGTGTGTGTGTGTGTTTGGGAGTGCGTCCCCGAGCATGTCGTGAGCGTGTCTGTGCTCACTTGTGTCCTATGTCATGGTTGATCAAGAGCGCGGAGGCGTGTGTTTGCCTATTTGCGTCTCATTCAAACTCCACGCAGGCACATCTGAAAAGTTCATATATTCATCAGCTTTTCTCCATGACCTCAAAATGTCGAAACCTTCCGCATCATCAGTGCATTCAGAAAGGAAATTTTCTCGAGAACGGCGCGGAGCCTAAAAGGAGCGTCAGCAGAAGGAGGGCTGACGTGAATGATGACAGCTCCTTCTTTCTGCTTATGTCCTCTGATGGGTTTTATGTCTGCTGCTGGGATTTTCCCTGGTCAGGGATATGGGATCCTCTGGGAAAATATTGATTTTAGATATCACTGAGGCCTCCTTCTGTCTTAGGATAATTTCATTATGCAGCGTAAACAGAAATCACACCGAGACACTGTTCCATTCCCACCCCATTCTCCATCTCTCTCTCTCTCTCTTCAAATTCAACTATATCTCTCTTAATTTATTTCTCTCTTACTCACTTTCTTTCTCTCGTTTTCTCCCATGGCTTGGAAGCCATCAATGCTGTCTTCCATTCTGTCATGGTGTAGGTTACACATTCGTTTTCCGAGGCTTGGGGCATAGGGGTGTTGGGAGGGGGGGTATGACGGTAGAGGCAGGTAAAAGTCAAAGATAAGGTAATGGCTTTACACAATGAGCTATGTATGGCTCTTACATAACCCTTTGATGTACATTTTCTCTACAAACCAATCTGATCAGATATGGACTATTAACTAGGGGAGCAGAGAAGGACACGCTGGTCCCATTAGTACACTGTGCTTATGTCCATTACATAGTCCAATTCTAAAGTGGTAATCACTCTCACCACATGTGCCCCTGTCCTATTGTGTCGATGCATCTACTCAAATAGAGTGCAAGAGGTACCCTTGGTTCCATTACAGGGCATGACAGAACCAGACCAGAGCAATGTGTTCCGAGTCCTCTCCACTTTCCTCAGTCATGTTTGAACAACCTAATCCCCTCCCCATCCCACCCCACCCCCATTCTTTCCCAGTTCAATGACCGATGCTGTTGCTCTCTCAGACGGCGGCTGTGTGGTGTTTTGCACACAAACCCAGTTAGGGCCATGACTGGAGGCCGGCAGGCTTCGCTCCGGTGCGTTGGCCTTCAAAGAGAGAAACCGCCCCTCCGGAAGATAACACATTGTTTGGACTTGTCTCTTTGAAAGGTAGATACTGTATACACATTGGAAGAGGTTGAAGAGGTGAACACACACACACACACATACACCACCTGAAGTGTATGATTGGGTGGAAACACATTCATGCGCGCAGACAAACTGAAATTGTATGCAGTTATCCACACACACATAACCAAGTTGGAAAAAGGGCAACAGACGGTAAGCGAGAGAGAGAAAGAGAAAGAGAGAGAGAGAGAGAGAGAGAGAGAGAGAGAGATGAGAGAGAGAGAGAGAGAGAGAAAGAGAGAGAGATAAGAGAGAGAGAGAGAGAGAGAGAGAGAGACGGAGAGAACAGTCTGTTTGACTACACCCCTCACATCTATCAGAAGCAGCAAAGGGCAGGATGGCTACTTCCCTCCTTCTATTGGTGGCGTAGAGTCTGTTGACCTTTTGAAATGAGTGAGAGACGCTCCGACGTAAAGTAAACAGAGGTTTGTTTGCGACCGTGTCTCAAGTATGTATCGATCCTGGTCCTGAGAAAAGGTCACTGCTGACAGTTCAGGTGATTCTTATTAGATGGCACATGGGGGGGGGGAGCACTATGGACTTGGGTGCTCTTAGTCAGCGACAAGATTAGACAGTAACTACATAATCTCATGCTGTTGGGGTTTTGTATTGGATGTTGTATGCATTGATTGTTTCAGTGCTTTCAGCAATTCAAGGGTTACATCCAAGCTGGATAAAGCCTTGAGAAGCTATGCCTAGAACTCTAAATCTCTTTGGATAAAATGTTCTAATAAAATGGCACTGATTGGCTCCCTCAAACAGTATCTAATCAACACCTGCAGATGGGAAGCAGATTGGAGTAACACTGACTCAGCGAGTTGGAGTAGCATTTTAGCAGCTCTCATTCACTCCAACTGTGAGACATGATAGTAAAATAACAAGAGAAACACAAATAGGATACACAGACGATACTTTGAGACAAAAAGTATTTATAAAAATGGTTCAGTTCTCATCTGAGGTTGCATTATTTTCAGAGAAAACATCACTTTTCTTGACACAGCACTTTGTAACTCAACAATTTCAACAGTATACAATGATTTCAGTTGAACGTTTGTAATCTGCATCTCCTGTAGTGTACTGAGTCTCCTCCGTCAGAGGGCTGCTGGGACTGAGTTCCATCTATCATTGATGAATGCCACCATCTCCTCACTGCTCCACTGATTTGTGTATGCTGGCTCATATGTTAGGACATTAACCCTTGAGTGCACTCAAATCCAAGGAAGCGACTCTTATGCTGCATAGATCATGACATTTCTGGACATTTCACCATGCAGTGAAATGCTCGCACAAGTTTACAGAGCAGGAAGTGTGTTCTTCTTCCATTTTTGAGCATGTCCTTCGTTTCTATCCTTGGAATCTAAAACAAACAAACAAAAAGACAAGCCTATCTTGTGGCTCTGTGGGACATGGTCTTCTTTTAGTTAAGCGATGGATAACGCTTAACTTCCACCTGCTGAGATAATGCCATCATGTTAAAACGGGGACTATCTTTAGCTCAAGTTTTAACTCAACATGTTATTACAGAGAGAGAATCCACTGCAGGCCAGGGCTAAGCAGCCGTCATCTGGAGTGGGTGTGCCAAGGCCATTCAGAGACTCCTCAAGAGTGGAGAGAAACACAAAACCTCTACACTTGGTCATTAGAGAAGGAGAGAGAGAGAGAGAGAGAGAGAGAGAGAGAGAGGAGAGAGAGAGGAGAGAGAGAGAGAGAGAGAGAGAGAGAGAGAGAGGAGAGAGAGGGAGAGGGAGAGGGAGAGGGAGAGGGAGAGGGAGAGGGAGAGGGAGAGGGAGAGGGAGAGGGAGAGGGAGAGGGAGAGGGAGAGGGAGAGGGAGAGGGAGAGGGAGAGGGAGAGGGAGAGGGAGAGGGAGAGGGAGAGGGAGAGGGAGAGGGAGAGGGAGAGGGAGAGGGAGAGGGAGAGGGAGAGGGAGAGGGAGAGGGAGAGGGAGAGGGAGAGGGAGAGGGAGAGCAAGGAAGTAAGACAGAGAGGGAAAGGGAGAGAGCGTAAAAGAGAAAAAAATGAAAACGCCTTTAGCCTCTTTATTCTCTCTCCCTGGAGCTAAGTGTTGTCTCTCAGATCTGGGGATTAAGAAGTAGCATGGCGGCCCAGGGGCATTCCCTAAGCTCCCCAAATCGGAGAGGAGATATGGCTCCTCTTAGATAAGCAAATCTGTGTGTGTCAATACATTATACATGAACGCCACAGGACTTGCATTTCGGGTTGTTTTTTTACACAAGGAAAAGGGAAAGGACATGGAGAGTTTATGGGAAATATACAGTAAAATACTTGAGTAGTCTCCGATTTACAATACAATGTGCTTGACAGAGTTCATTATTTACGTTATAAGCTGTTTCAGCATCCTCAGCACCAATCTGCAAGAGGGAAAACATGGGCCTGACGGAGAATTACCAGCAATATGGAAATTAGGGCTTGAAGAAATCACAACCCTCTCTCTCTTCGTCTGTCTCTCTCTAACACACACTCCTGCTCTCTCTCTATCCCTCCCATTGACTTGGTCTCTTTCTTAAACCTCCCTAGATACAAACGAAAAGAGAGGATTGAGGGTCTGTTGTTTGGAGTGGCTCATTGAGGCAGTGGAGCTGTACTTGCGAGACACAAACATTTCAGGCATCTGTTTCCCTCTGATATTAGCAAAGAGCAGTCTATTCTTGTGTGAGAGAACTAATCTGGGTTCCCAGAGTCAAAGACAAGAAACGTGGGTTCGTTTCAATCATGGGGAGCTGTAAATCGTTTTAATGTGAGCCTGACACAGACAACGGGAGGATGGGGGCTTGTAAACCAACACAAGCCTCCATTACACTGGATTTGCTAATCCAAACATGCAAATCCAGGTCCGGAATGCTCATTTTCGACATAATCCCAACACAGTTTCAATGGGATTAGGATTGTGAGAGGAAACGGAACCACACACTACAGTATATGGCCAATATTATTGTATACTGTACCATAGGTTGAAAGTAAGATATTGGATCTATCTTCAGAGAGTCTCTTTGAGAGGTGAAATAATATTTTTTACTTAATCCTTGATGCTAATTCCCTGGTGTGTTTGACAGTGTTTCTCAGATCTGAGGGGGCATAGGTTTCTATGTGGCATTTCCTGTATGTCTCTGCAGAAACCAATCAGAAAAAGGGAGGTGAGATCACATGATCTTACAGCCTTAGGAATCTCCTCAACTTCAATCACCTCGTATTTTCAGTGAAATGATGAGTTGTATTTTTTTACTTTCCCAAGATTTTTCATTGAAACATACACATGCACACTGAATTCCATTGACACCCCATTATGTCAGGGAGATTGCATCTCCCTTACCTTTCACAGCACGTCTGTCTGTCTTTGCTCTTTGTCTTTGCGTTTATAATTCAAGTGGCTTATTATTGTCTTCTCTGTCTGTTTATCACTCTTTATTTCTCTCTCTCTTTCGTTCTTTCTCTCTCTCTCTCTCTCTCTCTCTCTCTCTTTCTCAGTCTCTTGGTCTTTATGAGTATTTTTTCTCCTCACAAAGCAAACTTTCCTTCTTCTTCTGAGAACTCACCTCTGCAGACCTCTCTCACTCAGTTTTCTTTTTTGAGCGCTGGCCACTGTTGACCTTTTCTCTACATTTATTTTTCTCTCTGGCTGTCTATCTTTCTCTCTGGCTGAGTCATCCTGTTTATAATACTAATAACTCTGATCAGTGAATTGTACCATTGTCATTCACCTGGGAGGTCTCCTTCCCTCAGCAAAATAAATGCAAAATGCTTTGAAATGCAAGCTTTGAGATTCGGTTTCGAAGTCAAATATGCAAATGTAAATGTTATGAGATTGATTGTGCAGGGAGGGAAGAGCAAATACTAGAGATAGACCAATTGGTGTTTGGAAGAAGTGTATTACCTTACACCCTGTCATCTGACACTGAAACATGTTTACATTGGCATGTATGGATCAAACTCCCCAGTGGACATTGTGTGATTCAGGAAAAAGGAGGAAATGAATAATGTATGGAAGTCTCATTCCTCCCAGCGGTTTGTTTTCAATATTGATGCCGCGTTTTTCCATACTCTCCTTTTTTCTAAGGTAATTACAAGAGGAGACCAAACCATGAAGATTTGTTAGGATAATCTCCAGGGTAGGGTAAGAATTTATATTCAAGACACAGCGTCAATATTTCCTGCCGCAAGGATCATATTTTTTTGTTATTAGCCTGAAACCCCTGCACTATTACCTGAACAACAACAAACAGTTATAACAAGGGTAGCAAGTACTTGGACAGGCATCATTTGGCAGGGGGTTAGGTTTCAACAAACCAAGTTGCCGTTGGGGCCATGGATCATCTGGACAATTGGGTACAATTTGTTAAATGTTCAGTGAATATTATCTTATAGTTTCAAATATCCCCTTCTCTGTTTCACGATAGCGTGGAGCCTTGGGATTCGGATTCCATTCCAATTGTGTTGGTGGGGAGAGAGCAATCACAGGGTATTCCAGACCTGCAAGCAGTGATCATCTACTGTATCTTGTCATGATCCCTATCACGTTGCAGGCTGGAGGGGGGCCTGGGAGAAAAGCATTAGTCACAGTGAAGTGGGAGCACCCTAACCACAGCTCTCCAGTCCCAGCTTCATAATCCTGCAGTGTCTGACCTACTACGACCACACCAGCTATTGAGGAATTGGTTGCCCTCGTTTGAAAAGAGAACTAACAGAAGTCCCGTCCGGTTACGAGCCAGCATGTCATCACATTGTGACTCAGTCTCTTAACTCGAACAGAGTGAACAGACAGATGGAACACAAAGCATTTTGGTTATCACAATAACTAGATGCTTTCGCAACACATGAGGCCGAGAAGCAAAATCTTCTGATTGTCCGAGCAAACAGCTGATCTGATTATTTTTCTGGGGGTGGGGGTAAGGGGGGCATAGACATTCAAAGGGCCAAACACAGCCTGAATACAAAATTCTAATTAGCATTATTGTAATCGGGTGAATCTCTGGACTGTTGGACCCATTCATATTCACAGACTAAAATAAGTTTAGTCCTGCTTGTCCATCTTCCTTCCCCAAACTAGGTGTTGACAAAGCAAAGATGACCATGCTGTCCTCAGTACCTGACTCCAGGTCAGATCTAACATCATAAACCTTCACGCTTAAGGGTAAGAATGGAAGCTGATCCCAAATTTGCAGTTAAGGGATAGTATCAGCCTCTGGGGGTTTCTCAGTAAAGCGTTGGGGCGGAACACCCCTCCCTACTGGCTCCCACACCCGACAATGGAATGTCTGAAGCATGGGGATCACCTGACCTGAATCCTATTAAACCTTTTATGGGTAGATCAGAGAGGAGGCTCGTGGGGGAAAATGTGTTGTCGTGGTTGGGCTCACAAAAAACATGAGAAGGAAAATACACACACATACACACACCATACATATACACAGTCATACACACACCATGCATATACGCACACACTATATACAGGTTACATGTGTGCGCACTCATGCAGGGGATTATCCAAAAACACCAGCACACAGAGGAGCAGAAAAATCAGACGCACACACACAAACTCACACACATACTCAAACACATGAACACATATGCACATGCACCATGCCTCTCATTTATGTAGCCTTTGGGCAAATGTGACTTTAATGAGCCAGTGGTGAATGGACATTAGGCAGGGATTCACACACCGGATGGCTGGTCTGGATCATGCTATTCTGAGCACAAGCATGTGGATTAGTTGACTACCAGCACACAGCAAAGCATCAGCTGACCACTTGCTGATGAAGTAAAAGTAAACTTTTTTTCTTTTTATGCCAGTATACTGAAGAACTGAAGGATTCCATATATTTGGTTTGCAATTCATTGGACAGTTTATACATTTCTTGTTTACCAATGGGGTGGCATTATCTCGATAAAGTTACTATACCCAAATTGAGCTTTGAAATGAGATAGCCTATATTAACAAGAAACAGATCAGTCGTTTTGGGGGAATATATATGGACAGGCATGGTATGGACTTTCATTTAAGTGTTTCCTTTAGGTCATTAAAACAGGTCAGACAACGTCTTCCAGGGCTCTTTCTAATGGCTTTGCATGGGAATATGGAAACTGCCGCCGACTTTGAGATTCGTGACGCACTGCCCCCTAAACCAGCGGCATCCCGTTAGAAACAGCACAGCAGGCTGTCTTGCTCTACTGCTCTTGAAACCGGTGTGTCGGTGCACACAGGCAGGTGATACTATTTCAATGTGCCATGCAAGGCTGGTGTGTAAAATATGGCTTTTAAGGATTTCAGATGGGTTGGAACTGTAAATGATGTGGAACTGTTGGTCGTGGATTAGTTTTCCAAGAAGAGTGACTTTTCCATTCGGCGATATGATCGCGTGCACGGTTTGCCAAAATTCTTTGGGATTGGTCTGATCGAACTTTAAGGCAAAGACATTTATCCAGCAAGTCTGGTAAGTAAGCTAGGCAAATTGCAAAAACCGTGAAATGAGAGACCAAAAACGGTCTTGTATTATTGCTTATGGGCTGTTATCATCCTGCTCTTCGTCATCATCATCATCATCCCTAGCCTACTCCTTACACTACTTTGCCGGTTAACATGATCAAAATCATCCACTTTCGTTTTGTGACTTATGTGTGGATGGAAACATCGTATCTATCAAACACATGCACACGCCCGCACACCTCTATTTCGAACACACACGCACACATTGACTTACACGCTCACTCTCTCTCACACACACACACCGAAGTTGTTGTTTATCCTAATGTGCAGCATTTTTATAGAGCACAGCGCCTCTGAAAGACCATTCAAGGTAATAGTAGTGGGAGAGCGCCATCAATCGCATTTGAGCCATACTCCTGACTTGAAACTCCGAAACATACCAGCCTAGGTTACATCGTTTGACTCAAACATCCCGACTGTTGCATTTGATTATACACAGTTTCTCATTCATGAAACACCTGAGTAGTCCACTTATGTTTCATTTCAACCAAAATGCAAAATTCGAAATTAATAAATGCAGTGAATAGCCTAGTGTTTGTGCTTATGTATAATTAATAAACCTGTTTTCAACTAAGCTTATTTTAAACATTTAGAAAATAGGCAAACGCGTGCAGGGCACATCAATGTTCCGTTATTCGGTTGAGAGAAGCAGGAGAGGAAGGGTTCTTTTATGCTCATGCCACCAGTAAGTAGATCCGGGCGTGCGCAACGCGGAGAGATACCATCCAACTCAGAGTGGAAGAGAGAGAGAGAGAGCGAGAGGGATCAAGACAAGGGAGAGCGTAAGGTGGATAGTCGCGGGTAGGAGTCCACGTATTAGGTACCATGCAGACATTTGGATCATTTAAACTACATGAAAAACCTCCAAATCCACGACATTAATGAAGGAATAGGTATGTAACGTTTTGTTTGCGTTCGTGTGGGTTTGCTGGCTTCAATGAATTGTATTTTGCCTTATGAAACGTGTGAAAAGTAGCCTATAGCGGACTGACTATTGTAAGTCACTCGGTTGTGAGAAATCGGAGTCCTTCTCATGTTTCTTTTTTGAAACTGTTAAAGTTGTTATGAAACGATTTGTAAAGTTTACAAATAGTTGCGTGTTATGTTCAGGTAGTGGTTTCAACAGTTTGTATACGGTATGATTAGTTTAACGCGTGTTTTTGCCTTGCAGTTGGGGCATTGTTAGTGTTCAACGTTTTTAACAATCCGTGGAGCCTGCATCTGGCTCGCGCACGGCTGCCGTTTCTACGTGAAATGAATAAGAATGGGTTTAGTTGGGGGAAGGGATGTTAAAAGTAAATAGTCTGAGCACTGATTTGCATGAAACAGCCAACTTCTCATGTGTTTCCCTTCATTGTAAAAACAAACTTTCAAAAAAGAATCACAAAACCGATTGGTCGAAATGAAAAAATAACGCCTGTAAGAAAACATGTCTTTCATTGGGTCAAATATTTATGTAGGCTACCATGCAAAACAAGGGTTCTATACCTAAATTCGTGCAGGTTGTGCATGCAGACTCCCATTGTGACTTTTGGCTAGTAATTTATCATGTAAGCAGTAGTTATTACTAACTTGTTATAGTTTTAACCTATAATTGCGCAGTTTATCATAGGGACATTAATCCATTTAGCAGACTTTTAAGTAAGGCCCAGTACAATTATATCATTATTCTTTTAGTCTTTTGTGTATGTATTTATTACTGTTTCTAATGTAGCCCATTCTAGATTGAGAGTGATATCGGTCGGTAGATTGTGGCTCATATGTTTTAACAGTCTTCAGAGCTTTCACTAGTGGAGAATCCAATTTGAAACCTAAACAACAGCCTATAGGGTTTATTTTAGCTCAGACTTCTAGACATGCTATGGGCATGATTTGGAAATAAGTATAATGCCTCAATGGAATGTGACACCAGAGTTCTTCCCACATTTCTAACATGTGACATATTCTTAAGATATTTGCATAGGCTAATTTCATGTGGATCAAAGCATTTCATAGATACATTTGATCAAGTTAAAACTGAAATCTACCCTCCAAATCACCATCCAGTTTTTCGGCTTGCCATGTCATGTTACACATTAAAACATTTGGAACCTATTTGTTACAATATTGTCAGCAACAAAATCATTGTTGTCTGTCGATCTGTTTTCACTGTCCCTACCAACAACATACCGTATGTCACTCAAATATGTCAATACACAACAATCTTAACGATCTCTCCTTTGTCTGCCGTTTATTTTCTAGGCGGTTCGGTGAAGAACACGGTACAAAATGTGGAAACACTTGACTCCACTCCTCGTGCTGCACCTGCAGCTCCTCTGCTGTGGCGGCACTGACAACCAGAGGCAGGAGGGGGCCCCACCTATGCAGTTCACACACTCCGTTTACAATGCCACAATATACGAGAACTCTGCTGCTAAGACCTTCTTGGAGAGCCATGCTAAGATGGGCATCTATATGTCAGAGCCAACCTGGGAGATACGGTACAAGATAATGGCAGGGGACAACGAGAATCTATTCAAAGCAGAGGACTACTTGCTGGGAGATTTCAGTTTCCTCCGCATAAGGACCAAAGGAGGCAGCACTTCCATTTTGAACCGGGAGGTTAAAGACCACTATATGCTCACAGTCAAAGCTGTGGAGAGGGGTACCAACTTGGAGGCACGCACCAGGGTCAAGGTCCAGGTACTCGACACCAATGACTTGAGGCCTCTGTTCTCCCCCACTTCTTATAGCATCTCTCTGCCTGAGAACACCGCCATACGCACCAGCGTGGCCAAAGTCACGGCAACGGACGCGGACATTGGGACTAATGGAGAGTACTACTATAGCTTCAGGGAGGGGACAGACATGTTTGCCGTCCACCCGACAAGTGGCGTGGTGACATTGACCGGCAAGCTGGACTACTCCGAGACTAAGCTGTATGAACTAGAGATCCTGGCTGTGGACCGAGGCATGAAACTGTATGGGAGCAGTGGCTTCAGTAGCATGGCTAAGCTGACTGTCAGGGTAGAGCAGGCCAATGAGCATGCACCTGTTATCACTGCGGTTACCCTGGCCCCATCTGATGCTGATCCGGACCCCTCCTATGCCATCGTGACCGTTGAGGATAACGACCAGGGACCAAACGGGGAGATTGCGTCATTGAGTGTGGTGGCAGGGGACCCCCTCCAGCAGTTCAAGGCTATGAGAACCAGTCCTGGGAGCAAGGAGTACAAAATCAAAGCGGTCAAGGATGTAGACTGGGACAGCCAGCCATTCGGATACAACCTCACTCTGCAGGCCAAGGACAAAGGAAGCCCTCCACAGTTCTCCTCGGCTAAAGTCATACATGTCACGTCCCCACAGTTTAAAGTGGGGCCACCGAAGTTTGAACAGGCAGTTTACAAGGTCAATCTCAGTGAATTTGCCCCTTTACATACACCTGTTGTTATGATAACAGCCTTGCCAAAATATCCTAATTTGAAGTATGCTTTCAAACAAAAGTCGGAGAAGAATCGCTTTGCTATTAATGCAGACACTGGTCTAATAACCACAACTGGACCTGTCTATGCTGATCATGTCTCTAGATATGAATTAGAAGTTATCACCAGCGACAAGAGGGCAGCGACCAAAGTCATCATTGATGTGATTGATGTCAATAACAACGCCCCTGAGTTCCAGCAGACATCTTACAAGGCCAGCGTTGATGAGAATGTACCCGTTGGGACCAGTGTGTTGGCGGTTAAGGCCACAGATCTAGACAGCGGGGAGAATGGGTACGTGACCTACAGCGTCGCCAACGTCAGTCCGCAGCCATTCGTCATCGACTACTTCTCTGGTGTTATCAGCACCTCAGAGGTTCTGGATTATGAACTGATGCCAAGAATTTATCATCTCAAAGTCAGAGCCTCTGACTGGGGCTCCCCTTTTCGCAGAGAGGTTGAGGCACCAGTTACCATCATGTTAAACAACCTGAATGACAATAACCCCCTCTTTGAGAATATAGACTGTGAGGTGACTGTGCCCAGAGACCATGGCGTTGGAGAGCAGATAACCACGGTGTCTGCCATTGATGCTGATGAATTACAACTGGTACGGTACAATATCAAATCAGGAAACAACCTTGATCTTTTTGAATTAAACCCAAACTCAGGTGTACTCTCTCTGAAACAGACGCTGAGTGAGGGGGAGGCTGCTAAAGTATCTTTTCATAGTTTACACATCACTGCCAGCGATGGGGAAAACGAGACTCAACCTATGTTCATGAATATAACTGTTATTACAGCCCGCAAGCCTGTCCAAGTGAAATGTGTGGACACAGGTGTTGCCACCATGCTGGCGGAAAAGCTGCTCCAAGGAAACAAAGTCCACAACCTACCGGAACCTGATGATAACTTCATGGATATTCATTCCATTAACCGCTATTCCCCTCAGTTTGCCGAGTCTTTTCCCAGTGTCATTGAGGTTAAAGAAGACCTTCCGGTCGGGGCCAGGATTGTCCATTTAAGTGCCTCTGACACAGATAGCGGGTTCAATGGAAAACTGGTGTATGTCATTTCAGGGGGAGACATGGAGAGCCGGTTCATAATAGATATGGAAAATGGCTGGCTACTGGTTCACTCTCCTCTCGACAGGGAGACAACCGACCACTACACATTAAACATCACTGTCTATGATCTCGGTATACCTCAGAAATCCTCATCACGCCTTTTGGACGTCAAGATCTTGGATACGAATGACAACAGTCCTCAGTTTCTGCAAGACACGTATTCGGTGGAAATTAGCGAAATTACATCTGTGGGGACGGAAATCATCCAGGTGGATTCCACTGACAAAGACCAGGGAGATAACGGCATGGTAAGATATTCCATTTTGGCAGACACTGACCAGTTTACCATTGACGAGAAGACTGGAGTTGTAACGGTTAAAAAGCCATTGGATCGCGAGGTACATCCGGTTTATGTTCTGAAGATTGCGGCACGTGATCAAGCTGTCAGTGAACCTCAGCTAGTGTCCACGGTGTTGCTAAAGGTCATTCTGGAAGACGTTAATGATAATCCTCCTAAATTTGTCCCTCCAAATTACCGAGTTAAAGTGAGAGAGGATCTCCCTATTGGCACTGTGATTATGTGGCTGGAAGCTCACGACCCTGATGTCGGACCATCCAGTCAGGTACGATACAGCCTAACTGACAACGGAGGTGGGAACTTTGAGGTGGACAAAATTAGCGGAGCAGTACGCATCGTGCAGACTCTGGATTATGAAAAAAGACAGGTGTACAATCTCACGGCAAAGGCTAAAGACAAAGGGAAGCCCATGTCCTTGTCATCCAGCTGTTTCATTGAGGTGGACGTGGTGGATGTCAATGAGAATCTATACAGGCCATGGTTCCCCTCGTTTGTGGACAAGGGATTTATAAAAGAGGATGCTGTTATCGGGACCTCCGTGATGAAAGTAACTGCTAAAGATGAAGACAAAGGCAGAGATGGAGAGCTCCGCTACTCCATCAGGGATGGATCTGGTCTTGGGATATTCACCATTGATGAGGAGACTGGTGAGTGTCTTCCCCATTTCTCTGTTTCATTATCATATATCTGCTTTATGAAAGGCCATTTTGTTTGTCATTAATTATGCAAGACACCAAATGGACATGCATGCATTTGAAATGACTAGCAAATTAGAATGGGGGAGATCGCTCCTCAATGCCCTTCTTTTTTGTCTCTCTAAAATATTAGTGTGTGAGACAAGTACGGAATGTAGATGTTGCTTCCTGGAGAATTTAGGGAGCTTCCTGATTCTTTTAATTTTTTCCATGAGTGGAGAAGTGATGGCAGGAACAGATGGAGCAGCTGTCTTTTAGACTTGCAGTAGACATTCCAAACTAGTTGCCGTGGAATTAAAAGGATTGCTGAGTGATTTCACCCCCTCTGCAACCGGCATGAGCACTGTTTAATTATTGTTGGGTTCAATATATAGATATGATCGCATGCATATGTTGTTATTGAATCCAATATTTTACTTCAGTTAGCCTACACATTTAACTGTTATCTAGAAAATCTCCTCATGCCTGTGTGCAAAAGATCTTATTCTTATATGTGACAAAATGCACTTTCTAGCCTTCCTGTGGTCTTGCTGTGAATGTATTAATACTTTTCTCAGCTGTTCAGAACCATTGAGCACCTGTGCCAAAAGCTTAAAATAAGATGTCTGGAATTCAAACATTTTTCCCCACAAATGGCTAACGGTCATTTATTTTGGTGTGTATCAGGCCCTCGCTCACTGCCCTTTTCTTGTTAATATAGGAACTATATTCTGGGTGGCTTGAGATTTTCCCATATCATTTATGCTTTTGCTTGGTGCTCTTCATATTTAATGTCCGGATGGGGCAGTGAAAATTGATGCTTTAAAACATCTGCGTTTTGGCGTAGGCCTATACATTTATAGTCTCTATATATGCAATGTTCTAATGTAAAGTAACTGACAGAAATTAAAATCCCTTGTTGGATGTTCATTTAGATTCAGGTGGGTGCATATGCTATCAAGAGGAGTACATTATCAGTGCCTTCCATGAACCAGTAGGGAAATCACACTTTCTTTGCTGGTAAATTTAGCATGACGGGATGAGCTGCCATGAAGAATTTAGTCTCAAGGACCATCTGTCTTCCATTGTTCTTGTCCAGTCTTACTCTGATTGTTCCCTCTGGGGTAGTTGTTGGAGACTTGGTTCTATGTAATACAATGTCTTTTGTTTAAAGATATCAGGGACAATGTTAGTAGCGTGGTAGTAAGTTGCGTGGGATTCAAATAATAACAACTCTGACTGAGCTGATATTTTCGCTTGGCCCTCTTTATTACGTTTTTGGAACCTTTTGCTCAAACTTTGTTATATTTTAAGGTAGCTGACATTTGCATCTTAAAAACTAAATAAGAGCCTCATTCAGATGTGTTGAATTGCTATGCTGGGGTATCTTTGGTTCAGAGTGGATATCAGAGGGCCTGTAAGACAAGTCATTCATGTAGAGCAGCAGTCTCCAACCTTGTTTTCATTGGAGAGATCTACTTGTTGTATACGTATCAAATGTCAACATGTCAAGCTCACATAATAAGTCAGAACTTCTTACAATCGAGTCAAATCAAAGTCATCTATGGACCCGGAATGTAATGTTTCAGCCATTGCAGGCGTCACTTCCTTCACCATCCAGCCACCTGGGAACATTTAGTAAATGTTTGTTTCTTTTTTGTGTTTTTGTTTAGCTCGTTCACCTGTGCAAAGTTGCAATGGACTTGAGTGGAGTGGCTCTCAATGTTGCAATTTTTACCAACCGAATTGCTGGTACCTTAGCACACACTTGTCCTTCACATTTGTGAAAAGAACTTGCTATCACATTCTTCTAGTAGGTTTTCAGTTGTTTCTTGGCTGGCCTTGCTTTATTCCTCGTAGATCTGGTAAAATGATAAGCTAAACTGTCTTGCTAATATCCCTCCTTGCTTTAGCTCAGTACAGTAGCAACCTCAGTAGCTCACCTACTGTGTAACTGATGTGATGACGTGTTGCCAAACTTGACAGTAGCCTAACTATTGGAGGACGGTGGGACATCTGTGTATTTGATTGGATTTAAATGGGAAGAGGTTTATGGGTGCATTTATATTTTGCCAGACACTTTTATTTTGTTGTATTTGAGCTATCCAAAAGCTAGCGGAAGCTTGCAAGTGACGTTTTTGAGGCCCCTGATGTACAGGTACACAACCACCAAATTCTAGTTTGAAATTATTTCCTGAATGTATAGGATGCATGCAGGTCATTGGGAGTCTGACCTGTTCTTCCTCTCCAAATGTCCATCTCCATGGCACTCAAAGTGATTTATCAGGAGTGGCAATTATAGTATTGTTCTGCACTCAACTCCATTGTTCAGGATCACAGGCAGAGCTGGTAGCAAACCAAATATCCCCCAGGCAATGAAGGCCCTCCTGGGAATACATTTTCTGATGGAGTGGTGGGGGGTTAGTAGGGGTGGGGGGTGGGGTGAAGGTATGTGGTTTGAAAACAATGGTGCTTAAAGAAATCACTGTAAAACTTTGGGGCCCATCCCGCAACCCCAGAGAGGTGTTCTAGTGGTGCGACTGCAGGTGGTAAATCTGAACTAAAAAGCACCAGAAGTGGTCAAACCAGAAAACAAATAAAAAGTAGGTAAAATGAAGGGGGGATGTGCCAGAAACCACACACTGACTGGAAAATAGTTTATTTTCTTGTTTTTTTCCAAGGGTGTGAATTAGGCAAGGCTGCAGACATCTGTGACTGGTTTGCTTAAATGTGTTTAGACTCTTGTATGCTATGTGCATGCTTTATTTATTCACTATTTTTGTAAACTTGAAGTTGGGATTAGGAGAGGCGGCAGTGAGGAATGTGTAAATTAAAAGGACTGAGGTGCCTGTCTGACTCCCTCATCTCTTATTGAAAACAAACATGTATTTCTGCCTTCCCAGTTTTCCTGTAAGGTATTTCTTAAACTCCAAATGTATGTTTAGGTTCATTAAATTGAGGGGGTAAGTTCACCAATGAAACCTCAGCTTCAAGAAAGCTATGAGTTATTTTGACCAGAAAACATCTCATGAGATGAGACCAAACTTAAAATTGGTACCTCTAAGATTGGAATCATGTTTCTTTAAACTTCTCCTGTTTGTTAGTATGGGGTTGTAAACTGTCCACTTTGCTCTTGGGGTAAACAAGTTCATGGAGTCCTGACACACTTTGGGGCTATAACCTGAATGATGTATCCAGAGCCAGGCCTGGAATGTAGATAATTCAATTTATAAACTTCTTGCAGTTGGGGAACAAACAACTAGGGCCTTGAGGCTATGGTTGGTGTAAAAGGAGAAGACCAATTTCAGCAGGTTATATATAGGCTACTGAGTACCATTAGTGGGGAAGATGTTTCTGTTGGCACAAGGTGATGAGTTGTCAATCCCGTAAGAAGCCGATGGGCAATTATCTGTTTATTAGTGGGGAATGAAGATTTGTGGAAAGTTGCAGCACATTAGGGAAATGTTTTTCCAATAAATGACTAAAGATATAGGATGAAAATGCAATGCCAGTACACAGTGATATTCACACTGTGATATGCAAAAACATTTGTCTAACTTAAAATGGATAATGCCCTTGCTTGCAATACATAATTATATCATTTACTTTGTAGTCAGGGAGTTGTGTCTTTGTATTCAGTTAAGCTTGAATCAGCCTGTTGGGGACTAGCCTATCTTGTTTGCCATCCATGATGCAAAGACTTTGTTTAATTACAACCACAAACACGTTCCTCAGTATCTTTTTTCCACCTTTCAGATCAGGCTTCAAGCTTCTTAGCCCACTTTGTGATGAGAACAGCCAAGATGTTGTAAAGCAATTTAGTTCAGGAAGGTTCAAAAACAGAACCACAGGGATACGAAAATAAAAATGGATCATGTTGAATCATGTAGTAGCAGAGGGGTGTTTATCAGTGTTGCTTGCATATTTTCAGTGTTTTTCAGACAGTCCCAATAGAACGACCTCTTCCAACCAGATGCTCATTAGATAATATATGCATTGACCTTTGCTCATCGGATAATGTATGCATTGCCCTTTCGCTTCAACTTGTTAGTAGGGGGCACAGTGAAAGAGGCCTTTGTTGAGGCAGATGATTTGGTTTGAGATGTAATGACATAGGGCTAGTTCTGTGAACGCATGTGCTTTCCACCCTCTTCAAAATGCACATTGCCCCTGCCCTCTCCATTCCTTCAAGTGTCCCCCCTTTGCCCTTCCTGTCGAGAGCAAGGTAGACTAACCCCTCAGAGATGCCAGATAAGAAAGGTATTCTCTGAGTGGTTTGCCTTTTCATGTATGGCCGCCTCCAGTTACCAGGGAGAAAGAGGAGGGGGGTGGGAGGTGACGACTATGTCTTTAGCAAGGCCTCATGGGAGATTGATTGAACCCGAGCACCCGTGCCCTGACTTTTTTTGTATTGGATATGCAGAAGCACTTGGCAGAAGTGTGACTGTTTTAGCACACTCCAAAGAGGCACATGACTCCTGATACTTGCTGCTCCAGCGGCGTTGCTGGGGGGATGTTCCGAAGAATGTGCAGCAGCAAAAGTGGATTTTAGGGCACTAAATGAATAGCACACGTTCCCCTAGTTAAAGGTTTGTTGCTCTCTCAGCCCATTAAGTCTTTTAAAGAAAACTGTAAAGGTGCCTAGTGCAGATGGCCCGCTTGATTGCATGTTAACTCTTGTCATGCTAATGTTGGCTGTGGCTAATGACGGTCGGTTTACACTTTGTCTCCTTCCTGTGTAAACTATTGTGGATTAACCCTCTTTACACAAACTGAAGAATACACAGAGATGTTGCAGCTTCAAGCAATTCTGGCAGAACTAGACATAGACCTTTGTCATTTGATTATGAAGGACAAAATGGGATCCTATTATGTGAGGGGCTCCAGGATAATTTCTATAACGGAGTGACTGACAGAACTGTGAACTTTTGACTTTCAATGTTTTTCCTGTGTTTATTAGAGCTAGGGTTGGACGGTACGAATATACTGGTATGAATTTGGCCTACGATATGGATTTTGACTATACCGTGCTAACCGCAGTAGAGCCTTCAAAAGATATCGCAATCAGTTTTACTCAAACATCGCAAGCAATCTACGCAAACATCGCAAGAAATCTTCTGGATACTCATGCGGATTGCAATCTGTCGAAACAAATGGACTAGATATTGTAAGAAGAACAAATACTGTATATTCCGTTACCGTCTGTGCTTCAAATGATACCATGATATACATTTTAAGCCATACCGCCCAACCCTAATTAGAGCCAGTCTCCTCCCATCACTTTCAAACAACCTCAGTGTGTGTGCCACCCTGCACCTGACAAAAGTTTGTTCTCAGCGTTGTCCGGTTGTAATGGGCGAGAGCACACAAGAGGGCTGTTTATTCTGAAGCTTTGGGCTGTTTATTCTGAAGCTTTAGTTTTGATGCATTGCTTTTCAAAGCGTAGCTGACTAAACGTCAAGGTGAGGTGGTACTTGGCGTAACGAGTCTTGAGGTTTCACATGTTGAACGAACGGACACTTAAAACAAATCAAACCGAGGTAGATGAAGATGGATGCTCTGTTTGATGTTTGCATGGTGCTCCTCTATGTGCTCCTGATAAGCTGTCAGTACTAAAGCACAGTTTAAACCTCGTTCCATTCGTGGAATATCAGAATTGTTCAAGCGTCACCAGACTGACAGCATAAGCCCTGTGCTATACCAATGAAGAAAGGACTGGGGCCTGGCCTACAGTATTTAATGTGATAAAAGTTGCAATGTTTTGTATCGAGCCTTCAGGTTCATTCTAGGCAACTGCCTGAAAATGTGTATTCCCTTAATGCTTTCCTACCTTCGTCCCTTCTTTTGTACACTACCCTGCCACCTTTTTAATCTCCAGAAGAATCGCCTGTTATATTTGAAGACAATGAACAACAGGACAGAGAGAAAGCAATCCTACAACCGTTCTAAATGTCACCGTGGCAGGCAGGCTGACTCAAACTTGGAAGCACAAGAGCAAAGCCATCCCCCACCCCAAGAAAAGCTCTTCCACAGAATCCTTTCATTGCGTGCTCTGTGATAATGTGAATACAGTTTGGTTGGTGGAAGGGGTGGGGTGGGCTTCATGAAACTGTTATGTTATGGAAAGATGAACCGTGCGTCTCCACGGTTATTATCAGAAGAGAGAGAATAACTCAGGAGGGCCAGGAGGTAACCGCTCTTAAATAATACCGGGATATTAAACCAGGCAGCCGCACTCTCTGGCCATGCTCACAGGCCTTTGAAATAACACTGCTCACATTGACAATGGAACCTGTCCTGGCACATCCCAATAGCTTCCTCCAACTGGAATTAATGGGCTAAATTCTGTTCAAACATAAAAATAACCCCACCAGGCATGTTCTAATTGCGTCACTCCCTTTCGTTCATTGAACACTTTTTTTCTGTCTTTAAATCTCTTCACTGCCCCCCAGTCTCTAGCTTATGATAAAAACAGACATTCTTTAGTTTTTCCTTCGGCTAGTGTAGATATTAAAAATGTGAGGCCTATGTAGTTTTCTTTATAAGCCCACGACACATAAAAAGACGGGTTGGAATGTTCATGCCTCTTTAAAATGTTAATGCTGATTTGATAATGCAGTTTTAGTAAATGGCAGTTGTTTGCGTGTTTTAGCCCTCTTTAAGACGATAAGATTAGGTTGATATGTAGAGTGAGGCACTGTGCTCCACATTGTTAAGCTGGTGAAATGAGTCAGTTTGTCTAAAGTACCATTTCCCCCCAAGCCAGCTGTTGATAGCACTTTTTTCTGCCTGTGGTGATTGTATACAGAATGCACAATGATGCATGAAGCGGAAATGGCTATTGGGCTCACTTGGTGGGCCTGCTAGGTCATAATTACAGGCTCTTGATACGAGGAAGAGATAAGACAGCGAAACGTGGCTTTTGTGTGAGAGACTGTTAACTCACAGTGCAACTGACCTACACTAATGTACTGATAACGCCTCTGATCACAGGCCACTCTATAGTCTAAAGTAGGACTGGATGACCTCAATACTTGAATAGCTTTGCTGAGGTCCTAGCGTCATGTGGCGATTTAAAGTGTAGCCTATCTGCCCATCTGTAGCCCATCTTCATGTGTCTAAAATGATTCACCCGTTATCTCATGTTAATAAAAATAATCAAATTTAGATTGTCCCCAAAGAGGTCAGGTTTTTTTCATCCTGACCTCAGCCATGCTCTCAGACCTCTGATTTTTTTTAAAGGTCTTTGGCATTATAGTTGGAGGCCAAAAATGTTGGAAATGCCGACCTAGGCCTCAGCTTTGATAAGACTGGGAACTCTGAGGAGCGATACGATTTAAAGTGGCTAGGGCACAGGGAGCTTAGCTCAGGCCTTTTTCTAATACGCTGGGATTCTGTGTGACGGAGGAATTTGAAGCATTCCTCAGTGCTATGGAAAGAGAGATGGAGGAAGGGGGAGGGAAAGCGCTGAGAGAGTTTATGTAAGCATGTGAGCAGGAGGCCTAAGAAGGCTGAGGAATGTGGGCTGGGGGAAAGAGGCATCAGCGCAGGTAGTTCAAAGCAAAACAACTGATCTCTTTGCACACTTTTTGGACTTTAGTACAGATTAATACCAGCACGTTCTCTGCAGAAGGTCATCTGCAGAGATGCCTTGCCTTTGAGTGGACTGGATCAGGGGCAAGACTGTGACCAGGCCCAGTAGGCTAAGGGAACTCTGCACTGTACGGCTAAATGTGGTCCGTTTGCCAGTGACACATTTTCACTTGAAGAGGTTTTGAAGTAGGACCACCATAAACAGGATTTTAGGAGTCCTGATCCACTTTTGATCGCCAATGTTTGTGGCTTGATAATTTGTTTCAATTGCCAGCATCTGATGTCATTTGATGTAAGGAGAACTTGTATTTGTAATATTACCCCCAGTCAATTTCATAAATCATCTTGAGGTTAAATGTATCAACATATGTTAAATGTGCGCCACCTTTGTGGTTGCATGTTGTGTGGCAGGTTGAATCAACAGGTTTATTAAAATCCACCCAACAGCCAATTCCAGTGCCACACAGACATTTTCATTTTGATGTTGGTCTGGAAGTGGTAACCATGTCGTTTCACCATTTTGTCAAAACAAACAGTCTTGAAGGGTGAGTTTCACACCGTGAAGTCCCTAGACCGCTCCACTGTAACTAGCTATTGAGTAAATGTCACCAAAGTTCTTTTTGCCGAGATAGATTGGAGTGGATGTGAACACCATTTACACGCCTACATACTATGTCATCTGTAGAGTTCATTCCCTGGGCTGTTAGCTGCTCTGCTAAATGGAGGTGGTGCTGTTAGAGGTAGAAGACATAGCCGCAAGGCATGAGAAGAAAATGGAAGGAGAAAAAGAAAAGAAAAAGAAGGTGTGAACTTGGCAGGGTTTGTTGCCTAGTCGTGTTTTTATTGTCCTGAGGGCAGGTTTTTGAATGGCCTAGCTGCATGGAACAGGTGTGGTGCGTCTGATTCATATCCTGTGCACTCGATGAGTAATTATCCTGTGTCCTGACAATTCAGTTATTGTTATCATGAATGTGACTAAAATTCGGTAGGTTTTAAAACGTCAAGCTGGCGCTTGTATTTATTTGAATGTGAACCCGTTTAAGTGAGTCTAGATAGAAGTTGGTGAGAACAAGTTGAATTTGATTCAAACGGTTTGCTTTCAGTTGAACTCTGTCCTAACTTTATCAAACAATAAAAAGATAACAAAGCAGGACTTCCTCCCTTTTCCTGGCAGCACCCAGGCATCACCCAGCACGGTTTGCTTAAGGCAGGGTTTTGTGGGTGTTGAGTCAAGATCTTTTATGTTATTAGTTAGGACGGCTGCCAGAGTAGAGCCCAGGCCTGAACAGAAATACAGTCATCTATCTTCTCCATGCCCGTGTCTTAAGAGATGGCAGCAGGATCTTTGAAAGCTTGACGTGTGAGAGAGTGGAATTGTTCTGCTTTAGCAGTGTCTCCCAGTCAGGCAGATGAGCGCTCAAGCGTGTCCATTGACTTGTCAGAAGCAAAGGAGAAGTCTCGTACCCTCCCCTCTGCCTCTCTCTAGCTCTCTGTCTCCCGCTCACTGCTTGTCTTATTAGCACACAATCTGACCCTTACACACTCCCTTACACGCGCGAGTGCACGTACACTAGGGTGCATCAAAAAACACCAAAAAAGACACACGCACACACTCAAACTCTATAGTTCGACTGCACACTATATTTCTGGCCCACCTCCCAGATTTCTCTCACCCACTCTACAACTCCCTCTATCTTATCCAAACTCCTTCTCTTTCCCTCCCCCTCCCTGTAACTCTCTCCTTCTCTCTGTCTCTCTCTCTGTCTTTGTCTCATTCTGCCTTACTCCTCCTATGTTACTCTCATGGTTCTCCCTTGCATGATGCTAACAATGAGATTAGCACTTGGATTTTTTATTAATGCTTGACATTTGCAATTCCACACTATCACACATTTTCCACAGCAAGCAGTAGATTTGTCTTTTGTAAAAATCCAAAGAAGCAAACTCGTAAACATTAGTTGTCTACACTTTGCAACAGAAGAATTTCGGGGGGAAATATTTGAATAGCCACATTGACAGTGTTATGAAATTTGTTTAAGGTTTGCGTATATACAAATGCAACCATATTGCATTTAGTATGGGCCAGCCTGTACCATACCCTGGTACAGCTGCCTGTAGTAACGGATTGTCTACCCAATCCCCCCCCCACACCCCCCCACTGTGGCTCCCTTATTGAAAGCCTCCAGCTAACTCCAGATAGCAGTAATGATGAGTAAGGAAACCAAAAAGTATCTCAGAAATAAGATACGGGAACTCCAAGAAAAAGCCCCCCCCACCACCCTAAAAAGTGAGATATTAGTGACAGCTTTTTTGCTTCTTCTTCTTTGAATCTCTCTCCCCCTCAAGGCACAAGGGCTGAGTTACAGACCTGCCATAATCGAGTTACAGTGAGCGAACAAAAAGGGTTTTGAGAGGTCGTAGAAATACAAGGTCAGCATGCTTTCAGGAAGAAGTTGGCCGGCCTTTTTTCTCAATTGGCACACAGGTTTTTATGATGTTGTAGACCCACTCCTTAACCGGGGCACATGTGAACTTTGTCCAGAGGTGTGCGGTTACTGCTTTTCTTTTCAGGAGAAACGGCCCACGCCCTGGGATAGGTGCGCCGAGCAATGAGCTCATTGAGATTGGTCTCCACCAACAGGTCATTCTGACCTCCTAGTGATATCAGTTTATATGAGTTCCAGGACTCCATATCCGCTCAGTCATTGGAGCATTGTTGTCAGATGTTTAGCCCTCATCACATGCCTCAGATTGCTGCTGTGTTTGCTCAGCTGAAGGCTATAGCACACTACATGGCATAGGGCCAGCGATACAAAAGGAAAACGGTCCCGGCTAGAGGCTGTAAACAGAGTGCTGGAGCGGTGTGCATACCCATCCTGCACATGCTTGTCTCTTTCTCTCCTTTCTTTGCCCACCCCCCCCCTCTCTTTCTCTCCTCCCTCACTCATTTACCCTGAAACCTGATTAGAAGAGCCTTTAATCAGCCCCCCTCGTCTCATCTCTCTTATTTCACAAGAGACCAATTTGACCACAGCTACAATTGGTCTACCGTAGACCGTCTTGGTACAAACCCCTGGAGTTGTCGTATACTCCTTCAATCACGGGGTTTTCCCAAGAATATAAAGAGAGTAGATTTGCTAATTGTTGTTTGGGTAGAGAAAAGGACACGCACTAATCTGTTGTTTTCAAATCTCTCAGGAGTCATACGTACAAAAGAGCTCCTGGACCACGAGACGACGTCCCACTACTGGCTGACGGTGTACGCTACGGACGGCGGCGTGGTGCCCCTGTGGGCGTCTGTGGAGGTGTACGTGGAGGTGCAGGATGTCAACGACAACGCCCCGCAGACCTCGGAGCCCGTCTACTACCCAGCCGTGATGGAGAACTCCCTCAAGGACGTGTCCATCATCCAGATCGAGGCGGTGGATCCGGACGCCAAGGCCAGCGACAAGCTCTCCTACAAGATCACCAGCGGCAACCCTCAGGGCTTCTTCGCCATCAATGCCAAGACAGGTAAGATGGCCGCCGGCTCAGGGGAAACACCCGACGTTGAAATGGCTGCTTTGCGTTCTTCATCCCCTGAGGCGGGTATTGATTTGGTTTCAAACAGGCCTGCATTAACGTCAGAGATGTTTTATGGCGGTGCTCGCCATGCCTTCTTTATAGAAGGGCAGGCGAGAATGGTAGGTCGGTCAAGGTCATAATGTTGATGTCTTTGGCAGGGGTGCTGGACATTTTGAGTTGGGGGTGCTGAAGATCAGTGGCATGGAGGGTGGCTACCCAAGCCCGACGAGTGTAGTGTAATTTACAAGACATTTAGGTATTGATATTCTTATAATATTCTCAATACTGAAGCAGCACCCCCAGCACCCCTACTTTCCATGTATCTGGTTTTAGGCCTTTGTCACCCTGGTTAATTCACCAGTACAGTGTGCCTTACATGTAGCATAAACACTGTAGTACTGCTGTGTAAAACAGCTCCACGGTACACAACCTTCTTAATATGTAACCTGTCCTAACAGACTGCCATACAGGGGCGTATTGTATGGAACACAATGTCATGGTTCCTATAGAATAGACCACCTCACATGCACACACAGAATAGATGCTGTGTTCAACCCTTGAGACTGAGAAGGGCAGTTACTAATAGAGACTAGAAAACTGAAGAGCAGCATGTTCTTCAAGAGGTTTCTGAAACCTTTCTGTGGTGCTTTCTTGTAAAGACTATCTTCGATGTAGACATGTGAGTGCACTGAGGTCTACAGGGTTTTCAGAGCGCTCTACTCCAATATGTATGTCCACATATTTTGCTCTGGAAATGGACTAATGCTGAATATTTCAAAGCATACCCCCCAAAGGCCCCTTAAAGCCAGTAGGAACACTATTTTACTTTGAACTCTAGTGAAAACGGTAGGTATGGGTGCAACGTGAAAGCTTTGTTGAGTAGTAGGTGTTCTGTCTGGGTTTCTTGCCTGCATGGTCCTTGTTTCAGGCTAGTGAATGGTGTCTTTTAAAAGGGAAATCTGTTGTTAAACTAGGGATTTGGGTACTTGTTTTGTGCTGTGCTGCCTCATGCAGTTGTCAATCCAATCCATTGAAGCCAATCAGAAACTGAATGATCATTTTGACTTCCATGTCGAATCGTTTTGAAGGATTAATCAGGGAAGTGTTGCTTGAGTGTCGCTCCTTTTTATTTAAGCGTTCTGTCAACAGGGTACAAATGAGCCGTCACAGATTGGTGTTTCACACTCTTGTTTGTCTTTCACCAAAGGCTATTTACCAAACCTGATCCTACCTCATTGTTCCTAGGTGTCCCTTCCGGATGCTCAAAACTAAACTGCCATTTCAGCTGAGGGAAAGGGAAAAACGGCTTTCCTTCGTTGACTTGTGTGGTCCTCTATTCCTAGTAAGGTTCATCAACAAACCCTGGGTTATTTTTGTTAGCAGTGGCCAATGTGAATTTTCTGACCAAATAAGGGTTTGTCATGTAGCATGGCCCCTCTGAAAAGGCCTGGGCCTAATCCTGGCCACTCTCCAAGGACAGAGGGAAGGAGAGAAGGAATGACCTAAAGAAAGATAGATGGAAAGAAAAAAAGAGTTCTACATTTAGTCCCTTACTGGTTTGTGGGCAATGCAAGATTGGCTCGATAAAAGTGGGGATTTTGTGGACGTTTGTGTGTGATGAGATAAAGTACAAAATAAATCTGCTGCTCCAGACTGTGAGGCTGTATTAAAGAATTGTGTTTTCTCAGTAATGGAACATTGAACCTTGAGTAGAGCAGTGAGTCAGATTATAGGCAGGCTGGCCAGATCTCTGGCAGTGCAGAGACCAGTCTCCCTTTCGGTTTCAAAACTAGAGACCAGTCTCCCTTTAGGTTTCAAAACTAGAGAGTCGAGACCAGTCTCCCTTTAGGTTTCAAAACCAGAGACCAGTCTCACTTGAGGCTCAGAATCCAAGTCCAGATCCACCAACCACTGCTTCAAGCTGGGGCCTTAATCCTCACACCCCAGCTTTCCCATTCTCCCCATCATCTCCCCCAGGATCTTGAGCCAATACCGATGAGGTGTCACTTCACCGGACGTTTTAATTGGACCGGATGAAATTCTATTATCCACCGTTGCTTTAAGAGCTGCATTTTGGAGCATTCTGATCAATAAAGGGATCAATACGAGACCCTGAGATCGATCTGCGCTGACCTCCATTGGTTTTCATTTAACCTCTGAGATGGAAATCATGTTGCTTAGGTCCGGAGACCCTGAGCCTGTGAAAATGGATGGGTGTCTATTTTAAGGATGTCTGCACCAGAGACAGACGTGTGTGTCTGCCGGCCCCAGTAATCTACTACATGAGGCTGTGAGCAGAAACCTGAGAGAGAAGAGAGTGCCTCCAATGCTCTCTGTCTCTCTCTCTTTCTCTCTCTCACTATTTCTCTTTCGCTTTCTCCCTTTCTCTGTCTCAGAGTTTCTTTCTCTCTCTCTCTGTCTCTGCCTGTGTCACTGTGTGCTTCTCTCTGGTCTTTCTCTTTCTATCTCACTGTTTCTCTGTTTTTTTCTTTCTCTGTATTTTTTGTTGTTGTATTTCTCAGCTTATGGAGAATAACAACTTGAGTCTGGGGTTTTAGACACTGGATGTTTCTGGACGTTAAGAAAAAACCTACTTAGTAGAGGATTTGTACTCGCCCTTTGGACGAACCGCTCTTAAACCTGCATTTTAAAAGCAAAACATCCAATTTCCTGATTAGCCTGCACTTATTTATAAAGCTTGTGTGTTTGTGTGTAGGGCGTGTGTGTTTGTCCGACTGTGTGTGTTCGCCCACATGTGAGCATGTTAGGCCCGGAAGTCCTCACAGACTAGACCGTGTTTGCATCAGCTCCTTGGGTCCCCTTTGGAAGCGTTGGAGGAGCGCTGTGAATCGGGAAGGGTTACACGAAGGACAGTCGAGAGAGAGGATGAGACCCGCTCATGCATATCAAAGCCTGTTCAAACTTTTATCAGCCCAACACCAGAGCCTCCCGCGCCAGGTTCAACAAAGAGTGTTTTGTAGAGAACCCTGCTAAATCACTGCTTCAATGTGTTTGTGTCACTTTCACAGAGAACGTGAGGCAGGGAGATAAGAGGGGGGGGTATGGGGGATTGGAGACCAAGACGGAGGGAGAACCTACAATGTGTGTGGAGAGGTAGAGGATAGGAGATGAAGGGGGAGAGAGATACAACATGACACATAGAGATTGTTGAATGTTGAGTCTACGCTGGCTGTTGCTGAAACTAGCAGAGTGTAATGTTCTCTAGGGAAAATGCCCATTATCTTTTATTTTCCCTGTCTCAGCCATTAGGGTGGCCGCAAATAGGCTTGATATCCTTCCACATTATCAACTCAATATGACATTCTCCCCGCATATTACAGGTTTTTGAAAATGTTTAAATTTACAACACGCAAGTCTCTGTAATTACATGCTCAAAAACAGCAACGGGAGCAAGGCCTCTCCTGGCATATCTACAAAGCTATGCATGGTGCTGTGGAGGGGGAAACGTTTTTTTATGTGTGCGGGATTTGGCAAATGTTGCAGGCACATGTGTTGTGCCTGACTTGGTTAGCCAGCCAGATTAGGCTATATTACTTTAGGCTTTCCTGCCTAACGCAGGGACATGTCTAGCTAGCTGGCTAGCTTGCACACAAACTGCCTGTTTTCCTCGTCCACGCGCCTGACTAACTTCAGGCTTCAGACACAGAGGGAGGCTTCTTGGTGGCTGTGTGTGCCGGCTTTCTCCCTGGGCGTCAGATCACCACATTGGCCCCCTCTAAAACCTCCAGATAAAAGACTCCCTCTCTTTCTGCAGAGTAAACAAGACCTGCTGTTTAGTGCTCCATCCTGTCTGGTGTGTCATTAATGTGCAAGGCCAGCTCTCCGCTCTATAACGGGTACCATGGCAATCCGGTTCACAGTGAGCTATAACGAAGGGCAGTTTAAAAGACAAGAATGAGGGTAAGAGAGAGAGGTCGCTGAGTTTCCTGTAGACCCCGAAGATCTCTGCCATATGGATCGTGGGGAATATGAAGTGTCCTTTATGAGCTCGACTCGGCAGCGCGTGTGTCGTTCAGCGCCGTCCACGTCAACAACAGCCGTACCTGAGCCTGTGGGATCCCACCCACTCACTCACACACTGTCATCAAGGAGGGTTTACAATTGAACAGAAAACGAGCGATTCACACTCCTCCCTCCCTCCCCTACTTCCTCCACCTCCCTCCCGGCGTGTCCGTGGGCAGATCGCTCTCCGGCATGTTTCTGTCCCAGCCAGCGCGTGTGGGAGTAGCGTTAGCCGGCCTACGCGGAACAAGATCCCACAGTCCTCCAGTCCAAACCACCCCACAGCTTTGGAGTGTAACCTGCCGGCCAGGCGGGAGAGGACAGCAGGCATTTACTGAATCAGTTGCTGGGGCTTTTTCTTTTTTGTCTTTTTCAAAATGTAGCTCGCCAACTGTGACTGGCTGGACTTTGACTGGACTGGTCGAGGCCCGTAAAGTCAGGGTGGGGGGGGTTGTGCAAACAGGCGTGATGCCCGCTTAGAATATGTGAAACCGTACACACAAGCATACACACATACACACATAAGGTCACTTGGGTGTATCTAGCTTTGAAAAGTCCATAATTAAGCGAATTAATTAATTAATAACCCATTGGTTATGCCACTCGATTTTAAGTGTCAGTCAAAGTTCAGCGCATCACAGTGTCATAATATCTGACCTGGATGATCACATTCTAAATGGAAACAGCGTTTTGGATTGTTGCTAAGTTAAGTGATAGTGCTTTCTACCTGGAGAAACGTATCAAACAGGTGTTTAGTCAGAACGGAACAAAACACTTGTTCAGACGGCCATCATCTCATGACACATCTATGGGGCTGCTGCGTCTAACTTCCAAGGTTGTTTGGTTTTAGTACAGTTGTGTCAGACAAGGCCACTTCCAGTAGCATTGCCGTGCACAACCTTTTGTCAGTTTGTTCTACCCTTCAGTGGGGCCTGCTTTCCATCCAGGAGCTGGATTTAAATAAGAAAAACGACCAACCACAGTGATTCTATTTGTCTCTTTCAGGGCACAGCATCCCTCGACGCCCCCTTACACCCACCACCACCACACACACCCCCCCCTTTCCCCTACACATCCTACTGAGGTGGAAGACGTTGAAAGTCAATTGAAAAGGAATATCTTGAATAATACTTTGGCAGGCTGGGCTATCTCTGACAGGTTTTATATGCATTTCTAATCCCCCGGGCCGGATAAAAAGACTTAAGGAAGAAGAGAAGGGAGAGATGGGAGTTAGGGAGACAGGGAGAGAAAAGAAGAAAAGAAAACGGAAAAAGGGGAAAAGGTTCATAGCCATCGGGGTCCGGAGCTGCACTCTAGCCGTACTCGTATCGGTTTTCAACAACGCCTGCTCTGTTTGGGGGTTGGAGAGGGGGGGGTGGTCATACACAACAATGTCGGCCACGCTTTTCAAAGGCTGTGGCCGATAGCAAGGGAAGCCAGATAGGAAATGGATACTACCTCCCAACAACTTCCTGCCATTTCCTGTGATTTCAGGGTGGGGGGGCAATTGGCACGAGACACAAAAGGTTATTAAGAGAGAGAGGAAGAGAGAGTTTTATTTATTTTTTTACCTCTTTGTACTTGTGTGGATTATGTTCTCTTTCAAGAAGAGCTGAGCTTTGCGAGACTTCGAGGTTCATTAACCAGGACCGGAGTCCCCCTGCATCCCCCAAACCTCCACTTCCAGCCTGCTCAGCCTTACGAGGGCCAGCATGTGCTCCCAAGCAGCATGTCTCAGCGCCGTGGGCTAAATCTACATGTCCTCTGACGCCACCAGATCCGGGTGAACTCTGTGTTCTCATCACACCAGACTGTCCTGCATGCATGAGAGAACACTGACAACATACACGTCAGGACATACAGTAGGCCCAGCCTGTGTGTTTTTAAAGACTTAATCCACCAGGCGTGTTAGGGTTTCTCTCCGTCTCCAATACAATCGGTCGGTCCCTTTCTCTCTCTCCATCCCCCTCTCCCTCTCGGTCTCATCTCTCTCTCCGTCGATCATTATACATTTTTTATCACTCATCATTTTCATCTCCATCAGATCAGTCTGTGTCTTTTATCTCTCTCTCTCTTTACCCTCCCCCTGTCATTCTACTTGTTTGAGACTTGTACTATATCGTTACTTTTTATCTGTCTCGTTCATTATCGCTGCCCTCCCTCCCTCCCTCCATCCCTCCTTCCTTCCATTCCTCTGGAGGGCCTAGCAGAGATATCTCTGCAGTGTGTGGAAGGGAAAGAGTAGCCGGGATGAAGCCACAGCTGTTCTAAACAGCTCCACAGCCTCCAATTATCCGTCGCTTTGCTGCTAGCCTTACATCAATCACACACTTTAAACAGGCATCCGCACAGGCACCACCAAACACCAGGACCCCAACGTCAAATGAGCTGTGAGAGGCAGTCATCCATGGATAGAAACTCTTGTGGATGGTATCTAGGTATGGGATCCCCGGATGCATTGACCTAATAGATCTGAGTGAGATGACTGTCCGCGTCTTATTGATGTTTATGTTTACTTTGCTGCTCCTTCCTTCCACTTTTTCCAGCTTCTCTCGCACATCCTGCCGGGAATTCCTGAGATTCCACAACTGTATATCAACTTAGAGGAAACGGCTTAATTTCCCAGACACGTATCCATCTCGATCTGATGAGATGGACATCTGGGATCTCGTCAGGGGCCCGCTTTTTTTTGTCGTCTTGTTTATTATCACTTCCTCATATGAATATCCATTAGTTGAGCTCTTTAAGTAGCCTGGTGGGAAGCTAATGAGGAAGGGGGGCTGTTCTCCCAAAGTACCCAACCCCCTCTTGCACACATACACACACACACACACACACACATATATATACACACAGACTCAAACAAAGCCTACACACGCACACGCATACACAGGCACACATGTAGAAACACACACTCGGACACACTGCCCCTTGGAAGTGGTTGTGTGGGTGGTGTGTATGGGAGGAAGCGTCAGGGCGTTTAAGTTTTCAAGTGGAAAGCAATGCCCTCCCATGCTAAATGCCAGCCATTTTGACAAAGAGCCCATTTTAGTAGTTAAGGGATCGGCAGAGAGGGATGTTGTCTGAATCTACTTAAGCCTTCCCTGTGTGCGTATACGTGTGATGGCATCTGTCTTTTTGAGCAGCGTCTTCTGTTTCGAGTGTGTATCGCAAGCTGTCGTGTGTTCATGTGTGTGAGCGAGAGTGTGTGTGTGTGAAGAGGCTTCTTCTGAAAGACAGACCTTTTGATTGGTGTGTGAAGTGTTGCATTCCCGGCTTCTCTAAATGCTACGTCTGTTGAGGCCCATCAATGGTCCTCTGTCAGCAGCTCTGAGGCTGTTCCTCCTTTCAAAGACGGAAGAAACAACGTCCGACTCCAAATATTGACCCATCCGAGCTCAGACCTTCATACACATTTGGACCCATCAGCAGTGCGGTGTACAAGTAGTAATAATGAGAGTGTTCGTTAGTGGGAGAATAAACAGCGACTGGTTAGCGGAGGAAACTAACACTGCGTTTCCAACTGCCATCTTGTTGTTCTCGGAGGCTTGGCCTTCCTAGAAACGCGCTGGGATCAGTTTCTACATTCTTAACCAAGTGTAGGAATCCTGAAAGGCGAGGTTAAATGTTTCATCCTCGCAAGGAACAACTTGCCGTCGGCGGTCATATCCTTTTCTGCTCCTCTCCTCAGTCAAGGGAAGAAACGAACAAAAAGCTAATCTGACTTTACCCATGCCTTTAATAATGAAAACTCTGGGCTTATTCGATTAGTCCGTTTGTCAACAATAGCGGTAAACATCTCAAGGCGTTTCGGGAGTTGCGGCGGACGCGAGTCAGCCTTCTGCAGACAGCCACGCATTCCTGCTGGTCTGCAGGCTGTGTCTAAATATGTGTGTCGCCCAGCAAGAGTGTTAATCACAGCACTAATGCCTGGGTTCGAGGCAATCCAACAATGCCCTTGGTCGACGTGCCCCCACCCCAAAGCCTCCATTTTGGATCAGCGGATACAGCTGAAGGCCATGTTGCAGAGCACCACCGCTGCCTTCTCCACCGCCGTTGTTTTTTCTTCGCTCTCTCAAAACATCACGGTTGTAATTACAGAAGCCCTGGCTCAGCCCACGCCTAGTTTTGTGTGTGTGTCTTTGTGTGTGTGTGTGTGTGTGTCTTTGTGTGTGTGTGTGGGGGCTTGCGGGCGTGTGTTTGTTAGTTACAGAGCTCGACTGCTGGTAAAAATTTCAGACAACTTTTCTCTGGTGTGCTCAGCTTGCTCCATCAACATCTGCCTGGTTGTCTTGTTTAGTTCATATTTTGAAGGTACCCTCATTCAAAGAAGCCGGACTGCCTACTATCTTTAGGTTTGCTTCAGGTTTACACCAAGACTGCCTCCCTATACTTTGGCTCAACTACAGATAGCACGGTATGCTCAGAGCACTTCATAGACAGTGACACATATAACCCTACATCAAAGGACCCCTCCCTTGGAGATAGGTAAAGCCCATCCAGCAGGCTCATCGCAAAGCAGTGAGGACCAACCTCTCAGAGCTTATTTTGAGCTGCTGGCTGGCTGGAGGTTCGTAGGATTCATCCCATTTAAAGCTGTGGAGATGACTAAACTTGTACATTTTTAGACAGATGCACTTGGCAGCTTGACAAGGAACGTGTGGTGTGTATGTGTGTGTGTGTCTACACTCCCTCCTATCGTTGGGAGAAGTAGGTAACACTATTTTAGCTCTCTGCGATACCTTGGCAAATCGACAGGTTGTAGGCGCAACTACAGAGATGTCTTTCTCACTAGAAAGGATCTGTTCAGCGTGACCTTCTTAAAAAGCCATATCACTAGACCCGACTAATCTGGATCATAATACAGAACAGCACATCCCGTAAGCGCAGCGCTTTATTACAACCAGAAAGCTGTCCTTTCATTCTCTGAATACACACAATTTCCTGCCCATCTTGCTTTAATTAGCTTTATTCTGTGTTTTAATCGCCAAAGCAGAGTCGGCACTCATGGGAAGAACTGTCTGTCTGGGGTGCTGCTAGCTCACTGTATACATGGTACCTTTTTTCCTCTATTCAGTGCCCGTTTGAGGCAAACACAAGTGCAGTGCTTGTTGGCATGTTTATATTTAAATCTGGAGATCCATGGCGCCATTGGCTTAGTGCAGCTCAACATGGCGATGAACGTGTTTATATTTATTTGGTGCGAGATCCTAGAGCTCCGTCGCTTAGAGCAGCGAACATGACGGTGAGCGCGTATTTATTCGGCACGGATCGTTCGTCTGACTAACCGCACACTTGACACTGCACGACCTTGGGTCCTGAGCGTACTGCCAACCTCGTACACTGCCTGGTACGCAAGATAATCCCGCCACAGACACCTTTATAGTTCAATAATAGATTGTCAATTGTACTTTATAGCTTGTAGTCTCGGTGGTAGGAAGCCACCAGGAGAGAGATAGCAGCAGGGAGACAGAGGGGGGGAGAGAGATGCACATATGCTGTGTAGGGGAATGGCTATTTAGAGAATTGTAAGTTGTGGCTTGCTATTCTGGTGCTGAGCATATGTGCCATTGATGGGCTTGGGTTTCGGAAATCCTTGTTTTTATGCTAATCAGGCACGGTGCGGTTGCCAGGCGTCTCTGGTGCGGTCGGAGTTGGCACGTCTGCTCTGCACTCATAGTCTCTGCAAAGTTGCAATTACGTCTTGGGGTGGGAAGGCAACGCTTCTTATTTCGAGTGGAGAGACTGGTCGTAATGCCCAGAGCCATTTCCTCCCTTCCCTATTTTCCATCTCTCCTCCAAACCCCTCTCTTACACTCAATTTATAGTCAGAAAAAAAATCCTGATTAAAATCTGGTGATGTCCGGCCCCTGAGGTCTTTTATTTCAGTCCTAAAGCCTGCAGCTCAGCGCTTGTGTCGCTCAGGGATCTCCTTCCCTGTGTAAAGAAAGCACGACTACCAGTGAGAGCCTCTCTAGGCACCGTAGATCCTTTGAACAAACGACGGGATCCGGATTGAAATCCCCCTCGTCCCTCGTTCTCAATCCCCCCCTCTATAAGTAACGGTTGTGTGGGCGGAGCTCCTGTGCTGGAGGCTGGGTCTGATTGGTCCGTGTGTTTGTTCAGCTTGCGGCCTGAGCAGCGCAGCAGAGAAAGCGGGTTCTTAGCGGACCCCCGTGATATTTAACATGTAACAGCCAGGGGTCTGAGACCGTGGGCTGTCTGGCCACTGGGTTGAGAGGAGGGTGGGTCAACTTTCGACGAGGTCACCCTTTTTTCCTGTCTAGACTCACTGGTGATTTAGAGGAAGAACTGCTCACAGGGGTTCAAATTACATAACAAAAAGTCAACTGTGGCCCTGAAACAGTGGTAATCAGGAATGTGACATGGTTGTTCAGGCTTGAGAGTCAAATTGGGGTCTTGTTGAGTATCTTTAGACTGCTGAAGATGGGCATCATGTGCCTGTAATGAAGTGTGTCTGCTGCTAAGCGCTTTCATTCCTAGATTAATGTAGCATGGACTAAAGATATCCAACATTTTGAATAAAGGATATAAAACACTATGTCTGACAACAGCACTAATACGATTCTGTCTTTGTCCCACAGGTCTGGTGACAACTACTTCCAGGAAACTGGACAGGGAGCAACAGGATGAGCACATTCTTGAGGTGAGCACTGTATTTTGTCTAGTTTTGCCCCGCTTTAACCAAAATAAAAGTGAGACGGAAAGACAAACAGCCGACGTCCTTATCGACACGGACGAGTGTGTTGCTTGGCTGTCTGTTTGAACAGGCGTTAGCAACGTGCCCACAACGAGACCCTCAAGGTCGAACCGTCCCCCTGCGCCAGAAAGGTCCTCGCCGTGGGTGAAAACAGAGCGGGAGAGACACAACTATAAACCTCAACGTTCCCCCCTAGGTTTTTATCCCACCAGCCCTGACTTTGGCACGGCTACAGGCGGTGCCAACCCAAACAAGCCATGGCTTGGAGATACAGCGCATTCTGCACAGGGGGAAGGGATTTTGGAATCATTCCGCTTCGTTCAGATTTCCGGGGATAGGGCGAAGGGGAGGGGGGAGAATCCGGGTGACTGCTCCTTTGTTCTTCCCCAGTGTTCCGTCTCGGGGATCGAACAAGCCGAGACAGGAAGCGACTGTCGACGGAAGGGCCAATGTTTAAACTTGTGGATTTTAATTGATCCCTCCCTCCCTTTTTTTTCTCTTTCGCTCTCTCTCTTTTCCTCGTTCTCTCATATGCTCTCTCTCTCCCTCTGTCTTTCTCTCTGTCTTTTTCCCTCTGTGTCTCTCCAAAGCGAATGTCGATCTAGCACTTTTAATTGCGTGCCAGGCATTGAAGTGGAGCCGATTGCTGTGCCTTTTAATTATCGTTATAGGTTGCGGCATCCGAGTTTCGGCGGGCAATGATTAATACTGATGTAGCCGGTGCCAGCTCCACTCCTGTGTTTTCATACTCAATTTGTACAGTGCGTTGCTCTAATTGCATTCTGGAACTCTGAGTAAATGATAGTACACATGGGAGGAGGGCGGGGGGCCGCTCTGCTCCTAGAGTGAGGCATTTGGGACACAATGGGCACTTCCATCCCAGTCCTCACTTCCTCCCTTCCTCTCTCTCTCTCCCTCCACACCTCCGGGATGGATCATGAAGTGTCCGCCTCCCATGAAATAGCATTTGATCACAATGGGCCTTTAATTTTGTAGAAGTGGCTCATATCAAGATCAGGGTGTGGTGAGAGAGAGAAGATTTCCGAGGCCGAGGTTCACGTGTGTGTGCACACACACAGACACGCACACACCTGGGTTGTTAGGACTGTTGGGCAGGCACTACCATAAACACTTGCATATCTATAAGTGTGTGATTTTGTCTGCACAAACCCAACCTAGTCTTTTCACGGATAAGCACAAACCAGTTATCTGTTTTTTAAATAATATTCATTTATCCTGTTGATGAAATGTGCTCGGACAGACTCTTAATAGCACCATTAAACACTTGGCTCAGAGCACTGTGGCAAGCTTTCATGTTTGGACAAATTAAAATGCATTAGAACACTCATACACTTCTATTCTTTTCACCAAGTGCCTCTCATTAACTGTAGTGTTTAATCACACTGGACTCCCTCTCTCCCAAAAAAAACACAGATTTGACTTTGCGAAACGAATATATTATAAACGAGAATCCCCCGCTCCAAAGCACACTGCCAGTGTGAGCAGCTCGATCGGTGTCCAGGATCACTGGCTCCTTCAGTCAAACATCTGAGCGTGGGGAGGGGCTGGAGGGGGGAGGTGAGGGGGAGGGAAAAAAGTAATTTGAGGCAAGTAACTTTTGACCTAAATACCTAGAATGTGGGTAAGTGAGAACAGAGCAGCTCGCCCTGCGGGAGCCACGCAGCCATGGCAACTTCAGAAGTTTCTCTTGCGGCGCTGGTCACTGTTTGGTCGGGATCCAGCAGGAAGCTCTTTATGGAGCCAGCTCTTCCTGGAGGGAGAGAAGAAGGTAGAGAGAGGGGGGGAGGGAGAGAGGGGGGGGGAGGAGGGAGAGAGAGGGAGGAGGGTATAGACCCTCAAATACCACTCCTAGACCTACGCTCCCCCTATTCACATAGACACACACACACTATACCCACTACACCTTTACGCCAGCTGGCCTTATTAACCCCCAGGGATAGAGCCCCCTGTCGCAGTGGTGTGTGTATGTATAAACATGTGGAGCTATTAAGGAAGGAGTTCTACTGCCTTGTTTGCTCCAGATGGCAAGTGGAGAGAGAGGGGGTGCTTTGAAACTTTTACGGCGGGGTGCGGAGTCTGTCGTTGGTTTTTGGTGTGTGCACGTGGGCCAAGAAGTGACGTCGGGAGGTGACAGGATTTTCAGGCAGGCTCAGCAAACATCCGGCCCCAGTTGGTGGTCTGAGTGTGGGAGGAGGAGGTGTAGAGTGTGGGTAGGGCGTTGGGGTTAGAGAGGGGGCGGGGGGCTAGAGTGAACAGCAGAGAGGGTAACATGTCAGGACATGTTGACCAGCCCGAGACCTAGAGGGAAACACATGGTTCTCAGTATGGGTGAGAAGATAAGTAAACATGTCTTCTCAGTCTATCTCTCCAGACTTTCCACTTGGGCAGACTGTAAAGATATAACAATGAGGGGTAGAAAACGTGCTCAGTCACACGCACACACAGACACACAGCAAGGCTCCAAAGTTGAAGTTTTCTTTTGCATATATTGTCAGTGTCAGTGCTCCCATTTGATTTCTCGGTACACTATTACAGTGCAATTGAAGTTCATTGCAGGTCGCTTGTTCGGGGTATTCTCCCTTCCGCTTCACTTGCAGTAAAGAATAGCAGGCGCGACATTACCACAGTCAAAGCCAAATGAACTCATCTGGCCATGATGAAAATGTCCATTACCAAGGAACAGGAATAGAACCAACACATCACTCCCAGGAGAGGAGCAGGGTTGGAAGAACCGGATGGGCCCTTGTCTTTCCATTTAATTAATTTGGTTAGGGCCACGAGCACGGGCAGCCATGAACAGGCCCGGAAAAACAAAAACACATTATGACAGTAATTGGCAGCTATAGCACCAAATGGCGTGTGACTGGCCCTGGTCTCCCAGAGTGTTTTAACTAAAGCGCTGAGCAGATGGTTTTAAATGACTTCACTAACGTTTGTTCCAGTCTTTTATTCGGACGCTCTCTCCGGCTCATCCCACATCTCTCCCAGGCCCATGAGATACCCACCACGACAGCTACTTCTGCATGGACTCGATGGAACAATGACATAGCGTGTTTGTTTAGGTCAGCTTATAGCTCTTGGTTTGGCATTAAGCCCCTGTAACTGTGCATTTGATAGATTCCAGTAGACGGTTAAAGCAAGCCTTATACTAATGAAGTGCTGAAAGTGCCGTCGGCCAGTAAAATCTAGCAAGCCAGGTTGTGAGGCATTAAGCGCTTGCTCACAGACTAAATGGTGGACTGGCAATCTCCCTTATGGGACTCTTCATAAGCCGAACAACAGAGGGGCCTATCACATCGTGCTGTGTCATGTGGCTGCGTCTGGTCGGGGAATGCTGTATAAATAAACTCTTATGTATTTTATTGTTAATGTGCGGATATTACTCGGTTGCCAAAAGACAATCATTTACCCCAAGGGATTGGTCATGTGACTAGCATGAGCCTTCCGGGGACTGAACCAAAGCAGCATGGTTTCTGAACCAGTCTCCATTTGTCCAAAAGAAAAACGTAACAATGATTCGCTTTGCATGCTGATTCTATTCCCCATGAAAAGAAAGAGAGAACAATTCAACTTTGATGAGCGAGTACTGTGTGACAGCCTGTTCACAACATTCCTTATATTTGTTCCCGGAAGCACCACGTGTGTGAGAAAAGATTATTTGACGGCTAATCTCACAGGGAATTGACTTCAATTTTTCCTTCCAGAAACACTGCCAGTTATAAATAGAGACAAATAAAGGGAGGAGGGAAGTCAGAAGGAAGATAGAATGCATTTAATGAACATGTCATAACAGTCAGAGTCATTACGTGTTCCGGATATGTATTTTGTACGCCGTTTCAACAGGCCTTAAGTGATGGTGTTTCTGCGGTATCTCTTCACAGACTGTTCCGTCACTTCAATGTGATAGTAGACTGTGAAACAGAACGCCCGTGTGAACTGACCACGCAGCGAGGCGTCGTTACGTTCACGCAACAGCTAAGCAGCAACAACAGGCAGTCTGACATGGGCTCAGAAAGAGTCACAGAAGGAGATTCACAGTGGGTTCACACGGACACCGATGCCGTCCGATTCCCTCCCTTCTCTCCATCCATCTGTATGGTTTTTCATCGAGCGGAATGCCAGACAAAATATTTTCTTTCCCTCCTTCTAGTCTCTTGGCTTTCCCAGCACTGATCCTCCTGACCTCCACCCATCGATACGCAGAGAGAGAGAGATGTGTTCTGACATGCCGTTCTTTCTCTCCCAGATCACGGTCACAGACCACGGCGTGCCGGCCAGGTCCACCACGGTCCGCGTCATCGTCAAGGTGCTGGACGAGAACGACAACCGCCCTCTGTTCCTGGAGAAGACCTACAAGATCAGGCTTCCGGAGCGAGAGAAGACGGAGAAGGAGAGGGCCCTGAAGAGAGACCCCCTGTACCGGGTCATCGCCTCGGACCGCGACGAGGGAGCCAACGCAGAGATCTCGTACAGCATCGAGGAGGGCGACGAACACGGAAAGTTCTTCATTGAGCCCAAGACAGGCCTGGTATCGTCCAAGAAGTTCTCCTCGGCCGGGGAGTACGACATCCTCACGGTGAGAGTCTATAGACTGTTGGTACTCTCCCATAACTGTATGCTTACATTCCTGAAAGAAAAATCCAATTCCTTTTAGATTAGGAATAAATGATTTTTAATACCTTTTAAAGACTTACCCCTGAAAATGGGGAGACACGCCCGTAAATAGCTATCGATAAAGAACAGACTAGATAAAAATGTTATTTTGGAACACATTTGGAAAGAGCTGGGGTGAATTATGGGATGTTCCGAAGTGTCTGGTGATTGAATTAGCTCCTGCAGACCACCCTTGGCTTCCTTACCCAGCACCTGTTCATTGGAGGATACACTGGCAACAGGTGCTCCACTGTTATTGTTCCCACGCAGATGACCGGCTGACCGGTCGTTGATCTCGGTCTCACGGTGTCTTTCTCCTGTTCTTTATTCTCTCTCTCTCTCTCTATCGATCTACTCTCTCTGCTCTCTATCTCTATCTCTCTCTCCCCCCCTTTCTCTCTCTCTCTCTCTCTCTCTCTCTCTCTCTCTCTCTCTCTCTCTCCCTTTTTTTAACCCCCCCTTTCTCACGGCTCTCTATCTCTCACACTAATATATATATATATACCCCCTCAGATCAAAGCGGTTGACAACGGCCGCCCCCAAAAGTCGTCCACCTGTCGCCTGCACATTGAATGGATCCCAAAGCCTGATGTTCCATCTGATGCACCCCCCTTGGCCTTCGAGGAGCCCCCCTTCTCCTTCTCTGTCATGGAGAATGACCCCGTGGCCCATATGGTGGGGGTCATCACCACGGAAACCTCGGACCAGACGCCTGTCTGGTTTGAAATCACAGGTATGGCAACGTCTGTGCATTGATTCATTTCCGTGTGTGTGCGTGCCAAAGAAATGCACTCTAGTTCACTAACAAGTGTGCGAGTGGTGTGTGTTATTGAGTGTGTGTGTGTATGTGCATGATCTTGAATGATTATTCAAGGGTGTAAATACCTTGCAGGTATTAGCTTTACTCTCTAACCTAGTTAAGCAACACAATTGAGTATGTATGGAACTGGAATTATTCTCCTGATCTCAGCTGTGCTTAATCTCTTAATCTCTATCTGCCTGAAATGACACTGCATCTTTCAATATATGAGCTATTTCCTGTAAACTCTATCGCTTCCTTCCCCCCATCTCCCCCCCCATCCTTTCCCCCTTTTAACCAACTTCTGACTGACAACTCTTCTCTTCCTTTTTTTCTGCTTCTTCTTTCTGGAATGTTCTTTTTGGTTTCTGGGTCGATTCTTTCTTTTTGCAAGGCGACATAGAGGCAACTGAGATGTTTTACATTCTCCAGATGTCCTGTGACCACAACTGTACAGCAGAAGGTAGCTGTTGGGCTGGCTGGAATATGTGTCGTCTGTGTCGTCTGTGCATTGTGGTGCTTGTGACTGAATGTGACTGACATTGTGGTTGTTGTGATAGAATGTGACTGACATTGTGGTTGTTGTGACAGTGTGAGATGATGTCAAATGAGCAATAAGCCAGCAGTGACCCCTGTCCTTATTTGAAAAACTCACAGCCCACGATGGACGGTAAAGTGTCTCCCAGTCTGCTGGTTTGTAAAACACCATGGCCCGAATGTGTTCCACGTGCATGCCCTTGACAAAGTCAAGCCGTATTGTGAGGTGTGTTTGCATCCAGTACAAAGGGCTCATGCGATACATCCAGGCTGTTGTACAGTGTAGACGTGGACGATCACACGGCTCTCTCCCAGCCTCACATCCTCTGTTAGCTTAGTCCACCAGCTGCACTACTTAACCAGGTGGTGATGTGCTACTAATTTCCTGTCTCTCTTCATCCATTGTACGCGAACACGCCCGGACCCCTACCTCCTCTCCTCCCTCCCTCTTTTCCACAGGTGGCAACTATGACAGTAGGTTTGACGTGGGCAAGGCCAGCGGGACGCTGATCGTGGCCAGGCCCCTGGACGCAGAGCAGAAATCCAATTACAACCTGACGGTGGAGGCCACAGACGGAACGCGCTCAGTCAGCACCCAGGTAATTGGACCGCTAATGAAACGTTATGGTGTGTGTGTGTGTGTGTGTGTGGGGTATTGGTTGTTTTTCACGCAGAGGGAGGGAGGGAAGGATGGAGGAGTGGAAAGGATAGATGGGTGGAAAAAAACATTGTCCGCTATGACAAGTCACGGCCGAGTTGACTTCTGGGATTGACAGGAAGTGTTGTACAAGGGCAGAAATGAGTAGGGTATGTTTACATGATAAAGATTTCCATTTGCGTGCTCGCGATGCCTCTCTCGCTTAGGAGCCAACTTTGTTTTCGGAGAAAATGTCCATGTCAGCCGTCAACCAAGTTAAAGGTGAAAGCAAGTTTTAATGAGACGGCTCCTTCATGTTGCTTGTCAATAGGATTCTGATGCTTCTTGTGTTTTGAATTTAAACTACGTTTCTGCCAGAAAGATAATTTGTCACTTCGGCTGGGGTGAACTGGACAGAGAGATCGATAGAGAGAGGTAGGGTACTGTACGTCTCCAGACCAGCTGGGAGATTCTGTTTTGATTAGACTTGTGAGTCGGGACGAAAGCCGTCGCCAGATTCTTCTCCGACTGGGTCTCGTCATAACATGTGCTGATGTGCAGACATTCCATCTCTCCCCCACCTCCCGTCTCTTTCATCTCTCCCTCCTCCTATCCCTCCATCCACCTTTGGCAGCGAGCTCCAGGAATCTTCCATTGTCTCATTGCTGGAGCGGGACAGGAATGGAGAGAATGGCGTTGTCTAGCCAGACCTCTTTTGTAAAGTGTGCATTCCTTCCCCCGTCTCTACCCCTCCTCCATTTCCTATTCTCTCTCCCGTCCTCCTCTCTCCCTTCATCTTTCTCTTTGTCTCTCGCTCTCTTTCTCCCTTCGATCCCCCCAGAGACCCAGCAGCGTACGAAGCCCTTCTGAATGTAGATGGTGAATGAATATGCAAGTCTCACCCCACTTTGTTACAGCTACTTTGACGGACTATCACTTTGTGAAGGTCACACGGGGAGTTGAAACAAAAGTCATGTAAAGCACATGGCAAGCTCACACGTGTGCAATACATTTGAGCATTTGTCGGTAGTTTTTGTTTGGCGGGTCATGCGTTTGTTTGGTGAATCTGGGATGTAGTTTATCAGCAATATCACGAGTCATAGTCGGGATCGTCAAGGCGAGATCTTAAACTTTTGTGCACACTTTAGCCCTTTAGGAGTTCACTTCAATAGACACATTTGGCATCGTATGATCTGCACTCCCTGAAAAGGTTTTGCAGCCTTCTCACAGGGCTCCTCAGCCAGAGAGTGAAAGAGAGAAAGTCTGTATTGTTGTCACTGTCTGTGAATGAGGCCTTTGATCCTCCGCTTGCAGTGCTCCATAGAGCACCGTTGCCGCCGAAACGGTTTTTAGCCCCCCCCCCGCCCCAAAACAGTTGACGGAATGTTGGCATCCTCAGTGGGGCGCAACGCCGTCAGAAGCGTTTACAGATCACCTATCGTCAGGGAAGCGTCTCTCAGTCTCACGTCTTCTCCTCCTTGTGAGCGCAGTATTCCAGACACCTTGTCAGCGACACAGGCAGCCTTTTCACTCACGCTGCACGCGGTGGCGTTTCAAGTCCAAGCCAGTCGAGTTCAAAGAACTAAGTAAACTCAACGTCGGTTATCTCCAAATTATTTCTCTTCTCCTGTGTGTACACCAGAAGCGGGGGTGGGGGGGGCGGGGGGGGGAGAGGAGGAGGTCTGGGACGCTCTTCATAAAAGAAAATGACATAACACAATTAGCCTCTGTACTGTCGGGGGTTCAAAGGCACCCTACCACTCCACTCCCCTTCTGCCTCTCGTTATCGTGACTGTTTCGCGGAGGCCTTTCAGCCATCACCATGAATCACTCACAGGCCAGAAAACACACACACTGGGAATAAACATGTCTATTGTGCTCCAGCACGTTTTAGGCTGTGTGTGTGTGTGTGTGTGTGTGTGTGTCGGCGTGTCTTCACACGTATGCAGCGGTGCGCATGCACGTTTGTGTTTGCCGCACCCGTTTACACACAAGGGCCGTCAGGGTGTTGCAACACCTCCACATCACCCTGCTGCTGTCTGTCCACCCTGAGACAGGCTCAGCTGCTTCCATCCACCTCCTACACCACACAGACGCATTCAATACAAGCATTAAAGCATTACTTTTCAAGTTCATTTGGGTGTTTGTAAAAAGTACAGGTACAACCCAAAAAATGTACTCACTAACTGACACTCCAACCTAAATTCTAAACGGTACAATTTTCATTTTACAAAACTCTTGGTCCTGTCCAAAGTGATGGCATCTGGGCAGAAGGAACACTTGCTTATTTGTTCCTGTCAACAGAATGCTACTTGTAGTTCTCTCTGCCAGGGCTTTTCACCTAGTGCTCGTATTAGTATCGACCAGGCAGTTTGTGCCCGTCGCCAACTGGTCCTTACGGTGCTAACGTGGCAGACCCAGCCGAGGTGGACCAGACGCACTGTACTAGTGTTTGTAAATTGAGGTGTTCTTCTAGAGGTGTTTTTGCCTGAATAACCAATTTGATGTGAACTATGTGGTTACATAGTTGTACAAAAATACAAAATGTATGACTAGAATTTGTATTACAGTCATAATACCATAATCTGGTCAGTGTGATCTGATTTCTACATTCCTTTTGTCTCTTCTCTTACTTGTACCTTTAGTACTGAGAAAAACCCTTTTGTTGGTCAGAGCTTGTCTGCTCTGACCAACAAAACAAGATGATTACAATCCCTTAAACAGATTAAAGAAGAGCAAAGGGATTGGTTTGTACTTTGTTTGGATTGTTGTGCTGTTTACCTCCGTAGCTGCTATTAGATCTGCAGACAGACACACACAGACACGCACCTCGTGAAGGAGCACAAAGTTTTCCTTATCTTCCAAATCAAAGTCATGTGGCTCTGATGCCAGACGGCCTGTCCTATTTTCTCCTGTTTGCTTTCTCTCTCAGGAATGCATTTGTTTTCTGTTTTTTCCATGTTCTCTTTCTCTCTGAACTTCTCCCTTTACTTTCTTCTCACTTTCTCCTCTCCTGCCCCGTCTCTCTGTCTCTCTCTTCCCTTCTCTCCATTATTTAAAAAGCGCCACATTTCCTGGCGTAGCTTGTGAGGATTATGATTATTCTAGAAGAAAGCGTAAACAAGAACACTGGACCTCTGTTGGTCGCGGGCCGTTTTAATCCTATTTTGGGAACATGCTCAGTGCGCCTGGTGCCAACCCCCTGCCTGGGCCCAAAACCTGCTGCTTGGCAGGAGGGGTGGCATTTTCTCTCCTGCACATGGCAGTGGCGAGTGGGCTAGCGCTCTGGCTGCCCGCGTCCTGGAAGTGACGAAGGCTGGTGACAGTAGCGCTCCTTCTGTTCATTTGATGTAGTCTTTTATTTCTCTGTAAGGCAGTCCTTTCTTTCAGTGTGTGTCGTGCGTGTGCATGCATGACTGTTGTTTATGCATGAGTGTGTGTGAGTGTGTGTGTGTGGGGGGCCCCTACACTAGTGGCTGTTTGGCAGGTTTTAGAACACAGACCTGTGAACCCCATCATGCCCCTCGGTCCCCAGAGTCCTGCTCACTGGTCATGGAACAGCCCTTTGGAGCTGGTGAGAAATGCCTGCCCCGGCTTGAACACCAGGTCCATGCCAGGGCTGTGTGTGCTCCTACAGTATGTCTCCCTGTGTAGCCCTGTCTGACACCAGGTTGTTGTGGCTCCATGTCGGCTGCTGTCTGCTGATCTCAGAGAAATCGTCTGAATCTGGAGAGAAGGGCACAGCATTGTAACACCTCATGGACAGGAACTGCTCTCTCTCTCTCCTCTCCTCTCACGTTCTCTTACACTCTTTCTCCCCTGCTCTCTCTCTCTCTCTCTTTCCCTCTCTCTCATCTCTCTTCTACCAGCCCCATGCCATCCTGCCCTGCCCCTGCAGGAGAACCACAAGCTGTTCTGTGCACAATCTGTTCCAGCTCCCTTTCTTTTCTCTTTTATCTCGCTCCACCTCTCGGTGTCTCTCTTCATGAATATCCCTCTCTCTTTCTTGCTCTCGTCTCTCTTCTATTTCTTGATCCCTCGCTACAGTTCTCCTCGTATCTTCCTTTCAGTATCATCTCCGTCTGTCTCTTATCCACTCTGGAGCACCTTCTCTTTCCTTCTCTCTTTCCTTGCCATGATCGCCTCTTTCTTCTTGCCTCCGTGTCAGAGTCCTCTCCTCCTGCTCTCTTTGTCTTTCGCTCTTCCTCATTCTCTTTTTTTCTCTCACCCTCCCAGCGCTCTTGCTCCTCAATCTCTCCATCTGTCACAGATTGTTCCTCTGCGGTGCTCCCACGGGAGTGATCTACAAAGCCTCGCGGTCTCTGTCTCTTTAACCGCAGTCAGACTGTATCATGCAGATTTTTCAGGGGGTAAATCCCCTTTCAAGAGCTGTTGAACCTCATTTTTCAAAATGGGGAGTTGAAGGGGAAAGAAATGACACGTCAATCAAGTGTTCCATGTTCCATGTAGATTCATGCAGGACTGGAGGATGGCTGTAGATAAGGCGTCCTCCATGTTCCATGTAGATTCATGCAGGACTGGAGGATGGCTGTAGATACGGCGTCCTCCATTTTTTCCCCAACCCTACGTATTTCTCTTGACAGCATTATCAGTCCCCGGTGCCTCACGAATGGTCCTCCTTTCACGAGACCTCTATCTGTTGCCGGCCAGATTGAGACGCATTGTGCGAGAGCTCCACTCTGAAGGGGGAGGGCCGTGTGTGTGTGTGTGTATGGGGGCCAAGTGTGTGCATGTGTACATGCGTGGAAAGTGGATTGCCAGACCCCCGGGACCCTAGGCAGTGTGACGTCTGGCATGACATGAAACGAGATGCTTGGAGGAAGATAGACTGGGGGGCCGCTTAGGGGCCCCTACCCACTTCCTACTGCCACACACGCACAACACACAGACACATGCACAACACACACACAACCCACACACGCACAACACACACACACATGCACAACACACACACGCACAACACACACAGGAGAGACCCAGTTCTTCACACCTCTTAAGGGCTTGCTCGTCAGTTTCTAAAAGCATCACACTACCATCCAGGTCACTGGCACACTCACAGCAGCACCATAGTTTCAGGCTCTGTCGGTCGTGAAACATCTTATATTTAGTTCCCCCGGAAAACAGACCAACACTGCTTGAACCGTTTCTTAACGGCAGATAACGCTGAGGATGCTGATATACTGACATAACTCACATTGGCAGCGTGCAGCGAAAGCTCGCCGGCTTGAGCTCTTACGGTGGAGGCTAGCGTATAGCCCCAAGTCCCACCGAGTTGATAGCATCTGCGAGCCCAGCCAACACTGCCAGCATCACAGCACTCGACAGATTGTGAACGTTATCACCCCTGTCAGATTATTCTATAATTGTCTCTTGAGCCACACTGGCAAAGCTCAGGCACCCGTCAGTAACACCCCAACAGTCATTTTCAACTTTTGGCAAGGAGCGGCTAACGAGACTTGCCCGTTTCCAGCCACCGTTCCCAGAGCTTGGCTGTGCTCGTGTGTATTCCCATGTGGGACGCTGCCCCCTAGTGTCTGGTATGCAGGTGTCTAATCTGGGCTTGAGCTTCTTTGTTCCCCGTGTTTGGCTTTGGCGGCGGCTTCCCTGCTGGTCTGGGACAGGAGGCTGGCATTCCTTCAGCCCCTCTGTAATCCCCTCGTCGGAAGTCCAGTAGACGGGTGGCCTGTGTTGATAAAGCACGGCCTTGCTGGAATTGTACTTTTTTTCCTCCCTCCACCCAGTTTACAGGAGCGAGCGAGATGCCTTTGCAATCGCGGCACCACAGTGGCATCGCGTTCTAATGGAGCAGCGTGTTCTCTGGGGTGTGCGATAGTGTACGTTGGTACATGCCGGCGATTAGAGTTATTGTCATTTATTATGTACGCCTGAAAGAATCAGCGCATTTTCAATTAATAAACCTCAGTTTATTCCCTCGATTAGTGTCAAAGTCACACTGACAAATGTGTGTCGGACACAAGCTACCTGACTGTGCTAAATATTGCCTGTAAACTACTGGATGCTGTGTTGAGTGACTGTGAACGAGGCGTCTGGCACGCTCTCCAGCTGACTTCAGCCTGTGGTGTTATTTATCAAGAGACCACCTGTATCCTCATCACATGCTCTGTGCCACTCCGTCACACAGCTCCCCAATTCGTCTGGATGCATTAGAGACTGGCCAATATCGATCTCTGCTTTTTCCTCTCAGTGGTTGCAAGTGACCGTGCGGTTAAAATATTGCTTATACCATTAAATGCATTGATCGTGTTGCCCATCTACACAACACCCCTCATTACCGGTAAGAGACAGAAGGTGTTGAAGGGAGGGAGGGAGGGAGGGAGGGAGGGAGGGAGGGAGGGAGGGAGGGAGGGAGGGAGGGAGGGAGGGAGGGAGGGAGGGAGGGAGTGGGAGGGAGGGAGGGAGGGAGGGAGGGGGAAACATCGGCATGAAGGATGAGAACAAGCGAATAGATAAGAGCAGGCAAGGTGAAGTGAAGGTTAGGTGTGACTTTAAGGGGAAGAAATGGAAACTAGAGAGGGGACAAATACAAATGAAGCCTCTTGTGTTACGAAGGACTTCACATCAACCATCCCCCCTTCTCCATCCATCCCTCCGTCTAGGTGTTGATCCGGGTCATCGACACCAACAACCACCGGCCCCAGTTCTCCCAGCCCAGATACGAGGTGAGCGTGGCCGAGGACACGCCCCCAGACACCGAGGTCCTGCGGATGGCCGCCACCGACGAGGACGAGAAGAACAAGCTGACCTTTACCCTGCTGAGCAGCACCGACCCGTTCAGCCTGAAGAAGTTCCGCCTGGACCCTGGCACGGGCGTGCTCTACACGGCCGAGAGGCTGGACCACGAGACCATGCGCAGGCACATCCTCACCGTCATGGTAACTGTGCTGTAACTCTGGTGTGCTAACACTGGGCTACGCTCTACAAGCTTTTTGATAGCCGCTGTGCAGCTAGATTATTGGACTAGATTTGGTAACGTTTATGTTTGTAGATTATATATGACTTTGTTTCTCGCGGGTGCTTTACATCTATCGGTATGCATAAGGAGGGTTGTGTGATCTTCTGATTTGCATAAACTAATGACAGACAGATCAATATGTCTATTCTGTTGTTTTTTAATTAGACTGAGAATTTTTCCACTTAATTGCATCCGTGCTGGAAAAAGAAAATGATCTATTTAATTCTGTCATAACTCATATCTGGTTGTTTTGTCTTTCTAATTTTCTCCTGGTGTTTGTTCCTTTCTAATTCTCTCTCCCTCTCTCTCTCTCTCTCCTCTCCTCTCCTCTCCTCTCCTCTCTCCTCTCTCTCTCCTCTCTCTCTCCTCTCTCTCCTGCTAGGTCCGGGACCAGGACATTCCTGTCAAGAGGAACCTTGTTCGTGTCATGGTCAACGTTGAGGACACTAATGACAACGCTCCCTGGTTTGTGGGCTCGCCCTACACTGGCCGCGTCTACGAGTCTGCCGCCGTGGGATCCGCAGTGCTCCAGGTCACCGCTCTGGACAAAGACAAAGGCCAGAATGCAGAGATTATCTACAGCATCGAGTCAGGTAGCAACCCCCGTTAAACCTAACCATGCCAAGTCATTCTTGGCATGTTAGCCATAACTTCCCCGGCACAGCTGTACTAGCATAGCCTCAGTACATAAACATGCATGGTGATAGCCCTAGTTAGCGAATAGCGACCAGTGGAAACATGTATGTCATTCAGAGATCCCCAGCCCACTAGATCCTGGTCATGAATGGCATGCTTCAACAACAGTTGGAGGATAGAAGACTGTCAGAGAATCCTCAACGTTCGTGGGAGTTGAGCTTATGCCCCCTCTGAATTTCCCACAATTGTTTTCTCAGCAAATATCCTGTGTGATTGGAGGGAGGGACATGTCGTTCTTAGTAGGGCCCTTTGTTTGAGGATGTGCATTTTTGAGATATTTGAGATGACACAAGCTAATAGAAATGTAACTTGCCTGAGAGAGTGAGTCATGTTGAACGTCAGGGCTGGCAGGCTCAGAATACAGAGCGGTAATGTTCATCGGTTGCTGAGTGGCACCCGCACTGAAGGGAAAAACAGATGAGGACATTTATCAGCCTGAAGTATTTCTATGACAGTATTTCATTTGCACAATGTTATAATTGTCCTCAAGATTTCAATTTGGTAGTCTCTCATCAAGAGAATCTATAATTATACTCAAAGTTAAATCGGTAATGTACTTTAGATCAGATTGGAAATCCATGCCATAGCAACTGTAGTAATATCTCCCCTGCCCTCCTTTTTTTGGAACAGGAAATGTTGCAAACTCATTCACCATTGATCCGGTGCTTGGGACTGTTACCGTGGCGAAGGAGCTAGATCGAAGCCAGAAGAACCAGTTTGAATTGTCTGTCAAGGCCACTGATAAAGGAACTTCCCCGCTGTCTGCCACCACTACAGTCAACATCATGGTCACCGTGTCCGACAATGCCACCCCCAGGTTCACCGAAAAGGATTTATCTGCAGAAGTCAGCGAATTGGCTCTTCCAGGAAGCTTTGTGAGCCTGGTTACAGCCACCAGCCAATCGTCTGTCTTCTACCAGATCAAAGGCGGGAATGTCAACAATGCCTTTGACATCAACCCCAATTCTGGAGTGGTGGTAACCCAGAGGGCTTTGGACTATGAGACCACCCCAGAGTACAGGCTCACCATCCAGGGAACCAACATGGCTGGCCTGGCTAGCAACACCACCCTGATGATCCACCTGAAGGATGAGAATGACAATGCCCCTATCTTCCTCCAACCTGGTTTTACTGGAAAGGTCAGTGAGTCTGCTCCTATCAACAGTGTAGTCTTGACCAGACAGAACACTCCACTGGTCATTCGCGCCTCCGATGCCGACCGCGACCGCAACGCCATGCTGGTCTACCAGATTGTGGAGCCTTTCGCCCATAATTACTTTGCAATTGACTCCAGCACTGGAGCTATCAGGACCACCACAGCGCTGGATTATGAGCAAAGAAGTGTTTTCCAATTCACAGTTCAGGTCCACGACTTGGGCATACCTCGCTTGTTTTCAGAATCAGCCGTCAATGTGACCATCGAGGTCATTGATGTCAATGACTGCTCGCCACAGTTCAGCCAGGAGCTCTACGAGACAACGGTCGTATTACCAACATACAAAGGCGTACAAATTATCAAGGTTAACGCTACAGACTCAGACTCTGGACCAAACTCCAAACTCTTCTTTTCCATCTCCGAGGGCAACATTGGCGATAAATTCCAAATGGATCCGACCACGGGTGTTATCTCCATCCAGAATGTCACCCAGCTGAGAAGCAGGTACGAATTGAGGGTGAGGGTTTCGGATGGCCGCTTTGCCAGCGTGGCTTCGGTGAAGATAAACGTCAAGGAAAACAAACAGAGCAGTCTGAAGTTCACCAGGGAGTCCTACAAGGCCTACGTTCAGGAAAACTCCTCGGAAAAGAAAACGTTAGCGGTCATTGCCGCCGTGGGGAACCAGGTCAACGAGCCTCTCTTTTACACTATTCTCAACCCCGATCGGAGGTTTGAAATAAGCCGCACCTCTGGGGTGCTCTCTACCACTGGAGTAGCATTTGACCGAGAGGTTCAGGACACGTTTGACATCGTGGTTGAGGTCACGAGGGAGGATACATCTTCAGACGTCTCCCATGTTCTGGTTTCCATGACTGTGGAGGACATGAATGACAACCAGCCCATATTTGTGAACCTGCCCTACCACGCCCTCGTCCAGATTGACGCCGAGGTGGGTCAACTTATCAGGCAGGTCACAGCTGTGGACAGTGACATCGGACACAACAGTGAAGTTTTCTACTACCTAAAAGAACATCACGAGCACTTCCAAATAAGCCCCTCTGGAGAAATCTCCCTGAAAAACAAGTTTGAGAAAGACTCCTTAAACACAGAGTTTATAGTCAGTGTTGGAGCCAAAGATGGTGGCGAACCAGCTCTATCGGCGGAAGTATTGGTCTCTATTATTGTAGTAAACAAAGCCATTCCAGTGTTTGAAAAGCCTTTTTATAGCATTGAAATCCCAGAAAACATCCAGCTGCATACTCCCGTAGTTCACGTTCAGGCCAACGACTCTGAAGGGCCTCGCATAGTTTACACCATCTCTGAGGGAGACCCATTCAGTCAGTTCTCCATCAATTTCAATACAGGAGTCATACACGTGATCCAGCCTCTAGACTTTGAGGCCCACCCGGCCTATAAACTAAGTGTAAGAGCAACCGACTCCCTAACTGGAGCTCATTCTGAGGTGTTTGTAGATATCATTCTAGAAGACATCAACGATAACCCACCTGTATTCCTATCAAAGTTGTACTATGCCAACATATCCGAAGCCTCGGTTATTGGTACATCCGTCTTACAGGTCTCGGCCCAAGATTCTGATACGGGCAACAACAAAGTTCTCTTTACCAGTTGGTTGAGGAAAAGGGAAAGAGCTCTGAGTATTTCAGCATTGACCGTGCCACTGGAGTCATCTGGACAGCTCAAATGCTGGACCACGACCAGATCCAGCAGCACAAGCTGACAGTCCGAGCCGTGGACGGGGGAGTTCCCGCCCTCTCCAGCGACGTCACTGTGACTGTAGACATCACCGACCTGAACGACAATGCCCCAATGTTCACGGAGAACGTTTACGAAGCGACAGTCAGCGAGTTAGCACCCAGGGGCCACTTCGTCACCCAAGTCCAGGCGTCCGATGCTGATAGTTCAGACACAGGGAAACTGGAGTTCACCATCCTGTCCGGTAACGAGGATCAGAACTTTGCCATTGACAAAACCACAGGCGCCATTGTCGTCTCCAACCACCGAAGGCCACACATGGAGCCTCTGTACAACCTCAATGTGTCCGTGTGCGACGGGGTATTCAGGAGCTCCGTTCTGGTGAAAGTGACTGTCATCGGAGCCAACTTCCACGAGCCCACGTTCCCTCAGCTTGACTATGTGGTGGAGCTCGTGGAGAATTCCCCTGTTGGCACCTTGGTGGCTGAAGCCAGGGCCACAGATGAAGACGAAGGCATGTACGGACAGCTGACCTATCACATTGTCAACGACTTTGCCAAGGACAAATTCTCTGTCAATGAAAACGGGGAGATCTTCACCCTGGAAAGCCTCGATCGTGAAAATGCCATTGAGAAGGTCATTCCCGTCTCCCTCATGGCAAAGGACGGCGGTGGCAAGGTTGGCTTTTGCATCATCAACGTCATTTTGACCGACGTCAACGATAACGCGCCTCAGTTCAGAGCTCTGGAGTACAGAGCCAACGTGGCGTCGGACGTGCAGAGAGGATCCGCCGTGCTCAAAGTCGCTGCGTCGGACATGGACGAAGGGAGCAACGCCGACATCACTTTCGCCATTGAGGCTGAGGTCGACAACGTCGAAGAGAACTTTGAGATCCACCCGCTCACTGGAGTCATAGTCACCAAAGAAAGCCTCATCGGACTGGAGAACGAGCTCTACGCCTTCTTCGTCAGGGCAAAGGATGCTGGGAATCCCCCCAAACAATCTGTTGTGCGGGTTTACATCAGGATCCTGGCCCCTGAGGTCCCAGTCCCTAAGTTTGTGGAGACGCACTACCGGTTTCCCATCGCAGAGGATCTTCCTATTGGCACAGAGATTGACGTCATCCAGGCTGTGAGCGAACAGCCAGTGTTCTACAGCCTGGTGAAAGGCAACACCCCAGAAAGCAACCAGGACGAAGTCTTCGTTGTGGATCATGACACAGGCACCCTGAAGTTGGAGAAAAATCTGGACCACGAGACCATCAAATGGTACCAGTTAACATTGCTGGCTGAGAGCAAGTATGACAACTATGAGGTAGTGGCAACAGCAGACATCAACATCCAGGTGATAGACCTCAACGACAACAAGCCTGTCTTCGAGTCGGACCCGTACGAGGCCGTGGTGGTGGAGAACCTTCCGAGCGGCACTCAGGTGATCCAGGTGAGAGCCACGGACTTGGACTCTGGCACTAACGGTCAGGTGGTCTACAGCCTCAACCCAAAGCAGAGCTCGGAGGACATTCCGGAGTTGTTCGCCATCAACAGCGAAACTGGATGGTTGACCACTTTGAAGGAGCTGGACCGTGAGAAGAGAAGCCAGTACACTGTGGCAGTCCTGGCCACCGACCGCGGGGACAAAGAGCAGCTGGTGACCGGGACCACTGTGGAGGTGACGGTGGCGGACGTGAATGACAACCCACCCCGGTTCACGGCAGAGATCTACAAGGGCACGGTCAGCGAGGACGACCCTCCCCCCAGTGGCGTCATCGCCATCCTGAGCACCACGGACGCAGACTCAGAGGACGTCAACAAACAAGTCACCTACTTCATCACAGGTGGGTGTTTATCTTTCCAATGTTAAGGATGATTACTAAACACGAGAAAAGATAATTAGCAGTCTCCAAGCTAATGTGAACCCACCCTCTCCCTCTTCTCCTTTGTGCGATGGTTCAATGAGCACTGCTAATGCAAGATCAGCCACTTAAGAGGATCATTTTTGCTCTCGGAAATATTAGATGTCTCGCCTGTGAACAGTGTTTGCGTAATTGACTAATCACAGCCCAAAACCCATGGCAAAGATGTAGGTCATGCAAAAATAAGTTAATGTTTATTTATTACGATATCACTTTGAATTTAGCGCAGGAGATGCTTATCCGCTTGTGTTAATTAGCGAGTGTGAAAAACGATGCCAAGATACAATCTATAATAAGATATTGTGAGGAGCTAACGCATGCAATGCAAACAAACTGTTGTTTGCTGCCGCTTGAGATACACTTGTTATTATGATTTATTGTGTACCAAGCATATTTGGCTGGTAAATATGCATTTGAAATAGAAAGATGAAAAACTGTTCCTTTTGCGGCAGGTGTATTGACGATGACACTGAGACTGGGAGGTTGAGCACAGTTTTCTGTCGCTGAAGTGCTCTCAATTTGAAGTGAAGAAATCTGTTTCCCCTCTATTGTTTTTGCATATCACATACACTAAAACCTCCCTCTTGACTGTGTACAGGCGGTGACCCGCTGGGACAGTTTGCCATCAGGCACGTCCAGAACGAGTGGAAGGTCTTGGTCCGAAAGCCATTGGACCGCGAGGAGCGTGACAATTACCTCCTGAACATCACCGCTACTGATGGCATCTTTGCCGCCAAGGCCACCGTGGAGGTCAAAGTGCTGGATGCCAACGACAATAGCCCCGTGTGCGAGAAGGTAACGCAACACTGCCGCTGTCGCCGTAGCTACTGAAGTGTCATGTTGTGCTGGGGGTTTTAGGAAGGGAACACACCTGCTCTGCATGTTAAGAACCAGAGAGCGGAGGGAACAGGATGTGAAGGAGGGAAAGAGGTGGAGGAGGAGCATAAGGGGGTTCAAAAATGTCAATCGCTGAATGAAGACTAATTTGAAGATAATAGAAGGTGATTTGGTGTAGAGGGCATTCTTTTATCTAATTGTAATGGATATTGACGGCTGAGTATTGTTTAAGTGGATAGCATGGCGGTTGTCCCTGTTTTTAAACTAATCACTGTCTAATAATCTACTACTTTAAACGTTCCTTCTCAACCTCCCATCTCCTCAGTCCCTGTACAGCGAGAGTGTTCCGGAGGACTCGCCCCGGCGGAAGGCTCATCCTGCAAGTCTCAGCCACAGACGCAGACATCCGCTCCAACGCCCAGATCTCCTACGAGCTCCGCGGGGCTGGCGTGGAGCTCTTCACCATCGACCCCGATACAGGTGTGTGTGTGTGTGTGTGGTGTGTGCACGTGTGTGGCCGTCTCTCCATGGATCTTTGTGTGTGAGTGTGCGAGAGCGAGAGAGACAGAAAGACAGGCTGCGAGTCTGAGTATGTGGCTGTGCAGTGTAGCTCTTTGTCAGCATTGATCCTGCATAGTTGATCTGAAGCCTCTGGTTAACAAAGGTGTCGTCCCACTCCTGTTCCAGTGCCTCTTCAGATTAGCAACATGTGTATTCACACCAGTTTGTATTCTAGCCATATTCAAGTTTTTTCAGCATGTTAAAAGAGTGCGTGGGTGGGCCGTGTGATGCAATATGAGGATACAGGCAGGCAGGCCAGCAGGGAAAGCACACATCCACACACATGCACACACACACACACACACACAGGATAACTTTATAATTTGAAGACTTGATGGATGGGTCCATCACAAATGCCCATGTCACGCTGGTGTGTTTAAGGCTTAAACTGTCGACCAGAGCCTCCAACTAAAAATGACAAACAAACTCCTAATCCCCCTTGACCATGGCAGCGGTCATGCACCCTCCACACTTTCTGATTGAATTATAATCCTTCCCCCACGTTTGGAGGAAGTGCGTGCGTGTCTGTGTGTTTTTTGTGTGTATCCCTCAGTACAAGGAAAGTGGCACAATTAGTTTTTGTATGCAACGTTGGTGGTTTAGTTGCCTCAACGCAAGTCCCTGAAGAGAGAGAGAGAGATACAGTGGAGTTTCATAATGTACAGACAGGCGCCTGCGATTCCCCTTATCTCCCTTGAAGGAGTCCTGAAGGCATTCTGCTCCCCCTCTTCAGAGAACAGCAGAAACAACACTCTGTACAATCCAAAGAATGTAAGACCCACTCAGCAGCCTCCCTTATACAGAATCGCCAGCAACGCGATGGCCGTTACCTTTCGGTCACCCCCTCCCCCCCCCACACTTGGTAAAGTAAAGCATGCAACACTGTATTTCACACAAGCCATTGATGGCTTTCATACTGGAGTGGAGTCAAAGGAGAGAGGACAACGCAGACCCTTGGGCTTTGTGTTCTCTGGCTCGGGCGCTTCTCTGAGGATCGCTAGCAAGCTACTGTTCTGGAGCCGGGAAGGTTCATATGGGACGTTGCGCGCTAGGAACGCCAAAGGCGCTGGGAGTTTCCCAGAGAGACTGCAGTGCTGGCGCGTCCTGGTGTCCTGGGGCGCCGCAGACCAGGGGCTCTCAGCTGCCAACCTCTCCACCGTCTCCTCCCCTCTCTTCTGACGTTTCTCTGTCCTCGTCCTCTCCTCGGCTTCTTCCCCTTCAATTATTCACCTTCTCTCTCCCTCACTTCCTCTCTCCTCCTCTCCTCCCTCTCCTGCTGTGTTCCCTCCCTTCCTTTTTTTCTGAAATCCATTAGCAGCTTGGAAGTGTTTTTACCCAGCGAAGTAGAGGAGGCAAACGAGAGCACATGAGGTCTCTTCCCTCTCGTTCCCTTACTCACACATACCCACACGCACACACACATACACGGAGACACAAACACGCAATGTGTCTCATGCCTAGACCTATACCAACACATCAGACCCAGTGATCTGTGAGGCAGTCGCGGTTGTCAAAGCACTGGAGCGGGTAACGCTGAGGTGTAAGTGTAAATTAGCATCTCCATTTGTAAAGGTTTTGTGATGGGCTCGGTGGCTGTCCTCCATGTTGTTTTTGACTGGCGGTGTGCTTTGGGAAGAGCCTTGGCGGGCTGAGGGGCGGACTTTCAACACCGGGCTGTCAATGGTACAACAGCAGCTTTTTAAAAGCAAGCCAGCACCAAGCGCCAGAGCGTGTCAATGGGAGTAATGCAGAGGCATGCTTTTAAGAACCCCTTGTGGGCTTGTGCCTGTGTGCCCTTACATATTTGTAGTTTGGATGGCATGTGTGTGTGTGTGTGTGTGTGCGTGCGTGTGTGTGTGTGACCCGTGTGCGTGTTGTCAGTGTTTCTCACCCTCTTCCTGTTTCCAGGCGAGCTGAAGACCCTGCGCGCTCTTGACCGTGAGGAGCAGGAGGAGCACAGGTTCAAGGTGCGTGCGCTGGACGGCGGGGGCCGTTACTGCGAGGCCGACGTCACCATCACCGTGGAGGACGCCAACGATAACGCCCCGCAGTTCGCCTCCGACCCTTACGCCATCACCGTCTTCGAGAACACAGAGATCGGCACCTTCGTGGCGAGGCTTCTGGCAACCGATATCGACATAGGTAAATATATATACACATATATATATATATCAAGTATATCGAGTTTTTCTAGACACTTGCACCACAGAAAATATCTCAGGGGATCACCAGTCGCTACCAGAGCCTTGGTAAAGACGTTCATTTCCTTTGTTGCATACAGATGCACAGCTTTTGTGCGCTCTGCAGCAAGGCCCTGCAGTACTGCAAAACAACCCTGTTCCACTTTGCACCAAGAGAGCGGGTGACAGTGTCTCTTTCTCTCTCTCTGTGACTCGCTTCTTAAGGGGAGTCGACATTCTAACAGACTGAACAGGAGGTTCAAACTGGGTCCCCGGAACTGTGAGAGCAGACGAGGGCTTTGGGGGCGTCTGGTGGGGGGGAAGGGGTACAGGATTCAGTTTGAACAGAGGCATAATGCCAGTAGGAGTAGTAGGAGCATGAAATTCACCTTTCATTGGCTTCTGAAGATCCAAGGGAATTATATGGAGAGATGGGAGATGTTACCCTGTTATCTTAGCCGGGGGCGATGATTATTTGGTGTCAGGGTGAAGGAGACGGGTAAGAGATTTGATTAGGGGGGGATTTGATTGTTTGCGTGGGGGTTGAAAGGTGCACACGCTGATTTGCCACAGTCCATTTGTATTCTTTCATTATGTTAGTCAGCCAAGAAGAACTGGATAGTCCTCCTACGCTCTCTCTATTTCACACACACACACACACACACACGTACGACAGATTTGTCCCCACCGAACACTGGAATCAAGAGATGAGCCACAGTACTTGCATTGTCGCTCCTGCACACACACACACACACACACATTCCAGGCACGGCCCGTCCCCTGCAGCCGCCCTATCATCTCCCCCCTGAGAGGCTTCACTTGATGCTTACCCTCTTCAGTTCTGGCTTCACTGCAGCTCGGAGCGCGGCGTCCATCAGGGGCGTGGGGAAGAAGCAGGCAGGCTCTCAGACAGTCACCGGCCTGGTGCCCTTGATCTGAGATAAAGACCAGTTATGTAGACGCACACACATTCCTCGACGGTGCCCCCCTCTCTTCTGACCTTGCTTATTCCACTCTCGACAGTATATCGTGTTCTGTCTGAGTATCCCTTTGGCTGCTCTGACTTAACCCTTCTCTTTTCCTTTCAAATTGGTTCTGTCCATTCGTCCCGGCCTCTCCGTAGCCCCAAGGCCAAGCACTGTTCGGATGTTTTTTGGCGTAAGCCCACCTCAAGTGTGGCTGTGTGGCGTAACTGAACTCAGTCAGAGCTCAGCGCAACATGGGGTTTACCTTTGCTCATTTGTGTGTGGCCAATAAGGAGTCTGGAGTCGTCCAACATTATAAATGTTTGGCAAGAGGAATTTCTATTGCTAAACGATTCGGAGCGATTCACTTTCTTGGTCATTAAGCAATTTCCATCTGAGGACTTGGGTGTGATCGAAGAGATGTGGAGGAGCAATAAGCAGACCTCAGTCCCGCTGGCTAGCTCACATCTCTACTCCTCTACAATCTCTCTCTCTCTCTCTCTCTCTCTCTCTCTCTCTCTCTCTCTCTCTCTCTCTCTCTCTCTCTCCCCCTCCCTCCATCTCTACCCTCACTGTCTCTCTTTGACTCCACTCTCCTTACCTCTCTCCTCCTCTCCCCACCCCTCCCTATTTGTCATCTCCCCGTCTCTCTTTCCCCCATCTTTCCTGTGCTGTCCCCCGCCCCCCGCCCCCTGCCCCCATCCCTCATCCCCAACTCTCCTCTCCTCGGTAGATAATGAGATCCAGGGAGATGGGAGGGGACGCTCACCTGATAAACGCCAGTGAAACGATGTATTCAGAACAGGGGCCACCTGCCGCAGACACATTAGCATTATTATCACCATCCGTCTTTGTCTCGTTGTTCTGGGACGTCGGCGTGGGTGGGGAGCGATGACTGATGGTTGTGATGAGGAGAGCGTGCTTGTTGTTAGCGTCGGGTGCTGCAAAGGGAGCCGATGTCAAAACAAACTTTGCTTTCTCTGCATATATGCCATCACTGGTAGTCCTCTGGCTGATTTCCATTTATTCACAGGGCTAGTATTCATGCCTGGTGAACCGTTCATTTTTTAGGGCGCGAAGCAATAATATTTGGGGGGGGTGAAATTCCTCACGCGCGTTCCTCACCGCCTGTTCCTCGGCCCCCCGTGTGTGCGCAGGTACGAACAGCGACATCCTGTACTCGCTGGCCGACTCGGCCGACGGCCACTTCTCCATCGACGAGCGCAGCGGCGTGGTGACCCTGGAGCGCCCGCTGGACCGCGAGGTGCAGGCGGTGTACGAGCTGCGCGCCCGCGCCAGCGACCAGGGCTCGCCGCGGCGCCTCTCCTCGCTCAGCCAGGTCACCGTGTCCGTGCTGGACATCAACGACAACCCGCCGGTGTTCGAGCGCCGCGAGTACGTCGCCACCGTGGCGGAGGACATCGCCGTGGGGACGCAGGTGCTGCGGGTTCTGGCGGCCAGCCGGGACATCGAGGCCAACGGCGAGATCGGCTACGCCATCGTCAGCGGCAACGAGCACGGCATGTTCAGCGTGGACCCCAAGACGGGTATGTTCTCAGATGCACACTGGCTTTAAACATGATTACAGATGATTATATAAAACCATTGATTTACAGTACATAGTCTCGATGTCTGCAGATAGGCTAATAGCCCGAGGGAAATGCTGGAGGAGATTATCTTACCTGGTTTGTTTATTTATCCCTCCCTGCTTCTCCTTCTCCTCCTCCTCCTCCTCCTCCCCACGCCAGGTGACGTGTTTGTCATCGAGCCTCTGGACTACGAGGTGTCCCATGAGTACTACCTGACGGTGGAGGCCAAGGACGGAGGCACGCCTCCTCTCAGCGACATGGCCACCGTCAACATCAACCTGACGGATGTCAACGACAACAGCCCCGCCTTCAGCCAGGGCGACCTACGCCGCCGTGGTCAGCGAGGACGCAGAGCCCGGCAAGACGGTGGTTGCGGTGAGTCTGCCCACTCTGACCTCTGACCCCGTGACTTTCAACAGCGACGTTGGCCAGCCGTGTTGACTGAACGCTCTTGCTTTAAGCCTGTACTCTTAAGACACGTGTTTAGTTCAACCGTTCACTGTGCTGTTTCCCCCCTCACACTCCACCCCCTCTCCCTCCTCCTCACCTTCTCTCCTTCTCTCCTCTGTCCGTCATGAGTGAGCACCTGTGTCAGGCCACTCTGCTGCTGGAGCTAAATTAGGACCTGAGCACTTCATGCTCCGAGTAGCAGCAACCCATTCATCAACTCACAGGCATTCACCAGCACACACACACACACTGTGTTTAATTAAAGACAGGTGACTCGTTAACTCCCTGACTGGAGAAGTACCAGCTAGTCTCCCGTCCCCTGCCTCTCCCCCTGCCTCTCCCCCTGCCCCCCCCCCTGCCAATCCCCCTGCCTCTTGTGTTCTCCTTATCTTTCTCTCCAATGACATTCACATTTCGTCTGCACCCCTCCCTTTTCTCATCTTGCCCTATCTATTCCTCGTCTGCTACACCATGCAGACTTCCATTTCCTCCCCCTCCCCCTCGATACCCTCTTCCATCCACCTGGCCATCTATCAAGTACACAACGCGTGCCTAATCGTCCTCGGTATTAAAATGTCCATGCGGAGATAACATTTCACTGTCTGCCAGTATCCTCCCTTCGGATTCTCTCCTGCCCCGGTCTTCTTCAGGGCTGCATGCTGCCAAGTCATGTGCACGGCCGTGTCCTCCACTCCCATCACGTTTGTTGTTTCAGCTTGGATGCTTTCGGCCTCGGCTCCCAGCTCCTGACTCCCTCCTGTGCGTGTGTTCCCAGGTCATAGCTGAGGATGCAGATGGCCCCTCCTTCAACCAGGTCCGCTACACCATAGTGGAGGGCAACCAGGGCACTCCCTTCACCATCGACCCGCTGAAAGGAGAGGTTAAGGTGGCACGCCAGCTGGACAGAGAGAAGGTCAGAGCGGTATTATATGTTACTGTCTGATTATTTTAGCGGCCCCTGTGTGGTTCGAAAGTGTGTGCATATCCATGGTCGTACATAAAAGCAATGGTAGCGGTCGTGTGTGTGTGTGTCTGCGTGAGTGCGTGGTCCCTTAATTGCTCTCTGTAGACTCCAATCAAAGTGGAGTCAGACTTAGGGAAAATCCGTCTGTCAATTCCCCTGTTTTATCTCTTGCATAAGTAGACCTGGCCGAGAAGTACTAATGATCTTTTCTGTCTCTCTTCCTCTTTGCCTCTCTCTCTTCCCGCCCCTCTTCCCCCTCAGACGTCAGGCTACACGCTCACCGTGCAGGCAGCCGACAACGGGTCGCCTCCGCGTATCAGCAGCGCTACGGTCAACGTTGACGTGTCGGACGTCAACGACAACCCACCCATCTTCTCCCAGGCCAACTACAGCCTCATCATCCAGGTGGGAGAGAGAGAGAGAGAGAGAGAGAGGGGAGGAGGGGGAGGAGGGGGATGTCTGCGCATAAGGAGAAGAGAAGTGAGGGAGGGGGAATTAAAGAGACACAATGCCCTTTGAATGTAAAATAAGGCGAGAGCGGGAGAAGACGAGAAAGAGGTGAGGGGGGGTAGGAAATAAGGGGAAGGCGTGGATTGAAATGCAGCAGGGATGCAGCAGAAGTATTCTAATGAAAAAGATCGAGGCGGGAATGGGGAGGAGAAGAATAGATAGGAAAGCAAGATAGGAGTGATGGATGAGCGGGGGAGGAGAAGTGAGGAGAGACAAGATGCACCTGCAGGAGGCAGGAGGCAGGGAGGGAGGGAGGTAGGGAGGGAGGGAGGGAGGGGCCCATGTGTGAGATGAAGGGGGCGGGAGAGACGGGGGAGGGCTGGACGGCTACTGAGTGATGACGCATTGAAGGCTTTTCTGTGTTGGGAGAAACTGAAAAAGTAATCTCGCCGAGAGCGCAAAATAAGGGACCCCGGTCTCAGTCGAGAGAACACACACATAGAGAAAATGAGTAGGCATCAGAGGAGGCTAAAAATAGAAACGATCCATCTCAGTTTTTCTTGACTGCCAGATATCACCCAGTTTAGGCCAGTGTTTAGGTGCTAAACTGGGTGCTACCGTGGCTGAGCGTGATGTGTTTCTGCACACCCACCACCCCTCCATCGTACACTCAGCAAGCACAAGCATCCTTCTTTACTATAAATATATAAACATTTGAGATATATATATATATCTCAAATATACAATTTGATATATTCAGTTTAATCAATCTGTATTCGGCTTTATTGATTGATTGATTGGATGATTGATTGATTGGTTGAATGAATATTAGTATCTAGGCTGACCTCTTCGTCCAACCCTAAACCCCGCCTCTCCCCGTGCAGGAGAACCGCCCTGCAGGGACCAGCGTCCTCCAGCTGACGGTGACGGACCGCGACGCCACCCACAACGGGCCCCCGTTCACCTTCGCCCTGGTGGGCGGCAACGAGGGCGAGGCGTTCGCCCTCAGCCAGCAGGGGGAGCTGCAAGCCGTGGGGGAGATGAACAGGAGGGCCAGGGAGCACTACCTGCTGGAGGCCCAGGTGAGCCGCGCTGCTGCTGCACAGGAAGAGGAACACGCGCTGTTGATTTCACGCTCGACGAGCCACGGCTAGTTTGTGATAGTGACAGTGGAGAGAGACAGGATGCGTGGGTGAGAGAGAGGGGGGAGGACGTGCAGGAAAGGCCGCCCGTTAAGGCCTTAGGCAACTTGGTACACGGCGATACGTTTTGCTTGTGTATTTGTCTTTTCTGTGGCCTGTTGTCTGTGGGGCTCATTCTCTTGTCCTCACAAGCACTCCCTCCTAGAACACCCTCTCTCTCTCCTCTCTCTCTCTCTCTCTCTCTCTCTCTCTCTCTCTCCCCCCTCGTCTTTCATCTTTTGCCGGAGTAGAAATCCTCCTTTTGCAGTTACAAGTCATCTAAGAATGGGTATGAAAGCCTCGGCTATGATGTGAGGTTGAAATATATTGTGAGAGCGGCTGGCCTCTCACACGCAGTGCGGGCAGGACGTGCCACAGAGATGCCCTCTCTCAGCTGAGAGGCGTTTGTTCTGCCAGATAACACGCAGCGGGGCTGTGATTGGTACACTCGCCGGAGAGAGTGAGAAAGAGAGACGGAGTGGGCAGACGGAATAGGAAGGAGATGGGAAAACAAATTGAAAGTGCTACAAGATGTACATTCGCTCGTTTTCTTTTTTCCTTTAGACTGAGTTGTAGGGAGATCATCCGTTTATATCAATCTGCATTTTAGCTCGCCCTCAGTGAAATATGTGTAGTTGGGAAAAAACGGAAAGTCTTTTTTTTGACTGGCCTGGTGAGCATGGAAGTGCTTGTGTGCCCTCCAGTGGTAGGAAACAGACAGGGCGTTTCTTTCTGCAACCTGTTAGCTGACTCAACCCTCTCTCTCTCCCTCTCTCCCCCTCCCTCCCTCTCCCTCCCCCAGGTGTCAGACAGTGGCAAACCCCAGCTCCTGTCCACCACCTTCATCAGCGTCCGCATCATCGAGGAAAGCGTTTACCCTCCGGCCGTCCTCCCCCTCGACATCTACATCTCCACGGCGGGCGACGAGTACCCCGGCGGCGTCCTGGGGAAGATCCACGCCACCGACCAGGACGTGTACGACACGCTCACCTACAGCCTCGCCCCCTCCTCCGCCGCAGCGGGCACGGACGGCGCCCTGTTCTCCGTCTCCGCCTCGGACGGCAAGGTGATCGCGCGGCGCCCGCTCGACGTGGGCCACTACCCGCTCAACGTGACCGTGACGGACGGCCGCTTCACCACGGCGGCCGACGTCAACGTGCACGTGCGGCAGGCGGCCAGCCAGGCGCTGGACAACTCCATCGGCGTGCGCTTCGCCGCCATCGCGCCCGAGGAGTTCATCGGGGACTACTGGCGGAACTTCCAGCGCGCGCTGAGGAACATCGCGGGCGTGCGGAGGAGCGAGGTCCAGCTTGTCAGCCTCCAGCCTGCAGAGCAGTCCTCTGGGGACCTGGACGTGCTGCTGGCCCTGGAGAGGTCCGGGAGCCCCTACCAACCCCAGGAGGTCAGCCCCAGCCTCTCTCTACCTCTCTCTGTGTGTGTGTGTGTGTGTGTGTGTGTGTGTGTGTGTGTGTGTGTTGATGAATGAGTCACAACTCAAAGCACAAGGGGCCCAAGCCCACGCTCATGAAACCTAACCACTATCTAGGAGGATGAAAATACATGCCAGTGAATTCACAAGAAATCAATGAGCAGACACTTTTATCCAAAGCTGATGATATGTAACCCCAAGTTCTATATTTACATGTTACGTAACATATTTTAGTATGAATAGAATATTTGATGTATCATTTTTTTTTATCGATGTGCTTTCATCCTGTGAAGGTCGTGTTCCGCAAGCTGAACTCGTCGGCGGCGGTGATCGAGGAGATGACGGGCGTGCGTATCGTGCGCGTGGTCATGAAGCTGTGCGCCGGTCTGGACTGCCCGCTGCGCTTCTGCGACGAGACCGTGACGCTGGACAAGACGGCCATGTCCACCTACAGCACCGCACGCCTCAGCTTCGTCACCCCCCGCCACCTGCGCACCGCCACCTGCCAGTGTGAAGGTAAGGGGATGACACCACACACACACACACACACACAAACCCATATAGAGGCAGCAACTGACCCATTCAGACAGGCACACAAAGCCTGACGTACACAAACACTCCATGGTCGACACGCTCTCCTCGACAACCCCCTCCCCGCCACACACACACACACAACACCACCCCCTACCCATGCTGTTATGGAGCAGGTGCATGCTGTGACCCTGTGCTCCTGTGTGTGTGTTCCAGGTGGTAGCTGCCCCTTGTTCAACAAGCTATGTGAGGCCAGCCCCATGTCCAGAGGGCATGGAGTGTGTAGCTGACCAGAAGGAGGCCAAGTATAGCTGCGTGTGCCCAGATGGCAAGAGGGGCAAGTGCTCTGGTAGGAACGCTCGCCTCCCACCCTGTCTCCCAGACACCTCTGACCTCCTCTGCACTCCCTGCGTACACTCACACACGCACACTCACACACACCTTTATGTTTTCCTCCCTTTGCTTCCCCCCCTCTTTCATCCCTCCTTTAATGGCGAATGGGTGTACTTGATCAACTTCTCCCTCTTCTCCCCTCCTCTCCCCCTCAGACGGGCACTCTCTGACGTTCAACGGCAGCGGCTACGTCCGATACCGTCTGATGGAGAACGAGAACAAGGAGGAGATGAAGCTGTCCCTGAGGCTCAGGACCTTCTCCAACCACGCCACCGTCATGTACGCCAAGGGCACCGACTACAGCATCCTGGAGGTGTGTGTCTGTGTCTGTGTGTCTGTGCGTTTGTGTGCAACAACCAACATCTAGGAGCACGCCTCGTCAGAACAGAGAGGGCTTCCTTGTCAGAACAGAGAGCATTCCATGTTCCTCACAGACTGGTCAGCTTGCGTTTTATCACTTATCAGAGCCCGTTTTATCCTAAGTGTGATCTGCTTGATAACCAAAGAACTACAATACCCAGCCCCCCCGCGGCCACCATCCTCTGTGTGTCAACTGCTCTACATCTGTGGTGGGCATTTTGAGAGGGTTTTTTTATGTGAAGGGGCTTTGGGAACGCATCAGTGGGCTGAAGGAAAATATACACACACACAGTCTTACTCGCACACATACAGGGGCTATTTCTGTTCTGGGAGGGAAGCACAAAGTGCTTTCTCACACATTCCTGTCTGAGGGGAGCTAGTGGCGTGGGAGAGCGGGGTGGCAGACTTTGAACAGGAAGACCTGGCAGGCCTAACAGGGTCTCCATTACCTCCCTGTCTGTTCTGGTGGGGGACCATATTACACCACAGCACCCTCCCATCGCAGTATATCCTGTACATGTTTTACCAGTTGTTTAACAACGGACTGAGCGCAACTGTACTTGGCTTGTGCAGAACATGATGAAGCCTCAGCTGTTCATTCTAGTTCAGCTGTAATTGTTTCATTGAAAGTGATGAACTGAACTCATCCACTACAAATGAATTGCTTCACAAGTGGGTGAGCAGTTGTGGCCGTTCAGCACTAAAATGCTTACTAAGCATGTTACTCCTCCTCCTTTCTCTCAACCCCCCCCAACATCAGATCGTGAACGGCCGTCTGCAGTACAAGTTCGACTGCGGCAGCGGGCCGGGCATCGTGTCGGTGCACAGCACCCAGGTCAACGACGGCGAGTGGCACACCGTCTCCCTGGAGGTGGACGGCAACTACGCCAAGCTGGTCCTGGACCGCGTGCACGCCGCCTCGGGGACCGCGCCGGGCACCCTGCGCACCCTCAACCTAGACAACAACCTGTACTTCGGCGGGCACGTGCGGCAACTCTCGGCCTCCGGGCGCCACGGGCGCAGTCTGCCCGTCACCAACGGACTCCGGGGCTGCATGGAGGGCATGGTGCTCAACGGGCAGGAGCTGCCGCTCAACACCAAGGCCCAGCGCGCTCACGCCGTGCTGGAGGAGGTGGTGGAGGTGGCGCCCGGCTGCGCGCTCCTCATGCCCGTCGACGGTTGCTCCAGCAACCCCTGCACCAACGGTGGCACGTGCTCCTCTCTGCCCAACGGAGGTATGCTAGTATTGTCACTTCCCCTTCCCAGGATCTCTTTGTGTGTGTGTCGTCGTCCCCTCCCCCAACCCCCTTGCTCTTTCCCACAGCCGCTCAGAGTCTCTCCTTTCCCCTCCCCCTCCAGGCTTCTTCTGTAAGTGCCCGCTCTCGTTCATGGGCACGCACTGTGAGGTCGGCGTCAGTCCCTGCGCTTCCAACCCGTGTCTGTACGGGGGCACCTGCGTGCCACGCTCCGATGACTTCTACTGCCAGTGCAGAGGGCAGTACTCGGGCCAACGGTTTGTCTTTACACACACGCGCACGCCTCACACACACACACACACAGCATTAAACTACTCTGTTCCTTGCCAACACACACATATACGCGTCCCCTGCACATTTTCATGACTAAACTATCAAATTGGGAGAAAGCGACCAGTTTTGAATGAAACCTTCCAAACGT
>CAEFZP010000312.1:0-167500 GCA_903064625.1 Mallotus villosus
TTTAAAGCCCATATAGCAGTTAACCACCACTGTCGATGAATGGGTACATAAAGCACTCAATATATGTATATGATTCAAGAATCTCAAAATGGTGTCTCAAAATGGTGTTTAAGACCAGTTTTGTACGTTTTTTTTGTTAGCATTAGCATTTAGCGCAATTCGGCGATGACGTCACGTTGGGGATCGTGGAGGAGAGTAGCCTCAGTCTAGTACTAGAACTATGGCAACTGACGGGATGAGGAAGAGGTGGCAAGAAACCACTCAAATGTACGATGGCCCGCACTTATAATATCGACCAAATAGACGAGAGAGGTCAAATGAGGAATTCCTAGACCTGATGGCCGCAAAGCCAATTAAATGGATGGTCCGAGGAGAATGAGTGGAGAGTTGGTGAAGTGTCCTGCTGAGTTAGCAACGGCAACGCAGCAAGGAGCGCTGGAGCTTGTCTACGGACAGCAGTGCATACAATAACGCATTTTTTACTGTCAGTGATAGCACCGAGTGAAGTCAACTTTTCTTTATATCTACAGTAGTGACAGTTACATGTCGTTAGTTCAGATAAGGAGCTCTTATCTAGATCTAGAAGGCATCATGCTAGCTATGGCTAATTTACTAGTCCCACCTGTGAAATTCTCCCCCCCAAATCAATCCCTAATTAAATCTTTTCCCGACGTTGTAAACACATTTCCGATTAGATATTCCACGTTTTGAGTTCCGTAATAGTCACGTTCTATCAGGAAGGGGAAACTAAATCAATCAACTAAATCTAACACACACAGTTATGAAAGCCGTTTGATGATCACTCGTGACCAAACACAGCCATGGCGCTATCTAGCTAGATATGACTAGCTTTTGGACATGTAGCTACTTAAGAACAATTTGTTTTGGTCAATTCATGAGTCACGAAATGTGCTTTTCTAATGTCATCGTATCTGAAAAGTCCGTGTACCCCGTCCACACTACTACGACGTACCCGGCGTTTTCAAATGTCTCCGGCTAGGGCCCGGGGAGCGTATTCGAAAAGCTCCGTTTTCAGTGTCCGAATTCGCCGTATTAGTGTGGCCGGGAAAGTGCAACGGAGAATATGTATGCGTTTCTAAATGTACCGGGTAGTGTGGATGCGGCCCTCAGACTTTTCTAATGTCACACTGATTATGACTGTAGTAGTTGGGGGGTCGTGTTATGGGCTAGCTAACGTGCACTGCAGCTTGTAAACATCATTAGCCTGAGGCTTACCGTTGCAGCTCTCGCTGCGGCGGGCGGGCACCGAGCTTTTCAGTGCTTCTCGGTCTCGGGCCAGGGCAGACAGAGATTTGTACACCCCCACAAACACAGTAGTTTACCCATTTTTTAAAAAACTCAATGAAAATCATTAAAATAGAGGAGCACTACTGCTCTTTGGCAGCATCCTGATAAAAGGCAGATGATGTCACTTCCTGAAAATGATGTCACTTATGGGATAGTGCATTGTCCCTGGGGGCGTGTTTATCCAAAGTAACGCATTTGACGTAACACATAGGGACATTACTTAAATGTAATTTTTTTCAATATTCCAATAAGGTCAAGAATAAAATAAAAGCATTATCTGTTAACTGACAATTAGGGCTATTCATAAATATAAAAAAAAATTCAGATAATTTGATTTTATCCTCTCTAAAAGCTGCTTGTAATAGAGAAATGTAACCGAGGGACAAGCCATTTTTACCATATTTAACAGATATACAATTGAAAAATCTTTAAAATGCAAAAAAATATCAATGTATGAATATTTAATGAAGATTTAAAATTAAGATTGTTTGTTTACCATATCATACCAATTATTTTTTTTTAAAATTGTGTTGTTAATACAGCTTATTCGGGTAGATTTTGTGTCAGGGACACACAATGGCACGTTTTCGTAGAATGACCCATATGTCTCCGTTGCACTTCCCGGCCACACTAATACGGCGAATTCGGACACTGAAAACGGAGCTTTTCGAATACGCTCCCCGGGCCCTAGCCGGAGACATTTGAAAACGCCGGGTACGCGTAGTAGTGTGGACGGGGTACACGGAGCTTTTCAGATACGATGACATTAGAAAAGCACATTTCGTGACTCATGAATATGAACCAAAACAAAATTGTTCTTAAGTAGCTACATGTCCAAAAGCTAGTCATATCTAGCTAGATAGCGCCATGGCTAGTGTTTGGATCACGAGTGATCATCAAACGGCTTTCATAACTGTGTGTGTTAGATTTAGTTGATTGATTTATTTTCCCCTTTCCTGATAGAACGTGACTATTACGGAACTCAAAACGTGGAATATCTAATCGGAAATGTGTTTACAACGTCGGGGAAAAGATTTAATTAGGGATTGATTTGGGGGGGAGAATTTCACAGGTGGGACTAGTAAATTAACCCATAGCTAGCATGATGCCTTCTAGATCTAGATAAGAGCTCCTTATCTGAACTAACGACATGATAACTGTCACTACTGTAGATATAAAGAAAAGTTGACTTTCACTCGGTGCTATTCACTGACAGTAAAAAAAATGTGTCGTTATTGTATGCACTGCTGTCCGTAGACAAGCTCCAGCGCTCCTTGCTGCGTTGCCGTTGCTAACTCAGCAGGACACTTCACCAACTCTCCACTCATTCTCCTCGGACCATCCATTTAATTGGCTTTGGCGGCCATCAGGTCTAGGAAATTCCTCATTTGACCTCTCTCGTCTATTTGGTTCGATATTATAAGGCTGCGGGCCATCGTACATTTGAGTGGTTCTTGCCACCTCTTCCTCATCCCAGTCAGTTGCCATAGTTCTAGTACTAGACTGAGGCTACTCTCCTCCACGACTCCCCAACGTGACGTCATCGCCGAATTGCGCTAATATGCTAATGCTAACAAAAAAAACGTACAAAACTGGTCTTAAACACCATTTTGAGACACCATTTTGAGATTTCTTGAATCATATACATATATTGAGTGCTTTATGTACCCATTCATCGACAGTGGTGGTTAACCTGCTATATGGGCTTTAAATACCAGTTTGACAAGCAAGTATCCACAACAGCGGAGCGGGTTTTTGCGAAGGGCATTGTGGTAGCACAAACGCCCGGTGGGGTCGCTTTTTGTTATCTGAGGTGAACACGGAATAAAACAACATTTGAATAAAACTTGCATACTTTCATCATTTCCTAATCTGGAAACATTGATTTATGTCTCACCTAATGCACATGAGAACGTCATAAACAAAAACTTTATACAGACACGGGACAACCTATCGTCGGAACTGATATTGTAAATAGCCAAATAGGACAAATTATAGTTTAATTAAAGTTTAGTTTAGACCACTATACCGGTTTATAAGACCGTTCATTTCATAGTGGCTGACCCTCCTCGCAGCCCAAGTGCATGGTTTGTGCAAAAAAGCTAAGAACTTCTGTACAGAGTTCTTTCATCTCATATAATTTATCATTATGGAACATAATATGTCACAATTCCTCTTATTACCAGATCATTTTATGTTATTTTGTGAAAAGTATGTTATCCCAAACTAATTTGTCACTTGTACAACAGTAATTATTCAGTCATTGAAAGTACCACTCATACAGGAACAACACTGTAGGCCTACTGTGTTAAACTGTGTTTGTATATAATCACAAGCTAGGCAAATGGAATCAATCCACAGTTACCTTAAAAAAGCTTAGGTCTACCCGAAATAATGGGATTTGGTGTCAAATCACATTAAATGAATCTATAAACCAGTATTTTTCTTAACTTTACCACTAGGTGGTGGCACCTTCCCACTATCTAGCAACCACAAGCACCAGTTGGCTGATCTTCACAAGTATATATCATTGATTAAAGGACTCATCTGAGGTTAAAGCACCAACAAATCTTGCGAAAACCTATACAAATCATTATTTGTTTTACTATAGGGGACCTTTGATGTTTCCTTAAAATATAGATTGTGGATCTAGTAGTAACAATGTCACACTACACTTCATTATGAAAATATTCATAATATTCTTCAACACATAGAAGAAACTATTTTATTATGTATAGCTGACAAGGTACCATTCAAATTAAAGACATTTTTGCACACTTTTTTTTTGACAAAATACTAGAAACATTTGATAGTGGAAATCTCTGGATGGATCTGGGTCAGCAACCCATCAAATCCAGCCATTATGAAACATAGAATAACAGCCATAAGCTTAAGACAACAGATCTGTGTTAAAATATCCCCCTCCACCAAATGTAGCTGGTTAATCTTTAACTTAACCTGTAACTAAAGAACATTGTTTTGGGACACACCTGGGAAGTTGACCCAAGCTCATCTAAAGCTACAGTAGGTGTTCAGAATAGTTGAAAATGTGGTGAGTGCTGGTGATAACTGTTACATAAGTGCCAACCACAGTGATTACTGTACTAAACATAGCGAGAGGTGCTAAAGATACATGTCCTCACAACACACTGACTGTCAATCTTAACGTGAGTATGTTATATTTCCTAAACATACCTCACCTTAAATAAACATGGCAGCCATATGGCAATCTCTTAAAAGCCAATACGTATCACGTATTCAAAACGGCTATGCGGTTCAATGATTGAATGGAAATACGTCACTGGCTCAAATGCCAGTCTGCCAAGCAAAGCTCCATCTGTTCCAGGGACAGTGATTTCCAGTTCTAACGAACAACAGTATGTGCACCTGTTAGAGGGCGGTTTGGATTACGGGGTGGTCTGTCACTGTCTTAAGACAGTGGGCATTAGCCCTGGGGCCACCCGGTTCAGTTCACCATGCAACCTTACTAGTTACTATGAAACACACGTCACTATGAAGTACAACAAAGATTAAGGTTAGGGTAAGTCAAGTAAGGTCTGCTTGACAAAACCAAATCTTTGACCAAATCTACAAAAAATGTATGAGAAGATGTAGCTTCAGCTTAAGTTTCAACCCTGTTGTTCTTCCTTAGACATGCAACGGAAAAGGCTAAAAAAGAAAAGACACCTGACAAACTGGGCCCCTGATTACCTCAAAGAGCTTAAAGTCTTATGTGTTTGTTTGTGTGTGTGTGTGCTTGTGTGTTGTGCCTAATGTGACCATCTGTGCATGCTCAGTGAGAGAGGAGAAGGAACCTCAAATCCTCCTTTATCCTTTCAGCTCATCAGTCTCGCAAGGTCCGTATCACAGGTAAGACACTGCGCCGTTTGAGAAGCCTGGACCAAACTGTGTTTTCAAGAAACCCTGGAGAAAAAAGACACAAACATGAAAACTGACATTTGGATCAATTGGAGAGGACACTAATTAAGAGACTTAACTGAGACTGTTTTTACATCATTGACAACTTGCGGCTTCAAACTTCCTCGACACGAGCAAACAGGAAAGACAATGGGATGTTCCCCGTCGAAGGGTCAGCTGTTTACAGGGGTGGCAGGCCCTCACATGGCTCTCCCCTCTGCTACAGAGGACCCCCTGAAGCCTGGAGAGGATGAGATACACTGCTTGGGGACCAATGAGGGAGCAAACGATCTTCCATTACCAGCTGAGGAGGAGCCCCCGATGCCAGCTGAAGCACCTGATGTAGCCCCTGGCACAGCCATCGTATCCACTTCAAGGGGCAACACTGAAATAGAGGTAAACTTGAAGTCAGAGGAGAGGGACATACAGCCGGAGCCTTTAGCAATGGGGATGCAGATGAAAAAGGTTGAAAAGAAAAGAAAAATAAAGGGCTCCAAACAGAGCCGACGAAGAGAAAAGGAGAGGATGTCCTCCATTGTACACACCAAGGTGGACCTACCTGTACATATGGTGAAAGCCCACCAGGCAGCCTATGCTTACTTGAACCCCAATATCTCCAAATATGAGACGCTGCTAGGACTGCTGGACCAGGCCACCCAGACACAACTCTCCCTGCAGCCCATGATGACAGCCTTTGTGATGCGCTTTGAGGAGGTCAACCAGGCCCTGGAGGAGATGGCGGAGGAGGGAGAGCAGATGCTGAAAGAGCACGGTGACCACATGGCCTGGCCTTCTGGGAAGAGGGCCTTACCTCCTGTGCCCACTAAGCCCACAGCTAACCCATCTGACCCACCTCCAGACCTCCTGCAGCAGATGCTCCGGCACTCCACAGAGAAGATGAGGCTGGTGGGGAGCTCATTACAAGGCCTGGGAGACACTGCTCTGGAAGAGGCCATGGAGTACTTTGACTCTCTCTCCAAGCTTCTGGGGGAGAGGCTACAGGCCAAGCGGGCAGTAGAGGGACGGCTGACACAGGTGCTTGCACGTGTGGAGGCGGCAGCCAGGAGGAAGTCCAGCCCGGAGGACTCTGCCCTTCACAGCGAGGACAGCGGCATTGGAGGAGAGAACGAGTCTCTGCCGGGCTCGGACCGACACCGGCACCACCGGGGGAGCGCTGGGTCTGGGGGAAACACCCGCACCACACCCCAATGTCCCACTAACGAATGTGACGGGGAAGAGGAGGAGGAAGATGACGATGACGAGGATGAAGAGGAGGAGGAAGATGAGGTTGAGAGGTCAGGAAGGAAAAGGTCAAATTCTTCCCCAGCAGATCCAAGTCAGCCTTTCCTCCCTTCGCCCCCACAGCAAGGTCCCAACCAGCTGCCCAGGCGCCCCCTCACTGCTGCCCCCTCAGCCAGGCCGGCTAGACTGCAACGCTTACAGTCCACAGAATGTGTACACGCCCTCCTGGAGCTGCAAAAGAGCCACAGAGACTTGGATCAGCGCATGAGGAAGATGGCCGACAGAGCAGAAGGAGGGGCCAACTATACTCTGTACAGGGCTGGGCTGAGAAGTCATTCCTCAGGGTCAGCGGTCAGACATGCACTGAAAGGCAACCTTAAGGGAAACCAATCATCAAACCAGTTACCAGCCTTAGTACCCCATCCCCCAGGCCGCAACTCAGTCAGAAGATTGATAAACACCTTTAGCAATGGGGTGGACGGCCGACCCGGCCAAAGCCTGGCCAATATACCTCCAAACATCAGGGGACCTAGGAAGAGTGGGACTCCTTTCTTACCCAACATAGGCATGGGGGAGCAGGGTCTCGTCAACAATGATAATAACAACAACAACAGCTGGCCTGTGGAGGCCAGAGAGGATGTGGACGTGGACAGCCTCCCCCCTCCTCCCCCGGAGGTACTGATGGACAACTCCTTCCAGAGCACAGAGGAGAACACCGGGGAGGATGAGGGGCCGGAGGAGGAGGAGAGGAAGGCTGGGCACACAGCACGCCAACGGAGCAGTGCGTCCCAGCGGCTGAGGGCCTCCATGCGGAATGTGACGGTGCTTCCAAACCGCAGCACTGTCAGCATGTCGAATGCTCGCCCTGTCAGGCAGGACGCTGTGGCGGGGTACCAGGGTCAAGAGCTGCTGCCCGACGAAGAGCAGGATCCTGAGAAAGAGCAGGCTGCTAGCCTCTACAGACAGGCCCGCAAGATCATCCACCTGCGCAATGCCGCAGAGTCCCCAGTAGGATCGGCAGAGCGAGGACTCAGAGGGCCCTCTCCTCTCAGAGCTGGGGTGAGACAGGGGAGTAATGACTACTGTGAGGCGGAGGCCTACTACAGCCCTCTACCGCCCACCAACCCACCTGTGTCCAGAGTCCGCCTACCACCCTCCTGTCCTTCTGTGCACTACAGAATACCCAGCCCCCCAGCCTACAAAAACCAGCCCACCTCTTCACCCCAACCCTCACGCCCAACCTCTCCCAGGGTCTTGACATGGGCAAGGGACTCCAGCTGTGAAGAGAACAGCTCCATGTCTTTCTATGATGCCCGCTCAGTGTTCAGTCAGAATAGACAGACCTCTTCCGACACCTCCACCCTCCCAAGATCCTGGGAGGAATCCTCCAGGGGCCGGATGCCCACCCGCGGGTCACAGACTGCCAGGCGAACCCAGTCTGACAGAAGGCCCAGCCTGACCGAGGGAACTGGCCCTTGTCACAGCAACAACACTAACCCTACAGCATACAACAGGTGAGCATGTGTGTTGTCTGTGTGGATGTTACCAGACATGCCATTTAACCCTACAACGGTTAACTTATACCACAGAATGATGGAGAATACTATGGGGCCACATTAAAACACACTAAAAGAAATCCATGTATCTTTCAACAGAAGTCAAATACATGTCCTTTTTATAGGCTATACAGTACTATACATTATACACCATTTTTGATGTTCATGTGTCTTCAAGTTTCAATATAATGTCCCATAGACATATTATGCTAGAATTATTTCCATGAACACACACAGTAAAGATGGAATTATAAGGTTATAAATGTTGTAACTTCCACTAATGTATGAGACAAGTGTGTCTGAGCATTTCAACTTCTTATAGTGTGAATTAAAAAGTACAAACTGATTTAATTTACGTTTACAAGGTCATCAGTCAGAATTAGTGGATCAAATCAGGTTAAGAGTATTGACATTGCATTCAAGGGTTGTTTGTCATCCACAGGCTCAAGAGCCCTCACAACAACTTAAAGCCAAAGTAGTTGGTTTCCATTAGCAGGTTACCCAACTGCCCTTAGCTACATCCCCCCCCTGAGAGAAGCCACCTGCCTGATCTATTCCTGAGTAGATTACCTGTCTTTCCCCACTCCCCTGGTACAGTTACGAGAAATAGAGCTTGGGTCTCTGGCCCGCTGCCCCACATAATCTCCTCATGGACCAAAACCTCTTCTCTGCTTTTTTCTCATAGGGTGAACGCCATTAGAGTGACAGAAGGGGACAACCAATCAGATCCAAAAGGCATTTCTCCAACAGCCTTGAACACATAGCAGAGCATGGCAGTCCAGAATATGCAGAGGGAATTGGAGGATGGGGAGGGAGCATAGAGGGGGATTATGGATTAGCCAGACTCTGAAGCTAATACCTTTTCTCTTTTTTTCCATTCCCTTTCTACAGTTTAAGAGCAAAGGAGCTTATTCTATGAAAGTGTTTTAGGTACATGCACTACACCTCACTCAAATGGTTTTATTCAAATACCTTGTCAAAAATATTTATATTTGGCCTAATTACTTCAGATACATTATTGATTATACTAATAATAATCAAATAATGATTGGTTCTGGAATTTACAGAAACATTCATATATTCTGAATTGTTTGTTTTAAGGGTGTAGTGTAGCCTACCTTCCATTTTACGTAATGCAATAAGCAACAAAACAACTGATATCACAAATATTGGGCGTGAAGTAGCCCATGTCTAGTTTTTATGTGATGTGTTTTGAACTATTCTTGTTGATTTACATTATTGATTTTCTTATCAATCATTACATGGTATTTGTGTTTAGTCAAACTTTGTGTTTTTGTTTGTTTTTTACATTGGATGGTTCCCAATAAAACATGTAGCCTACTGTGGTTCACGGACTGAGAAGCTAAATGTCAAGCAGTAGACCAGCAACATGTTTTAATGCGTGTGCAAATTGTATAGCCCGTATGCAATGCTATTTCTGGGATAGTCAGCATTACACTAACGTGCGAAACCAACAACATGAAGGTATTTTTCTGTGCATGGCCCAGCTTGGTTGCAGTGATCAAAGTAGGCTACCAGTCATCTATCAGATTCAGAGGTCGATATCGTTCTTTGGTAGTCTACAGCAAGAAGGAATTATTTATTTGGTCGTATGGCCTAGGCCTACTTATAACAATTAACTTTAGATTCATGAAGGGGCGAAAACGTGATGTAAACTTTCTGTACCAACTTTCAGTTCAATGAAACTGGATGAGCATCACATATTCGTATCCCAGCTCTGTAAAAATAGCCTACCAATAGCTTGGAATGAAAGATGAATCATAGATATGTCACGCACTTGTTGCACTAAAGTGTTCTGAGTGTTCTCTCTAAACTTCTAATCCAGTTACTATTCCACCCATCCAGAGTTCATGGCCGCGATCTCTAGGCTATTTGTCACCCCATACACTGAACTCAGTCATACGTGGTTGGAAGGGAATACCTCCATGACTCAAAATAGCATCCGACATGACACACCAAGCGTAGAATTGCGTAGGTAGAACCGCCCCTTGTATCCTCCGCCTGGTCTAGCCCTAGTTGCCAAAGGAACGGGCATTCTTAGCAATACAATTACACTCTTCCAGCTGAGCTCCAACATCACCGGTGCCAATGGTGTAATTGGGGGAGCCAACGGATATGAAGAGACGCACAAGTTAAAGATATCATTTGAAATAGCGTTTCTACAGCCAATGAGAGCAGCGATGCTCGTGAACATTGCAAAAAAAAGAGAAGGTTTGAAAACTCAAATGTAACTGGAGTCTTTACTTTTTCTTCTGCGCCCCCCCCCAGATTTCTGTCGCGCCCCGGTACCGGTTTTACCAATTGAAAAACGACTATGTTTATTTTAGATGAAGCTCAAATCAGCACATCTCTCTCCGCGCGCTCGCATTAGGTGTGGAAGTCAGTAACTGGGATCACATCAAACCCAGAATGTGCATGCATTAGGCAGCTGTGGCCTATACGGGGACCAGTTCTGGTGGGCCAGTTTGGATCAAAGTCTAGGGCCTGTCTTTCCTCCTAGTCCGTCCCTGCCGGTCCGTGAAAATATGTCTTACATGAAACCGGTCCGTGGCGCAAAAAAGGTTGGGGGCCGCTGCCTTAAGGCTTCCCCAGTGTATGGAGAGGGATTGTGGACAAGGTAGCTAAATATGTCAGCAAACGTCACATTTGGCGGGTTTTTACTATAGGCCTACTTTAGTAGAGTAAGCAGTTCACTTGTCAGTAAATAAGCATCACAATCTAAAGTAGGCTATGCCTATCTATCGTATACATTATTTTAGCTTTTCGTCGGTGGTAGGCCTAAGGTGTGCTATTTTCGTGTGCGACATCATTTATCCATTCTCCCGAATGTTTAAAACGTCTGGCTCCGCACATGATTAACACTAGGAGTAGATCAACCAGTCTCAAAAATTGTAGGCCTATCTATATGAAAAAGAATAGGCTACGGTCACTTTCCGTAATGATAACGCCCCCCCCAAAAAATGTTCACTGCCCCCCCCAGTCAAAGCAGGCTGCATCCGGCCCATGCTCTGAAGACATTTTAAAAAATGTTTTAAGATTCACGAAGTGTGTGTGTGTGTGTGTGTAGGGGTTACATGGGCCATGACGTTGTAGTAATTGACTTTTAGGAAATTATCGTACTGTGTTAACGTTCAATCACCATGGTAACATGATGACACATTGAAGATGTCATAAATGCATTCCCTGTTTATAAATGACAAGCATTGATGAATTATACTCAGATCCATGAACACATCATAAAGGTAAGACCTCGATCCTAAATTAAACATGTAAGCTACTTAATAATGTACTTTGAATAGCCTATATGTGAAAAACAATCATATCTGCGCTCATGAAACACATAATGTAAGATCTCGATCCAAAATTAAACATGTAAGCTACTTTAAAAAATAAAATCAACTTTAAATATATTTGAGGGTGGCCGCGGCCGCGCAAGAACCTCGCAAACCTCGGCCAAAAGATGGCCAAATTCATGTTTACGTCTACTGGGGGATAGCCAAACAATAATTAGGATATAGAAAACATTTTCACAATGTTAGCCTTTTAGTCGAAACATAGCAGATTTACAAACTGGCTTTTTCCAGTTTGGCCTCCAATCCAGACCATTGTTCTACGTCATAATGATTAGAATGTTAGATGAACGCAGTGACGTCTGATATTTTCTCAACACATCAGTAGCACAGCGCGCACTTATTGTTATGCATCTTTCATGAAATATCTAAATTTTCTATTTATTATGAATGTAGCAAAGGAACAATGAATCCTGATACGAAAAAAGACAAGGTAGGTCAACCTTTCAACACTATTAACACTGTTGACTGATATGGCTATCCTGATCCTATCCTTGTTCGTGGAGTGAACTCAATATAGTTTGATTGTTTCACAGGAGCCTTCTGAACAAAGCATGATTGAGGAGAAGCATCGAGACGTCCTCAGGGCCACAGCTGAGGCTGAGAAGCCCACCGTCAGAGAGAGGAATCTGGCTAAGATTGAGAGGATAAAGATGGAGAGGAGAGCCTTTCAGAACACTTTAGAGGAGCTTCAACAGAAGCTCCTGACGGAAGTTAAAGCTCGTGTTACAGCAGAAGAAGCTCTGGCCAGGGCTCGGACCACCCTGCGGGCCCACGACGCAGCCAAGTTGAAGGCAGAAAGAGCCGCCAGCCTCGCAACAGCAAACGTGGTGTACTTCTCAAGAGCCCGACAGGAGCTAGAGGATGGTCTGACCTCTCACCTCAGAGCCTGGGAGAAGGAGAGGCAGGACCTGACATTTCAGAGGAACCAGGCGGTCGAATCCCTGAAGTGGTCCGCGCGGGCACTTACTCTGGCCACAGCCAAGCTGCTGGAGTCGGGACACACAGTCCCCAAACCAGCTCAGCTCGGGGGAGAGTTCCAGACAAAGACCGTTGGCCTCAGAGCTGAAATTTGTGCAGCCCAGACAGACAGAAAAACGGGCGAGGTTGAATTGAACATATTCAGGACGAATTTCAACACGCTGGAGAGATACCTCAGAGCAGAAATTGCAGAAAAGAATGGGAAGATCATCCGCCTTTCCAGTGAGAAGAAGGAGGCCTTCCAGCTGACGCAGAAGGCGGAACAGGACCTGGAGGCTTTTAAAGCGAAGCTGAGAAAAACGGGCGAGGTTAAATGGAGTATGTTCAGGACGAATTTCAACACGCTGGAGAGATACCTCAGAGCAGAAATTGCTGAAAAGAATGGGAAGATCGTCGTCCTTTCCAGTGAGAAGAAGGAGGCCTTCCAGCTGACGCAGAAGGCGGAACAGGACCTGGAGGCTTTTAAAGCGAAGCTGGTGGAGATGGACAGTGTCATGACCAGCTTGCAAAACGACTCGAAGGAGAAGGACATGCGCTGCCATGTTTTGGAAAAGGCCCTGGACAAAGCTGCTGACCAATCAGCAGCCTGCAGCTCTGCAGAAACGGCTGAACATCAGCAGCAGACTGAGGCTCTGCAGAAACAGGCTGAACAATCAGCAGCAGACCTGAAGGCTCTGCAGAAACAGGCTGAACAATCGCAGCCGAAAGCTCGCAGAAACAGCTGACATCAGCAGACTGAGCTCTGCAGAAACAGGCTGAACAATCAGCAGCAGACCTGAAGGCTCTGCAGAAACAGGCTGAGCAATCAGCAGCCGACCTGGAGTCTCAGAAGAAAGCAAAAACAGAAGAGCTGAAGGAGTGCCAAGAACAGATTGAACTCCTTCAGCAGCAACTGAAGCGGCCAGCTGAAAAAAGGTGCCAGTCGCAGGAGACCCAAACCGAGGTAGTCCAGTCGTGTCCAGGGCCTAAACTAATCCTTTGTGTGCATAGAAACAAGCCTTCTAATATGTCCTGTAATGCATATTGGAGTGTAAACCCTGCATGCTCCCTTGTGTACTGGGGTAAATGTGTTATTATACTTTGTTTTTTTCAGAAAAGTATCGGCAAAAGGAAAAAGAAGGGTGGCTGCTTTGGCCCGCTGATGTTCTGGAGAAAATCCCAGCGTGTATAGAGAGATGTTAACACCTTCATCCTCCGCCCTCGCCTCCTCCCTCCCTACAACCCTCCTCCACCACAAACCACCACCATCTCTACCCTCCTCCACCACAAACCACCACCATCTCTACCCTCCTCCACCACAAACCACCATCATCTCTACTCTCTACCACAAACCACCACCATCTCTACCCTTTGTTTTTGTCTTCTAGGCAGTGCGTCGCCCCAATCGCCCTTATGGACAAGCCGCCCCTGATGTCTACCCTCTTCTACCACAAACACACACACACATATCACCCTAACACCCTAACCATTGACACATGAGCATGCAGCTCAATAAAAGATGCCTCCAAAAACTTGGGGTCTTGCTTCTTCCTTCCTCATGATAGTCCTGTAAGCCTGTGTACGACGGGTGAAACTGACCTAGTAGATAAACTTTCCATGGAATCACATGACATGGAATGTGTTCAAGAATGATAGTTATGAAGCTCTGTGTGTGTATGTGTGTGTGTGTATGTGTATGTGTGTGTGTTTGAGTCATCTGGGGTTTTGTCACACTGAGGAAGGCACACAGCTGCACAGGTCAGCATGAGACCCGGAGTGAACAGGGTGGTTGCCATGACACCCAGCTGACTCTTGGCTCAAGACACGACACCTGGTACCTGAGGGTCCCTTACAAACCCACACGACGATGGTGGTGGTTTGTGGTAGAAGAGGGTAGAGATGGTGGTGGTATGGGGTTTTTACTGGACAAGTCAAGGCAGAGACTGACACGAGGTACAAAGAAACATTAGCAATGAGACTTTGAAACACAAGGGCTAAATACACTGGGGCTAGATTGATAACAGCTGCTGTCAATCAGGGCTGGGGAGGTCAATCACAGGCAGGGTATGAGACACTGAAATGAGAGGAGAGGGGAGTACACACACATAACCAAGACATTGATTGATTAATTAATGAATTGATTACAAAGCAAGTAATTCGATTATTTCGCTTGACTGTACGAGTTCTTACAAAACCAAATGATCTTTAAACAAAACATTGTGGGACAGTGAAATGTACGCGGATCACTGAGCAATGCCCTAATCCAGTTTTATATGCGTTTAGGTCATGGATTGTAGATGGTATGTCAGGAGATGATTTGTACACGTACACGGAAAACTAACCTGTTAATAGCCATAGAGACGTAGACACTAAAATATACAGATAAACATACAAACTGACAGATAAACACAAACACAGAAAATACAGTCTGACAGGACTAGAGATTTAGTGTCATTCAGTGTTGCTATGTTTTCACCAGCAGGTGGTGCTCTATGTCTTGGGCGTTTTCCTTCCAATGGTTCATCTCCTCACAAAATGATCTAAGGTGCAATGATTTCTCATTCAATATTATCGCTTGCTATGCCTAGAAACCAGGCCTGAAACATGAAATTATCTTTCTACACTTATCCTAGAAACCTAAAATACTATTAGCTATTTGTGTTCACTTGGCTAGTAGCTGAGAGGTGGGATACATTACTCTGCGATGTGGTTACTAGTAAATCCTTAATCTGCTGCTGTACTTTCTAAAAGCTATGTTTTCATGTCGCTTTGGATGAAAGCGTCTGCTAAATGAATAAAATGTGTCATGTTTATGTCTATCCAAAAACCCAATTCACCCAGTCCCACACCTATACAAGTTATTTTCAACAATATCAATAGTCTGCATTCTTAGAGGCAGTAAAAGATGCAGTAATCATTTATTTCGTCCTGGTTCTGAGCTCAGTGTAAACGCTGGAGGGGCTGTTGGACGTTGTCTGGCTGTAGTTCTGCCTCCCTATAGGCCAGGCTGAGTCCCTGGGTATTGTATTGGAGGCCCCTGAGATTACATTACAGATAGAGATGGAAATCAAGGCTCCTACAGGACAGGGGCACCAACATAATATTGTTGTTCAATAAGAGCGAGTCTCATTCCAGAGAGGAATTTTTGTATTTTGGTTGAGCCTTCCTAGGATATTGCTGTGCCATATAAGGATTATACCGCTCAGCATTGCTGTGGTTACTTACATGATGTCTTTCTTCAATCCACAAAGCAGTCAATAGTTTCTCTACAACAAGACAGATATATTAACTGTGTCTGTGCGTTCGTAAACAGTCCCCACAAGGATAGTAAACTAAGAAAAAATGGTGGTGACATTTTCTTCAAGTGTTATTTCTAGGGGCTTAGAATTACATTAAGGGTTGGGGTTAGAGAGGTTAGAGATAACACGATTCATAATGGGAGTGAATGGGTCCTCACAAGGATGGTAAAACAAACCTGAGTGTGTTTGTCTACGGCTGTGTGTTTGTGGTATGCATGAGCTTGTGTGGGTGAGTGTTTGTATGTGTGTGTGTTTAATGATGTGTGTGTAGCGTGTGTGTGGGCCTGTGTGTGACACATGTTCTCTGAGTGGCTCGGGGTCACAGTGGGCGATGCAGGGAGACGTGAGGCAGGACTGCTTCTCTGCGGTTCACACAGAGGAAATCTCATATTCCTGTCGGCCAGGAAGAATAAACACATGTGAAACCACCAGAACCTGGCTCTGGGCCTGGACAGCTCTGACGCAGGGGAGCAGGGAACCAGCAATGTGATCACCCAGGCAACATCGTTTAGTAAGTATTACAAGTATAAGTACAAACATGCTTACCAATATTAAAGTTGTCACTATGTGAATACACAAAATGAGTACATTTTAAGAACCCATCCAATTATTTAGAAAAAGTGAAATGCGATGAAAATAAATTAAGCTCTCATTTAACACATTCAGATTCGATTTAAGTATACTCTTTTTTCACTTGGGAACTAGACATCTGTCTGATGACTCCTATAAGGTGGTTTTCGGTGAGATTCTGTTAGCATTCTTCTCAATTCTCATCTTCACTTTGACTGTGCAATCTAAGTTCAGAGTCATGACATTACGTGCTACACCGTCTGACAAAATATACTGGACAATCTATACAATGTCTAGGCCATGATGCGTAAATCTATTTTGCTGGTATGTTGAGATGTTGGCTGCATGGCCTGTTTACTATTCAGACTGATAGAAATTCAGTTGAACGTAACACCTCTTTCCTCACTCAAGATTTGAGATCAAAACATTTAGCCAGTCTCAAGATGTCTTTGGTCCTTTCCTGTGTTCCTCGGAGAGTTTCCCTCCGCCGCCTCTCTGTTCTCTCAACACATCTGGATGCATTTATCTGTTATTCTCCACCTCCAATGTGGTCAACATCTGTCTGGCTGCATCGCATTGGGTGCTCATCTGCAGTCAACTTATGAATCACTACAACACTGTTAGCAGACACACTGTGTGCTCTCTCTCTCTCTCTTTCTCTCAAACTCCCCTGATGTTCTGCTGGAGACATCTCTTCTGCTGTCTCTCACTCGCTCTCTCTCTCTCTTTCATCTCGTTTTTTTCTGCTCTTCCAGCAGGTCAAAGAGAGAAACCCAGTGTACAGACGGACAGTTTAGGAACCACAGGGTATGTATGTTACCTAAGCCTATGGAATTGCGTGAGTCTGACCTCTGACCCTGTAATCTATGTTATTTAATCCCCGTGTAAGAGTATACGGACAGATTGATGATTGTGTTCAGAATAGCCTAGAGCTGAGAGATGCTTGGGAGATAGCAGCAATGAGTAAACTGTTGTCTTTTAAAGTCTCCTCTCCACAGACAATAACTTCATTATAACAACACAATTATTTTTTATAAATCACAAACAATGCTGCAATGATGTCTGTCAACCTTTGATAAGTGATATATTGAAGTCTGAATTCCTACTTGATACATTTAGCAGATGCTTTTATCCAAACCAACACACATGGGGGATTTGAACCCCTAACCTTTTGATCTGCTATTGAAAGCCCCACCACTGAGCTCCACCCGTCTCATTTGATATAGCTACACTAACCCTTCAAGTCCCATCCAGACCCTGGTTCCAGCAGTGAAACATCTGGACCAAAAGCCCAGCCTTCCTATTCCTGTCGCTGTGTACTTTAGTGTCTGTGGTGTAATGACAGCAGTTCATGTTACTGTAAACAAAGTGTCCGGCGACTCAAAAACTTGCCAGTTAGCCGAGGATGTTTCTGAGGTTGTTCTCATAGAGATAGGGAGGCCAGCTCAGCTTTATCGCCATGACACTCTCCACTTCTGACACTCTCCACTTCTCACTGCCTCTCTCCACTTCTGACTCTCTCCATTTCTGACTCTCTCTCCACTTCTCACTGCCTCTTTCCACTTCTGACACTCTTCACTTCTTACTGCCTCTCTCCACTTCTGACTCTCTCTCTTCACTTCTCAATGCCTCTCTCCACTTCTGACACTCTCCACTTCTGACTCTCCTCTTCTGACTCTCCACTTCTGACTCTCTCCACTTATAACTCTTCACACCAAACTTCACTTCTAACTTTCCCACCGATGGGGCTATCCATACAAACTCTTTCATCCACGTATCTGTGTCTGCCTCCAACAGGGCTAGCAGGTAGGAGCTCTCAGTCAGAGAATAAACACCACATGGTCAAATAAAAACATTCTGCCTTAGAGTTGATATTTATGAAGCATTATTGGAGCCAGATTTCTAGTGGTGTGTGGAGGCTTTGTGCCCTGAAGGAACAGTGTGTTGTGGTGTCTGGGTGTTTCTGGTTCCAGACCAGACAGAAGCACCAACACAGTCACCAGAACCCAGAAAATACAACTCCTCCTGGGCCACAACACTGAACAAGACAGCCTCCTTCCAGCTTGCATGGGTCTCTGCACGACACCACATATTAAAGTAACAACATTAAGGTTGAAACGGGCCTACCTCAAGTTACACTAAAGAAGTTGTTTTATGTTCGTGATTTTCTCTTTTTTGAAACGAGGATGTCTTGAGACGTGAAGTGTGGAATAAGGACACTTCCAAGTGAGACACACAATGAATGCAACATCTTTTATATTCTTCATCGTAACTGTCACAACATGTTCATAGAGCACTTTAGTAGAGATAAAAGGACAGGTGATTGTGCTGCTGGAGCGATGTGAGGCAAGTGGTTTCCCTTTTGACGGCAGACGCCCGCGGTCCTCAGTCCCAGCAGGGCACCATGTGGTATCGTTTCAAAGCTTCAATAAACTTAAAAAAACAAACAAAAAAAACCACAAATAAATACTGTACAAGATCATATGCAATACTAGTTTTCAGAAATCACAAAAGATAATGACAGAACATTTACGTACATACTTTTACAAAGTTAATACAGGATTTCCGGCGAGTTTTTCCCTTCACAAAAACACTAATATAAACAAATGACTTAACATGGGTACATTTTATATTCATCCATACGGTATATCATTCGTATGCATTTATATATAGTGTATATTAAATAAAGTGCCTTCTTTTGAAAACTTACATTTCAAAATGTAAAGCATGCTTGCAGTACATTTCAAAATAGAATTCCTGAAAGAGGTTTCGAGCACAAACATGAAGCCAACAGTTTCAACAGCGGTGAACAGAATATTCAACCGTGATTACATTTAACATCAACGTTTACATTTCTTGCAAAAACCACAAACAAAAGAGCATCGTTTCATTACCCTAACGCGGCTAACGCTCTCGTCCTCTCATCTCTCTGTGACCTCTGTGTCCCGCTGAGGAGAACGTACAAGCTGGATGCTCTAACACTGGTCCACAGGTAAAGTATAAGGACTAATCTTCATCACTGTCAGTGCCCCTGAGAAAACTGTAGAAACGCCCCAGAATGGCTCCATGCGTTCAGAACACTGAGTACCAACAGTCTCTTCTTCTCAGATGTTGGTTTATCTTGACTGACACGGCAGTCGCCTTGGACTTGTTTGTTGGTTCAATCCTAACCGGCCCCTTCAGGTTTTCCACAATCCAAGCATTCTACTTTAGTTAAACCTACTCAATCATCCCTTCCTCTTAGCAGCATAGTAAATCGTTATAGTTAGAATTTGACATTTCCCCCCTCATCTTCCTACATTTACATCACGTCATATCACATCATGCTTTAGTTCCACATAGTAAAATCATATCGGCCAGCCACAAAGAAATACCAAAACACTGACAGAAAGCTAGCAATGGAGGGCCATGCTTACATGCACACAGAATCACGGGATCAGACAGCGACACTCATGATGATCATGACGAGGCGTGACAGGTCGGCGAATGTTATAACACGGCTTCTTCTGGTTCGTTCTCTTTCCGTTCCACGAAGGCTCTGGGAGAGAGAGACGCTGCGCCAAATCCTAACTTGAGGGGGAACACCCCCCCACTCTCGTCTCACACTGGGATCAAACCACTCACGTCTGCATGCCAACATCTCCCCAGTCTCAAGTTAGGATTGGGCCCAGGCCCCCTGGCTCCGCCCTGCTGGGTGCTGGTGGTGTGTTCTGGCTCCTCAATACTCCCTGGCCTCCTCCAGCTCGTTCATAAACACGTCCTCGTGCGGGTTCTCCGGGCATCCGGGGCCCTTGTTGGGGGGTCTCACGGCGTGGAACCGGCTCCAGTCCCCCTTGCACAGGATCCACGGGAGAACGTCCACCTTGAAGTGCAGGTCGGGGGAGAACTCGGTGCTGATGAGGTTGGGCGTTCCCGCGCCCTTCCCCCTCGTGATCAGGCGGCCGCGGTCGTCGTAGCAGCAGTGCTGCGCGGCGAGGGTCGTCACGTCGCCGGAGAGCGCCGAGCGGACGCAGCTCCTCGCCGACGGCTTGTAGACGTCCAGGCGCTCCTTGGGGCTGCTGGCGTCGCGCCAACGAAAGGCGCGGCCCTGCTGCTCGTCGTAGATGCTGACCACGGTGTAGGCGGTGGCGGAGGGGTAGGAGCAGGGGCAGGACGGCAGCTCGGACAGCATCTGGCGCAGGTACCTCTGCAGGAAGTCGCTCTTGCAGTTGAGCCACTTCTCACAGCTGTCCACGTCTGGGGGGAAAGGGGGGGCGAAGCGTCGCACGCGTCAGGGTTCGAAGGTCATTTGGGATTGTTGTTGTCGTTGTTGTTTGTAATGTGTTTGCCTGTGGTTACCTGTGCCGAAGGGTTCCGTTCCGTTCTCCATCTCGAAGGGGAAGGGTTCCACCACTGTGTTCACAGCGCCTGTGAGGAGAACACCAGATATACAGTACTGTTAATGCACGGTGCCACGTAGCTGAGATGTGGTCACATTACAGTGTAAATACAGAATGCCTGGTAAATACAGGCTATTCCTCCACTCTGATCGCCTGACTGCTGTTAGAACTATGCCCTTTGAATCTGTGATTTTCTGCTGAACTTTCTGTATGCACTGTTTGTCGTTGCCGCTTGGATAAAAGCATTCGCTGAATGAAGACCAGGTTCAGAAGCAGTCTCCTGGTCAGGAACTCACCTGGACAGGCCTCCACATCACACCTGGACGCCTCAGTCAGCGTGCAGGAGTACCCACAGGGCCTCGTTCTCTTCCTCTCTCCGTGTCCACAGGTGGCCGAGCAAGGAGTCCAGCTGGTCCACTCCTCCATCTCCTCCTTCTCTGCAGGGACAGCGAGCAACACGTCAGCTTCACTTCACTTGGAGTGATTTCTTCTGTTTTTACAGTCACGTAGCCAGAGTTCGCTTTCCCCCCGTCTGTTTTTGTCCCGTCACTATATGTTTATGGTTCTGCAAGCCTTGATCCGACTGCTTTATGACAAAACATTGTGCCATTTAAAATGTGAGATTTATAGATGGGGAATGTGCTGCCGTGTCCTCTCTCGTCCTTCTCCCCCCTCTCCCTCCCTTCCCCCACTGCTATCTTCCCTCTCCCCTTCTCCCCTTTATAGTGCCGCTCTCCCCCCCCCTCTCTTCTCTCCTCTCGTCTGTTGTACTCTCTTCTCCTCCCTCTCCTCTGGCCCCATCCTCTCTCCTCACCCCTCCTCTCCCTTCCCCTCGTGCTATCTCCCCTCATTCCCCTGTCCTCTCCCCTCCGTTCCCCTCACCCCTCCTCTCCGCCTCTCGTCCCCCTCGCAGTGGAGCCGTGCAGTCAGAAATGAAGGCACGCTGCTCTTTTTCCCACCAGAGTGAACGAGAATTAAGAAAAAACAACAATAGAGGCGCAATGTTGTGCGCGGCCCTGAAAGCCCTCCGAATTCTTGAACCAGCTCAATAGGGCCGGCCGTGGAGGGCTGGCGGGGTCTGGGGCCCGGAGGATGAAAGGCAAAGCCCGAAAGGCCCCTGTCATTCCCTGTTCCCAATCTGCCCTCTAATTGTCCGCAGGCAGTGGGCTGTTTAGTCCTGGGGAACAGCCTCTGGCTCCGGCTGCCATTAGCGAGTTTGTCGGGCCCATCTTCAAAAGGCCGGCCTCTGCAGCAAGCAGGACCAGTGTCGACTTCAAAGGCCACCCGATCCAACAATACCCTGGCGGTCGAGCGCTGACACTCTTTCCCTGCTCACCCGCTAAGTCAATCTCTCTCTCTCGCATTCTCTCTTTGTCTCTCTTTGTCTCTCTCTCTCTCTCTCTTTGTCTCTCTCTCTCTCTTTGTCTCTCTGTCTCTCTCTCACACCATCAGTCTCTTTTCTTCCTCCACTCTCTCTCTATCTATCTCTCTCTTTCTTTCTACGTCTTCCTCTCTTTCTCCTCAAACTTGTTCTCTCTTCATGCACCTCAGACATTATCAAACACTTCAACTTCTAAATGTCCAAGACCGTTGATTTAGAAGAGCCCCTGACCTCAATGAGTGCGTAGGTCATCAGTAAGCTATACGTCCGTGATTCTTACCGTAGTAGCTCTGCGGAGCGTCCCAGCCCTCGTTCCAGTCGCTGTCCCAGTCCTCCTCCCCCCCGGCTGGGAAGGGGCTCCTCGCTGCCGTACTCCAGGGGGTAATCCTCCTCCTGCTCCTCCTCAGTCACGTCCTCCAGACCCGAGCGACCCGTGCCGTCTTCGCTGGAGTCGGCGTCCGTGTAGCCCCAGAACAGAGGCCAGAACAGCTTCTTCCCCCCCAGCAAGTCCACCATGGAGGCGGAGGAAGAGGAGGGGAGCCAGTCTTTATCCTTGGATAGATCCATATCCACCTCCATTTGAGGGTCGTCCACCACTTCGATGGTCACCTGAGAGGAGACAGGAGAGCAAGAAGGGAGATGAGATGTTTGCATTTGCTCTGTAGTCGTACACTCTAACCACTGAGATAGCCTACCTATCTGTCTCTCCTCTCTCTTTCTCTCTTCAAAAATACATTTGATTTTGATTTCAGTATGCTCTTTTTCCACTTGGGTCACCTGTATGTTGGGGTTCTGGGAGTTGATGTCAGCGTTGGCCAGGTCTGGAAAGTTCTTGAGGTCCAGGACGAAGGGTCTGTTCTCCTCCTCGGGCGGAGGTAGGACTCCCACGAGGTGGGGAGGGGGCAGGACCTCCGATGGGTGGGAGGGGGCCTGGGGCTGGGCCCCCAGGGGGTGGGGTGGGGATATGACCTCCAGGGGGTTTGCAGGAGGCTGGGGCAGGGCTCTCAGGGGGTGGTGCTGGGAGGGGGGTGGAGGCAGAGCCCCCAGGGGGTGGTGCCTGGGTGGGGACCAGCGTCGCTGCGGGCCGTGGCCCTCTGGCAGAAGACTCTGCACCTGGTTTTGTTGCTCCAACACCTGATTCTGCTGCTCCAACACCTGGTTCTGCTGCTCCAACACTTGGGGGTTGTGAAGGACCCTGTTGTGGTGGAGCTGATGTGCCTGGCGAAAAAAATGAAAATGATCACATTTGATTTCCTGGAACACATGCTTTTATCCAAAGCAATGCACAAATAGGGCATGTAGACAGTACAGAAGGAGATTAAGGATCACAAGTAGACAGTTGAACGATATTTTGGCGGTCAGAGAGGAGGAAAGGTTTGTATTATGATGAAGATCAAAGGGAGTCTAGAGGCTGTGTAATCTGCTGAGACATGTGCAAGGCAGATCGTTATGTCATGTGTGAGCAGTAATGACAGCCCAGTGATGACTCAGGGGAAAATAACTACTGGTATGTCGCTCGGTGGAACAACACACCCTAGCAACCTGTTTGATGGTCAGTGTAATGACTGGCTTAATGAATCCAGAAATAGATATGGTACTTGTGCCAGTAAACGCAGGAGTTTTTTTCCCAAACTGGGGCTCTTAAAAACATTGAGGATAGTGACCAACTGACCAACCCCCGGACATGTCTCTGTTTTCCCACAGCAACAGTGGCACCCAGGCCTTTGACAAAGACAAGTCTGTGCCAGGATGTCCCATTCTAATGAGAGGGGCTGGGGGGTGACTGGCGGAGGCTGGGGGAGGGGGAGGGAGACTAGGGGAGTCTGGGTTAGGCTGGGGGAGATACGGGAAGCCTGTGGGAGGCTGAGGGAGGCTGGAAGAGATCGGGGTAGAAGGTGGGAGATCGGGGGGTACTGCTTGGGACCCTTGGGTAGATTGTCCTGACTGCCAGAACCTGCTCTGTGACCTTTCGTCCTCTGCCACGTCCTTTTCACAGTCAGGTCAAAGGTCAAGGTTCATACACCCTGACTGACTGAATAGGGGCTAGAGGCTTGAAAAAGAGTGTAGGGTGAAGACATTGTATCCTTGGAGTTATGATTGAACACTATCCAGAGATGTGTAAGCCTCTCATTCAGACCAGGGGAGGTCGGTCTAGCTCAGTGGTAGAAGATTTCACAGCAGATCTTGAGGTCTGAGGTTCTAACGGCCCCCCTGTATGTCGCTTTGGATAAGAGTGTCTGCCAAACAAATACAATTCGGTATGTTATTCAAACCAGCCCTCTCCTTCCTGTACTGTCTCACCAGCTCAACAAAACAGCCCAACAACTTGACAGGCGCTAAGACCTGGGGCTGCGTCATCCTCAGGTCTGCAGTACGGTGGCATTTAACACAATGAAGCTGAGAGACAAAACCCTTTACGTGGGACAAAAGCGGTTGAGAAGTTTGCGGTGTTCGAGAACCTGGAACAAAGCGTTCCGGCTTGCTGTCACACCAGAACCATGAGAACAAATGATGGGAGATGGTTGGATGAGAGGCCTGTCAAACTTCATGAGGGAAGGTGATTGGCTGAAGGAATTTCCGTCTTCCATCCGGGTCCGATCCGTTTCCAGGAGCATTGCTATGGACACCAACGTTTAGGAACACCAGACTTCTTTCCTCATCCCTTCTTTTGACTAACCTGGACACTACATTCAGTGAACTCTGGATCCATTTAGGGCTGACAGTGACACACATTCAGCTGAGAGAGGAGGTTGATGTAGTCACAACGGCCACAGCGCTGTTCAGGAGTCGGGGTGGTGGGGGGGTAAAGATGGTGGTGGGGGGATTGGGGATGGTGGTAGAAGGGGGGTCAGGTCATGGTGGGGGTGGTTGGGGGGTTGGTGAAGGGGTCGGGCAGGGGAGTAGGGTCACATGGGGGGGCTAAGTGGCGTAGCAGCCCTGATTTATGTGGCCACAGATATATCAAAGGGGCTCTACACTTGGCTGTTTCCAAACCATTACAGAAGAACAATAAACCATGAGGCCTCTTTGATCGCCTCCGCCCTCCCTCCCAAACGTGGAAAAAAAGTAAAAACAAAGAGCAAACTTGTAGGACGGATAGAGAGCGGGTGAAGGGGGGGGGGCACGCACACTCCAACCTCCCCTCACTCCGAGATGAAGGAAACCAACAACAGGAAATTCCACATTAACACAGAAAAGCTCCAACGTAAACAATGGGAGAAACGACCTCTGACCTCGTTCTAGTGTGAGAGCTGCTGAGGGGTTGTCCTGGTTATGTAAGGCTCTCGCTGTTGTGCTGCTGTACTGTACTGTACTAAGGACTTATCACACCCTCCTCCCTCCCCCTCCTCCCACCCATTCCCCCTCTTCCCAACCCTCCCCTCTCTCACCCCTCCCTCCTCTCTAACCTCCCCACTCTAACATCCTGCCCCTATCACACCCTCTGACCTCCCCCTCCTTTCCCCCCTCCCTACTCCCCCGTACCACATACACCTGGTCAGTGAGAGAGTTGCACAGTCACCATGGGTCCAATCTTAGCCCAGAACGCACAATCCTTTACCCCATTATGTTATCTCCTCAGAGGTCTATCTCTCTTCTCTTCTCTCTTTCTCTGTCTCTCTATCGTTTCTCTCTCTGTTTCTTGTTCTCTTTCTGTGTTGCTTTCTCTCTCTCTCTCTCTCTCTCTCTCTCTCTCTCTCACTCTCTCTCTCGCTCTCTCTCTCTCTGACATACATCAGTCAGGCCTAAATAGATCAACTTAAAGAAGCATCCAGTGCAACATGACACAGGAAATAGAGGTTAAAAGTTAGGGTGTGAGAGCATATTTTTCCCTGGCTTGTCTTCTTTCTCTTATTTTGATTTGGACCAGAAAAATGCACATGTCACTGTGTGCGTGTGTGTGTGTTTGTGTGTGTTTGTTGGACTGTGAATTATGATAGGTGTTCCAATAAACACAGAGATGTGTATGTTTGTCACAGAAGTACCATTTTGAATATGAAAACAAACGTATAAGTAGTGCGAATTCTACCAATATTCACACCTGCAACATTTTAAACAAAAACTAACAAAAAAGTAAGATCATCTATGCATATTCTATGATAGATGCAATCTAGATGCATGTTATATATTATAGCCTAATGTATAGTAAGTTGTCTTACCTGTAACGACACTCCATTGTTCAGCTTACTTGCAACATTATTGTGCTTCGTGGGAAACCCACAAACGGAATTGGATAAAAGTATTAGAAAGATGAGAATAAGCATCAAGATCTTCCCGCCGAGATTACACATTCTCCACAGACGGGACCACTCAGGGCTAACCGGTAAAATCTGCGGGTCGTCAGAACAAGCCAACGATTTCTTTAGTTCTCGATTTTTTGTTGGTAGAAAAGTTGTTCTCTAGCTCTCATCTCTTCTCTACTGGGAAGTTGTTTCTGGATGAGTGAAGTATTGACCTCGGGCAGACCTGAAGTCTCAAATTTAAATTGATGCGCTCTTATGTCCTAGGGTGCCCGACGCACTACCCGCAACAACCCTCGCCACAAATCTCAAGGTAGTTTCTCTGCTCTGCCAGTACCGCGCGCTTAGCTCGGTGTCTGTCGCGCTTCAACTTTCCCCAAACAAGCTAATGAGAGCTATAAGTACCAAATCCTTCAAAGTGCCCACACAGTTCTCCCGTCCGCACCGCTGCACCTTCATTCAACTACTTAAGGATGCGCCGACTCATTTCACCGTGGGTGGGTGGTTTCTTCCAATACATCAACATCTGGAGTTTAGACGCCGTACGCGTTTCAACTCTGACGCTATAATACCCGACTTGAAGCGCGTTATCCACGCAGGTTACGCATCCCAGAGACAGTCGCTTCTGGTGGCGGCCCGCTCACTCACGAAACTGAGAGCGAGAGGAGGTCACTGCAGATAGCTGCAAATCCACACATTTTCACTCATTCGGGTATATTGTCAACAGTATGTTTGTGTGTGTGTTTGTGTGTGTATAAATACATTTTAGAGAGCCCGATACAAAGAAATACCGATTTTATTCTTTGTTTGAACTGCATGGATAGCAGATTTGCAACAAAAAGGCTTAAAGTGTGTCATTTTCAACCCAAAGAAATTAAACTTGCCAAGAGAAGAAACTGATAACACGTCTCAAATAATTTCATAGAGTAGCCTAATTGTAGCCTATATCACTTTGTAAAAGACGGAACAATAGCCTAAGTAACTTTTTTATGCCCTTTTGTTTTTGAATAGCTTAATTTAATTAGCCTTAAAGCCTTCCAAGCGAATGGTCATTTTGCTGACTGCAATCACATAGTTTTGAGTTGTTTTTAAGGAAGATACTGACTAAGACCACTTTGGAATGAGGCGACGGTTGATGACAAGGCTATTTCATTTAATGTCACTGTTGCAATGGTAAAACCATTAGGCCTACCTATCAACAATTAATAACGTTAATATGCAGTTTGAATTATTTGAAAGGAATGATCACGTCTGGAACTCAACCCAAGTCTGAGAAGCACAACCAATGTATTTTTTCGATTTCCATTGCAAAAGTGAAAAGCCATAAGCCCACAATCAACCGTTGACAATGACATGTTCTCAAATTTGAAATGAACTTGGATTTGTTAACATTTAAAATCAAACAGTCACCACAAAACAATACGATGCAGAAACAGACCGACACAAACTGGAATGCCATTCATTAAGATCATAGTTAATCAAACAGTTGCAAAAAAAATAAAAAACTGTTCATCAGCACGGACTTCTGATTGGTCAACGAATACGTCATAACAGCATCAGTCTACTATGCCTGTCAGTATGCGCACTGCACATTCAGAGTTCTCCAACAACGTTGGTACACTAGATAAACATTTGGCAGCTGCTTTTGAAATAAGGAACTTTCATCAGGCAAGCTACTAAGAATAACAAGGTCATAAACAGGAACTAAAACTAGCTGAACTTCAGAGTGGTGTCACATAATATGCAGCCTCTTCATGCGTTCAGCATGGGGGCTTGGTAGGAGCTTGTCATTTTGTTAGCTTGGTAACATCGACGCTGGTTACCGATAAGCGCTTGAGAAAGGAACATAGATGCTGCAGTTAAACTAAAGAAATTATGAGGACGCTCGGCTCATGTTTTTCGAGTGCAGTCATGAACACTTAAGGCTAGAAAGTCACATTCGTAGAAAAAAAAGCATAAAAATATATTCTGAGCGCGTTCGCTTTCTGCTGCTCTTATCTTTCTAGATGTCTCTAATCTCGATTCTCCCAAATATCACAGAATATATACACATACTTTGGTAAGAGACGGAACACACGGACATAGTAGTATTCAAGTAACATATTGATTAGAATACAACCTTTTAAAGCCAATTCAAAACCGTTTCTTGATGAAGCTTATTCTGAATTCCACGTGTTTTAGTAGTTTTGGGAGTTCAACCAACATGAACGTTTTTTGCGTATATCTTCGCGTCTAGTTCACTCGAATTGGTTGAACCAATAAATGTCATAATACATATTTATACTATAGTACAATAAGGTCCATGTACAGTGTATTTAACACAGTAACTACTTAGTTACTATAGTGCAGTAAGACACAGGGTGCACACAGTCATTACTTAACATTAGGACCAAAACAAACAGTATAAGTTAAGATAGAAACAGACTTTACACACACACACAAACTTTAAAATGACAGAAATTAAGACATGGGTGACCTTCAACTTGGGCGAGGTACGAGGCTGGGTGGTGAGAGTGGTAAGGCTGGGAGTGGAGGTAGTAGAGGGCGTCACAGTGCGAGCCCAGGTGGTTGGTAGTAGGGGGGGTGGGGTCAAGGTTAAGGCTGGGAGAGAGGGTAGTACAGGTGGTTAGGGTGGCGAGGCGGTTCATTGGAAGGACAAGCTCTGGGAAGAGCAGCAGCTCTGAGAGGCTGGAGGTCGCTCCTCTCTGGAGTACTTCAGCTGCAGCAGGTCCCCCACCTCCGAGATGGCCGCCAGAGCCTGGTGGAGACAGGCAACGCTGGTTAATCACAACGATCACAATCATGTGTTCTTATCCAAAGTCACCACAGCACAGGGGGATTTGAACCTGTGATCCAAAAATGTCCCCTATCCTCTCAAAACAGACTGCTGAATGATTGTTGACTGCTGAACATGATTATATACATTGTGTTCACTTAGCAGACGCTTGTATCTCCAGCGATACACAAACAGTGCATGTAGAGAGTTTGAATATCGTCATCTATCATCAGCGACGTGAGTTAGAAGCGAGTTGAGATTCATCCTGATTGTTCTGTGTGTCTGAACAATTTTCAGACTAAAGGCGTACGAGAAAATCACATCAAAACCACACAACTCCTTTTCTTAACGTAGGAGACCTTATCTACGCTGCATGACACATGGAAACTATTTACCTCCCTCCCTCTCTCCCTCTCTCCCTCTCTCCCTCCCTCTCTCCCTCCCTCCCTCTCTCCCTCCCTCCCTCCCTCTCTCCCTGATTCCAAAACTGGAACAAGAGAGCACGAATCTCCAGATAAGGAAAAAGAGGCTTCTTGCATTCAACAAAGCCAAAGACGATGTGCTTTAAATGACCTATTAAAACATGGCGCTGACAAGCTCTTCAGAGAGATGGATGAAGTGTTGCTGGGGAGAGGCAGCACACCCCAAATAAAAATCCAGACTGATTTGAATCTAGCCAGACATCCAGCGCTGCTCTTTCAAGTCTCAACTCGGCCCCCGATGAACCTGACATTGAGAAGCCGTTCTGACGACACACACCTGCTACATATCAACAGTCTGAAGCCAGGCCCCACTGGCTGCTGGGAAACGTCTCTGAAGAGAAGTGATTACCTGTCAGTACATGCCTTTCGTGTTTTTTTTTATTGAATGCATTTCACAATGCAATCGTGCTTTAAGGCAGGATGGTTATATCTAATGGCTAACAAATGTTTGAAACTTTGGGTATATGAATCGGGACTAAAATAGATAGGGTTGATAGTTAAGTGATGGCTGGATAGATGCTGTCTGTAGAAGGGTTGAAGTCAATGTGACACGTTGTGACTGTTGAGTCAGTGTCTGGTGTCAGGCGTCAGGTCTCACCGTGTCCAACATCTCTCGGGTGTGTGCGGCCGACACACAGAAGCGCGCCCTGGACTCGATGATTGGCGTCGCTGGGAATCCCACCACCACCGTTCCAATGTTCCTCTTCACCATCTCCCTGCCAAACGCCCTGCAACACACACACACACCCTACGGTCACACTCACACATTGGGTTGTGTGTGTGGATAGCTTGTGTGTGTGTGTGGATAGCTTGTGTGTGCATGTGCCAGCAGTGTGTGTGTGTGTGTGTGTGTGTAGCGAGCTCCCCACCCTATCTTGGCAGGCATGTAGAGCATCAGAGGGACGACGGGGGAGTCGTCGTTGCCGTAGATGATGAAGCCGTCCTCTCGCAGCTTCCTGCGGAAGTAAGTGGTGTTCTCCGACAGCTGTCTCAGCCGCTCGGCGCCTGGCAACCACAGGAAGGGGTTCAGAGGTTAAAGAGGAGGTTACCAGGCATGCACAGGGTCTCGTCACGTGCACACACACTCTGGGCAGTGACATCGTAGACAGTAGGGAGTTGGGCGACACAAGTTCATTTTCCTATCAACAATCAGCACTGCTTAAATCGGTGATATAGGCCATTTGGTCATTTACAGGTAGCTGTGTGACGGACCTGAACATCACACGTGTTTAGCAGCGACAGCAACAGCCACCTCAACTGCAAGAGGCCAAGTCACCCTGCCATCAATCTTAAAGGATTTTGTAAAACAACACATGCACATCATATATATTTACATTAAATAACCAAAACAGGCGATGGATTCAGTCCACTGGATCTGCACTGTGGATAGGTCCACTGTGGGGAAGCTTTGCACTGCGCCGCATTGCCCCAGCTCTGATTCAACGCGCAGGTCGCCAATGCCAACAACAACCAGCGGTCCTGCGGTGTTGAAAAACACCTCGGAAAAAAACGTCTACTTCAAGGGCCCTTCAGCTGCACTGCAGACACAACAAGTCTGAAATGAAATTCACATAGCGTTCTTTTTCTCGGCGCAGGAATGAAAGGCCAGTCTGCAGAGTGATACGTTGGAAGGGGAGAAAAAACAAGTGAGAGAAAGAGATTGAGGGAGATTTCTCTCCACTGGTTGGACATTCCTGTCATAGTGAGATGTGCTCACATGCAGCGCTCCTCCCAGCTCAGGTCCGATCCACGTGCTCGGTGCCAGCCTCTAACGAGCGCATGACGTTCTGAACGTTCTCTACCGGGGAGGTCGTCCTAGCGACATGACTGAGAAGTGGCTTTATCGCAGGGCTGGAGGAAAGGGAACGCTAAGGTAAACATGTCCTCAGCCTCAGAGTCTACGTACAGGTAGAGCAAAGATAGCTCTACCTTTGCTAACCTTGTGAGTCACAAGGACACAGGGCTTTCTGCCAGTAGTCTCTCTCTCTCTCTGTATATGTGGGGAAAGGATTGCCTTCTCTAACTCAGTCAAGCCCAGGCCTGACTAGACTAGAACAGCTGCACAGATCCATGCTGCCATCTAGTGGATGAAGGTAGCATGACAGTGTCGGTACCAGACATGCCGTGCCCTGTTAGAGACATAGTTGGCGTCCTGAATTACATACTTTTACATTTATCTTTTAGTACGGTACAGCAGCTTCCCAGCCCTTACCAAGAATGTACTATTGCCTGCAGCCTATAAACAATCAGGACATACTTGTCACATGACCGTGCAATGACCCATAGTGGTTCCTATCAGTCCTATTGTTGTCTCCGTGGCTGACGGCTTTACTGCTGCTGATGGATTGTGGTTCAGAAGAACTCACCTAGCGACGTGCCGTCCTCCCCCATAATGATCCTCATGGACGTGATGATCTGCTGGGCCACAGGGGGCGACGTGGAGCTGGCGTACACCGCACTGTGGGAGTGGCTACGCAGGAAGCTGATCAGCTCCTGACAGGACGGAAGAAGGAATCGAGGGAGGGAGGGGAGGAGGGAGGGGGAAGGAGGTGTCATCAGTTAACAAGCTCGTTTATCTTTACAACCAGATAATCCACCTGTAATAAAATACATTCATGACGGAATCACATCCTGGATGATGACTCATAATGACCTTGAGATTCCTGTCCTTCCCTGGGTGTGTTGTGTGTGTGGGTGGGTGGGGGAGGTGATTAGAGGAGGATAAGGTAAACGTGTCTCACCTTCTTCCCTCCGATGTATCCCCCCGCTGCCCCGAAGCTCTTGGTGAACGTTCCCATCATGACGTCCACGTCCTTGGGGTCCAGGCCAAAGTACTGGACCACGCCGCCCCCGCGGGGCCCCAGCGCCCCCACGCTGTGAGCCTCGTCCAGGTACAGGTAGGCCTGGTAGCGCTTCTTCAGGGCGATCACCTCCGGCAGACGCACAATGGAGCCCTCCATGCTGGGACACAGAGAGGAGGGTGAGGGGGGTCGAGGACACACACACACACACGTCCTCCATGCTGGGACACAGAGAGGAGGGTGAGGGGGGTTGAGGACACACACACACACACGTCCTCCATGCTGGGACACAGAGAGGAGGGTGAGGGGGGTTGAGGACACACACACCACACGTCCTCCATGCTGGGACACAGAGAGGAGGGTGAGGGGGGTTGAGGACACACACACACACACGTCCTCCATGCTGGGACACAGAGAGGAGGGTGAGGGGGGTTGAGGACACACACACACACGTCCCTCCATGCTGGGACACAGAGAGGAGGGTGAGGGGGGTTGAGGACACACACACACACGTCCTCCATGCTGGGACACAGAGAGGAGGGTGAGGGGGGTTGAGGACACACACACACACACGTCCTCCATGCTGGGACACAGAGAGGAGGGTGAGGGGGGTTGAGGACACACACACACACACACGTCCTCCATGCTGGGACACAGAGAGGAGGGTGAGGGGGGTCGAGGACACACACACACACACGCCCTCCATGCTGGGACACAGAGAGGAGGGTGAGGGGGGGTCGAGGACACACACACACACACGTCCTCCATGCTGGGACACAGAGAGGAGGGTGAGGGGGGTCGAGGACACACACACACACACGTCCTCCATGCTGGGACACAGAGAGGAGGGTGAGGGGGGTCGAGGACACACACACACACGCCCTCCATGCTGGGACACAGAGAGGAGGGTGAGGGGGGGTTGAGGACCATACACACACGCCCTCCATGCTGACAGATGGAAGGACACACACACACACGGAAAGGATACACTCACACAGGTCAATATAAAGTGCCTTCCGTGCACAAATCCTGTAATAATGCACTGGACAAGATGTGGTCGTGACAAATGGCTCATAAGCTAAAACCTGAACATGATATCTGGAGGCGTGTTTCCTAGCAGTAAGTGTTTCCTCCCCAAATCCCTAAGGATGCTTTCATCCATAACAACACATTATCGATCTATACTGAGTAGCAGGGAACAGCCAGGGGTATTGAACACTTAGACTTGACACAGGAAGTACATTAGTAGGATCCCATGCAAGGCATGAAAGGACACCTTGTATGTGTATGCATGCGTGTGTATGTGCACAGGAAGGACGTACATGCGTGTGTGTGTGTGTGTGTGTCTACCTGTAGATGCCCTCCACCAGGATGAGAATCTTCTTCCAGGGTCGGTGTGTTCTGGGCTGGCCGTGAACGATGGCATCCCTCAGCATCTTCTCCAGACTCTGCATGTCTGAGAAAGGGGTGAGAGCGAGAGGAGGAAGACAGGGAGAGAGGGATGGAGAGGGGAGAGATGGTGTCGAGTCTTAGTGTGTACTGAGGAGTGTGTGCTATCTAACCCCCCACATCCTGTATACTCCCGTGACAAGTGTGTGACTGGGCTTTGTATGGAAAAGTAAGAGTGTGTGTTTTGATAACTCTGTCGAGTGTGTGTGTGCTGTTGTGTGCGTGCGTGTTGTTAAGTGTGTGCATGTGTGTGTAGAGAACGAGCGTGTACTCACTGTTGTGTGTGTGTATATAGAGTAGAGAGCATGTACTTACTGTTATGCTTGAAGACGCGGATGGTGGATCCTGACAGTCGGGCCCCCAGAACCAGGGAAGCATGGTTCAGCTCATCACTCAGGATCAGACAGCCCTGCACACATGGCATGTGTCACGGGACATGTCAGACATCTCACCGTACTGCATATCTAACTCCACAGCTACTGCATATCTAACTGTCAGCTACATTTCATACTGCATATCTAACTCCACATCACTGGGACACCTGATCTTCTCCACGGGGTTACTACAGTACATCTATCTTATCTATTTTTATCTCTACATCTACTGCATATCTAACTCTACATCTCCATGTCATAATGGATATCTAAGTGTACATCTCAGGCATCTCACTGATCCTGCTCCTGACACATGACCAGCATGCCCCCTCATCTGATGACATGAATGATTCATCCTGTTACGTAATCCTCGTGACGAGAAGGCATGAGAATGTCTAAACAATTCATGACCTCCAGTATGTGACGTGACTAGCATCGTTCCCCCCCCCCTCTCTCCCCCCCCTCTCTCTGCCTGTCAGTGAATACAGGAAGGTACTGTGGAATTTCACTTCCTGTCAAAACAGAACCTAAGACCCTACGAACAGGAAGTGAAGAAGAACGGTTGGTGTGAATCAGCGATCCGGGCCCTTGCACACACAATGTTCTAAAAGATGTCCCGAAGTTGTGGAACAGGATGAACTTAGAAATCCACAACAACTGAAAAAACCTGTTTCCTCAGACAGGAAGTAGACACACAGCTAACCACATGTGGACCCATGTCGGGAAAGAGAGAGAAAGACAGAGGGAGGAAACGAGGGGTGTTCTACCTTTCCAGTCAGAGCAGGAATGTTCATGGAATTGGTGGCGAAACCCATGCCAAACACCATGGACGACTCCACACCCAGAAACCTGGCAACCAACTGCTCCAACTCCTCGTGAAGATCCAGGTTACCTGAACAAACAACAGCATGACGTCAGTAGAGTAAAACCTTGCCATATTTGAAAAACACTTTACATAAACAAACTTGAATCACTGTGACTATATGTCGCAACACCTATAGTATTTACATTACAATTACATATTAACTTCGATGTAGCTATGCTTCATTATGATCTAGGGCTACATGTTATTACAAAAATGAACCTTGGAATGAGGAAGGTTGGGCTTTCCAGGGCTAAGTGGATGTCTACATTCATCTTGTTTTCATAACCTGCCCCTATACCATGTCAGTAGTAAGTACGGTATGTGTACACATACAAGGAACTCGTCTCCGGTTAGGGTTGGGCTATCTCACCCATCTCGTGGCGCGTGCTGGCCACGCCCACCCCGTACTTGAGCGTGGCGTCGGTGGCGGCGTCGGCGCAGGGACCCGGTGTTTTCGGCAAAGCCCAGGTAGTTATAAGAGCCCATGTTGATGACGTCCTTCACCACCTTGCCCGTGTGCCTGGAGAAGCAGACACCAGTCAGAAACACACAGAGCAATAAGCTCCACAGGGTGTGGTTGGCTTGCAGGTTCAAATCCCCCCTGCTTGTATGTCGCTTGGGACAAAGGACATATACTAAATGATTATGACATAGATTAGCTCCAGAACCATTCCAATATTGTCTTAATAAGACATTGAATCACCTACTGTAATTGGAAGAAAATGTTAAATCATGCCAGGAATGTCTATTCAGTAGACCTGATGTTTCACCAGGACACTATTTGTGTTGTGTATTTTGTTACGTTCTTCAAACACATTCACAGTCTTGGGTTGTTGGCATGTGGCCAAGACTAAACTACCAGACTCATTAACAGTTGGGTGTGAGAGGTGACTGGTTGCTGTGCTTTAGAGATGTTTCCACACAGCAGCATGTGACAGAGTGTGGTGGCGTCTTCTCGTTGTGGCTGGTCTGATCGTTACAGGAAGGGACAATGACCTCGGGAGCAAGGCTGAGATTTGGCCATGACTCATTCAGACCTCAGGCAAAGTCTCACGGAAATATACCCACACGCACATGCTCAGACAGACAGACAGACAGACAGACAGACAGGCAGCAGACAGGCAGGCAGACAGCAGCAGGCAGGCAGACAGACGGTCAGACTCACTCAAAGGTCCAGTTGTAGTCATTAGACACCCTCTCCATCAGGTCCATCTTGGCCCCAGGAACACTGCATATGGGCCTGTTCCAGTTGTCCCTGATGCGCATGTACAGGTTCCTGGTGTAGAAGTTCTCAAAGTCCTGGTACAGAGGAACAAAGTCCTGGAGAGAGAAGACACATCGTGGAGGGGTCAGATCACGCAACCACTCGTGGATCTCAGCTTCCAGTATCTAATGTTTCTTAGATGGGCCAAACAACCAAAGGTGGGTGAGGAGGTGGGTGAGTGAGGAGGAGGGTGAGGAGGTGGGTGAGGAGGAGGTGGGTGAGGAGGTGGGTGAGGAGGTGGGATGAGGAGGTGGGTGAGGAGGTAGGTGATGAGGTGGGTGAGGAGGAGGGTGAGGAGGTAGGTGATGAGGTGGGTGAGGAGGAGGGTGAGGAGGTGGGTGAGGAGTGGGTGCGGTGGGTGAGGAGGTGCGAGTGTCGGCGGTCGGTGAGGCGGTGGGTGCGGCGTGGTGGGCTGCGGCGGTGGGGTTGTCGTGGGTGCGGCGTGGGTGTTTGCGCGGTGGGTGCGGAGGTGGTGTGCTGCGTGTCTGTGCGGTGAGGTGTTGCGTGGGTGCGGCTCGGTGGGTTTCTGTGTCGGCTCTGGTGGCTCGTTTCTGCGGTCTGGTGCGGCTGTGGGTGTGCGGCGGTGGGTGCGGCGTCGGTGCTGCGGTGGGTGCGGCGGTGGGTGCGGAGGTGGGTGCGGCGGCGGTGGGTGAGGAGGTGAGTGAGGAGGTGGGTGAGGAGGTGGGTGAGGAGGGGTGTACCTTCTGCTCCTCCCTCTCCTGGGCCACGTGGTGGCTCTCGATCCTCCAGCCGCGCAGGAAGTCCCTCAGGTAGCCGAACACGGTGAGGATGCCGTAGCCCACGTAGGTGAGGACCGCCACCAGCAGCGGAGTCTCCTCAAACGACTCCACGAAGGGCTTGTTGTACAGGCTGGCGTTACGCACTGCATGGTTGTTCTGGAATGTTTTGAAAACAAAACAGTTGTATTCAATTTCTGCATGTCATTTCTTATTATTTTGACACGGTTCCTCCAGATATTGTACGAGATACAGATTCTCTCTGCTGCTTGAGGCAGCCGTCCTGCTGCCTTCTAACTCTCTCTGACTCTGCCCCTCAAGACGCCCAGACTGGCAGTACCGTCGATGATTACCTCCCTTCAGAGGTCACATACCGCACCTCCCAAATCACTCAATGAGAGGGGGGGACCATAACCACCCAACCCTGGGTTAGGTCTGAAGGTTTATCTGCAGGCAGAGCTCTCTCTCCCTCCCTCTCTGCCCACCCTCTCTCTCTCTCTCTCGCCCCCCCCACCCCCTCTCTCTCTCTCTCTCTCTCTCTCCCCCACTCTCTCTCTCTCTCCCCCCCCTCTCTCTCTCTCCCCCACTAGCTCTCCCCCACTCTCTCTCTCTCTCTCTCCCCCACTCTCTCTCTCTCTATGCACCTGACATCCACATTCCTGTCCAATAGCAACTCAAGTTTAGATCTGCTTTTGTAACCGATTAAGAAAAGTTCTGTCCCTCTCTTCAGGAACAGTTTGGTTCAGTTGAGTTCTGGGTTTTTAAGTAGTAAGCAATCTGCAGATGGGAGAATCTAAACACTCTAGGCATGAGTAATGACCACGCAAATCACAGCGTTGTTAACGAAATCTCTGAGGCACGAATGTCAGAATTTAGAGTAGAGAGGGAAAAACAAAGGATAGCAGGTGCTCGTAATTCAGTCAGGCGGATACTACATCAAAAGAGCCGTGACTGTCATCAGAACATAACATAAGCATTTGCCATGTCGGTCATATACGCATATGACTGAATAATAAGACAGAATACATGAAAAGATGGTAAAGTTATAGCCGATTTACTGATTACGATTTCCTCCACAATAACAAGTACTGGTCGAGTTTCATAGGACTAAATTGGTCTTGCACCTCTTCACAAGAACTAAACTTATAATAAATGATCTAAAGCTGCTTTTCAACTTATCTATGGCCTGATTGTCCTCAGACCAAACGAGCCCAAGTCAGTCAGCCTTGTCACTCATTAAGGCCCTGGCTGCCTAGCAACCACATGTGACCCAGTCATGCCCCATGAAATACCGCAGTAGAGTAGAGAGAGACAGAGAAGAGTATTTGATCTGTGTGTGTGTGTATGTGTGTGTGCGTGCGTGCATGCAGGTGTCTGTGTGTGTTTGATCAAAGTCTGAGTGTGTATCTGCGTGTTCCGCAAACCAACTTCAAGCCAGTTAGACAGGTTTCCAGCTCTCTAGAGATCGTGTGGGAAAACGCTACTTTTACCAACGGGCCTAGCAGTCTGAGCACACAACAAAATACTTGATGTTTAAACACCCCCAGATCATTACAGGTCCACCACAAGGTAAAACCGTCAGCTCCTATTTGAACAGGACTTGTATACATCTTCAGAAAAGCAGAAACACACCTAGTGGAAAATTAATAACCATAGCTTCTCCCAGAAAAGATATTTTCCTTTATGAAGTCAATGAGCTCCACCTGTGTTAGTTTATGAGCCAATAGCTGCAGTATCGCTGGCAGTTATTAGTCACACCTGGGAGTGGTGAAGGACTGTATTGATTCACTTTGTTTACCTCTGGGCTCTTCCCACAAACACACAGGCACACCTCTGAACCTCGTACACACACACACACACACACACGTCCAACAAACGCACACTCCCATCCTCTGGTTGCTTCTGCAGATCTAGAAGGAGGAGACAAGCGTGACATGATCTCCATCCCCTCCCCTCGCCTGGACAGTCTGTCTAGGGTCCTGCTACCTACTGGATCTGATGTTACCCATCCACTCCTAGCAAGTCAAAAAAACGAAAACACCACATACACACATTTCCTCCCCTTTGAGGCCCATTGAATCCCAAAGGGCCACTCCTCCAGCCAAAGGACATTTCTCCCATGAAGGACTGCTGGAGAGGGGGGTGTGCAGAGGGAGGAGAGGCTTGGAGGCAGAAGATGAGGCTGAAAAGAGGGAGAGGCTTGAAGGAGAAGCTGGAGATTTGGAGAGGCTGGGAGTGGCAGGTTGGAGGATAGGAGAGGCCAGAGGGGGTAGCTGGAGGGTTTGGATAGGCTGGGAGGGGTAGGTTTGAGGGAGACTATCCTACCAGGAGCCTGACCGTGGGACAAAGTGCTCCTCTCCAGTTACCTTGCACAACAGCGCTGGTATTCTCCATGGTAATGGAGTGGTAGTGTAAACAGAGACCAGCCCACCTATACCACACCCCAACAACAGGCCGTGTTGGGTTACGGCTAGCTAACTACATCTTTCAGATCGGTTATCTTTCACCTGGTTGGGAGTCGCTGTAGATTAAGGAGTCAGAATGCTGCGACAGTTCTACTGGGTTATTAAAGTTGACAACCTTATCAGAATCCGGTTCCTCCAGGATTTCCTCGGAGCTCTGTACTCAAAAAGCAGCAGACGGTAATTTGGTAGCCAACTTTCATCGACTAGTTGTAGTCGGTAGATTCAAGTACTGGTAGTTTAATGTATGTTCAACGTTAGCTACAGTAGCTAGCAAGACCCACTTAGGGTGTAGCTAATAATAAGGAAGTCAATGTTCCCTGTAAAACTATTGTTTCCCCCCGTAGAATGTTCTGTAACAAAAAATAACATAACGTTACAATGTTAGAAAAAACCTCTCTCTACAGGAATTCCATGTAGCCTAGCTAGCTAAGTAGATGCATTATTGCTCTACCCAGTCTCATCGTTTACAACGGGGCCTCACCTTATCTCTGGGTGGACGATACTTTTGCTGTTGAAAGAGCCCCCGGTTCTTCCCGAAGTCTTTCCTTGTTTTTTTCCCGTTTGTGGTCCGATGGCAAGCGTCTCCGTTTAACAGTTTATATGCCGAGCTTTCCGTCATATTTGTCCGATAAATGCGCCCGGATATTCAGATTTGTAGTCGCCTAACTTGTGTAATAGTGAAATCATGTATGGTCTTTCAAAGAGGCTGAGACTAACGGGACGCCCACTGCTACATGATATTCCAGGAAATGCACGCCCCCGTTAACTTTGTACGACCAATGGGACACATTTTGACGTCAACTGAAGCTGAATATATTAATTCGGGGCGGCGACATGTCCCTATGCTTTACAGAGCTGTACCATGGAAATAACCGATAATAACCTCCGCACATGGGGGTTGGCTAACCATTTAAGCGTTTATTGAAAACTGTGGGAACCTTTTTTTCCCGTGACATAAGCACTCACCTGTATTTATGACTCCATGCTGAACAAATGTCAAGGATTTCTACAAGGATAGTCACAGCCTAGATTTTTTTCATTGTAACGCCACAATTTCCAATCTATTACATTGATATTTGCACATAGGTAAATACATGATTAAGATGTTACTTATCAAACGTGTTCTAATCCCCTTAGTGGAAATAGACTAATAATAATAGGCCATATGTTGAAGTGTCTGAGCAGACAATGAACTTATAATGAGATGTTCTTATTTGTCCTTCGAACATTTTCGAATATTTATTAAAGCGAACGCTTTTACCCAAAGTGACATAAGAAAGAGAGAAAGAAACAAAGAAACAAAGAAAAAAACGTTATGTAAAAAAAAGTTATTCGTCGAACGTTGTTGATCAATCGAGATTCTGTTAAATGTGATAATCTGTTCTTTACCTAACCCTAACCCTTTTCTAGTTTTCTAGAGGGCGCTATTGGACCACATTTGGCCTATCTGATTTTATAACGGTTTATTAAAAGTCATTGACTATCAATGGAATTGGTCAACAAAGTGAAATCTGCAATGAAGACTTCTAATCCAACAGTATGGATTTTACATAGGTCATAACCTGAATTTTGGCCTTAAGGTTCCGTCTTCATAGGGTTATAATTGACTGCTAGGCCAAAATCCATGCTAACCAGATAAAGCAGATACGCTTTCCATCAAGAACCAGGGTAAACTCGAAGTGATTGTAAATAAGGTTGTTGTCTTGAGTTTGAGCACTGATTGGAATTGACTAAACTTGATGTTCTAGCCACTATTGAATAATAAATTACTAACTTATGTTAACGTTTATTAGCATTTATCTAAATGTTATCTGTTTAGAGGATTGGTTATAAATGTCCATGACAGAGGGAGGGGAGGGGTGCAGGTATTGATTAGGGGAGCCAGTTTAACTCATCATCTCGTCTAGGCTACATATAATTAGAATAATAATTCGGACTCTCCTTACACAAACACATATGAAACGCTTACACATTCACATATGAAACGTTTATACACATAACAACTCACATCCACATATGTGAATTGATTGAAAACAATTATTCGAAAAACATGTACAATGAGGACTCTACTAGGCTACTCTACTAGCCTAGACCATATAGGCCCTGGCCCCAAAAGGTTTGAGAATCCCTGATCTAATGGTATCATCAGCTGTATCAGTCCCTTTCTCATATCCCCAGAAAGCCTATTAAGACCCTGTTTCTGCAGGAGGCTTTAGTCATACATGGTGGTGACATTTAATATAGATAACACTGTGATGAAATAGGAATAGTATATCGAAATGTGTACCTGTGTGTGGGGGCGCTTCAGTCTGGGTCTGCTGGGTGGTGGGGCGGGGGCGCTTCAGTCTGGGTCGGGAGCTTCAGTCTGGGTCTGCTGGGTGGCGGGGCGGGGGCGCTTCAGTCTGGGTCTGCTGGGTGGCGGGGCGGGGGCGCTTCAGTCTGGGTCCGCTGGGTGGCGGGGCGGGGGCGCCTCAGTCTGGGTCGGGCGCTTCAGTCTGGGTCTGCTGGGTGGCGGGGCGGGGGCGCTTCAGTCTGGGTCCGCTGGGTGGCGGGGCGGGGGCGCTTCAGTCTGGGTCCGCTGGGTGGCGGGGCGGGGGCGCCTCAGTCTGGGTCCGGGCGCTTCAGTCTGGGTCTGCTGGGTGGCGGGGCGGGGGCGCTTCAGTCTGGGTCCGCTGGGTGGCGGGGCGGGGGCGCTTCAGTCTGGGTCCGCTGGGTGGCGGGGCGGGGGCGCTTCAGTCTGGGTCCGCTGGGTGGCGGGGCGGGGGCGCCTCAGTCTGGGTCCGGGCGCTTCAGTCTGGGTCCGCTCTCTGACTGGCACAACCATTAGAGGTTTTTACGCCTGTCTAAACCCAGCCCTGATAATGGATTATGCAGCCGGGTTGCTGTTGCAGAAAAGACTGCACTCGTCAGGATTCAGCCTTCAGACAGCCCAGACAATCCAGCCCTCCACAACCCAAACCTCCACTGATCAGGCCTCCACAACCAAGTTCAGTCCTCTACAATCCAGCTCTCCACAACCCAAACCTCCACTGACCAGGCCTCCACAACCCAAACCTCCACTGACCAGGCCTCCACAACCCAAACCTCCACTGACCAGGCCTCCACAACCCAAACCTCCACTGACCAGGCCTCCACAACCCAAACCTCCACTGACCAGGCCTCCACAACCCAAACCTCCACTGACCAGGCCTCCACAACCCAAACCTCCACTGACCAGGCCTCCACAACCCAAACCTCCACTGACCAGGCCTCCACAACCCAAACCTCCACTGACCAGGCCTCCGCAACAAAGTTCAGTTCTCTACTATCCAGCTCTCGACAACCAAGACCTCAAGCTCACAATTCACACCCAAGTGTAGCTAACTTTGTTTGAATGACTATTGAACACACCAGCACTAAATAATCTAATGCCAACAAAGTGAGTTGTATTCAGTATTTAAATGTGTATCTATTGTATGAGAAACATGACATATCTGGGAAAATACTGATATTGTTGTAAATATATGGTAAATGGGGTTGGGCCTCAGAGCCTTGCAAGTCTAACATTCCAATACAGAAGGGGATTGTTCACTGTAATTGTGTCCCGGGTTGGGCCTTCATATTAGTAAGCCGTTTGGAATGTGCAGTTTGGAATGTGAATGATATTTCTTTGCCACACCTTTAGACAGGTGAAAGGAGCATAGAGAACATTCGTCACCAATCACACTTTACAAACCCCTGTAACTGCCCTTGAAATGTACCATGAAGGATTGGCTGAACAACTCAATATTGTTTATGTCTGCTAGCTTTTTCTGGGAGAAAAACAAGAACCCATCCATCAAAGTCTCAGCTGAAAAGGTGAAGATTCCATTATGTCCCAACAATGTATTTATTGTTTGTGTTCAGCAGCACACAAAAGCAGACGAAGAACCAATTTCCTTTTTTACCTTCATGAATAAGAATCTCATTCATCTTCCACTGCACACATTCACAAGCCAGACAACAGCATGGTGGAGCCATTATCAACTTGTCTGTGTAAATTAAATACACATCAAGTAACCACAATGGCAGGCGCTTGAATGCGTCCTTCACAACAAGGCCTGCAGCCTTCCTTCAAGAATCCATATTGAATACAGAGACTCGGATATCATCACACAAGCAATTTCTGATGTAGGAGACTGGCCATTAAGAACCCTATGAACTATGTATCTACAAACAAATCACTTGTCACTGATAACTTGTAGCAACATTGATGATTGCCGAAGGAACTGAAGGCCTTTATCAAATCAAGCCTTTTTTACAGGCATACACCCACAGAACCACACCTAAACTAACCCAATATCCCCAAGCAAGACGAGGATAAACTCTAAGGAAAACTCTGAAGAATTAATGGACCAGTTTAACTGATTTAGCAAGCTGTTGTTTGATAGTCACACTTCCCCCCCCCTTCACGACACTCAGCTGGTGTAGCACTGATAGCTTAAGCAACATTATGTTAAGTTAATCACCACATAAACTCCTTTCCACACAATACAGGTCAATGCAGAACAGAACGCTCTACCAAAGGAGTCACTCATGAATGTTTCTCTGTGCCCGGGGGTGGAGGGGACAAGCTGACACTGCATTTTATTAGAGGCCGTAAACAAACAAGTTTGTTGTTTCAGTCAGACCTCACTGTTGAGGAAAATTAATTTAATTGGAGAGCGAAGAAAGAGGAGAAAGAGGGAAAAATCATTTTTAAAAACAGTTGGCAGGTGGCAAACAATTGCAGTGTGTTTTGTGGAAAAAGCAGAACGGACAACAAACTCCACTTGGCATCAGTCGAGGATGTTGTCATGGTAACAGCCACCAGTCTAAGGCTCTTAATTTCCTTCCAGATCAATAAAAAACGTAATTGAAAGATGGTCACTGACACAGAGGATATGTATATCAGGATGTAGTTCTACAGTAGAACGTAACAGCTGGTAATATTAATCTATCAATAATAACACACAAATGTTGTGTACGACTGGTTGGACTCGTGGAACATTCATAATGCAGACTTCTTTAAGAAAATCCATCTGTTAAATGGTCTGTGACAGAGCTCTTTAGGAAAAACCTTCGACAACCTCTTCAGTCTGTCTGGGTGTGTAATGTTGTCCTGATTGGTTCTGTTCAGTCCAGGAAGTTGCCTGGAATAAATCTGTCAGACTGCATAAATCACTCATGAATTGTAATTAATGGAACCAGTTTTGTTCTAATCAAAGCATAAATCTCAAGAGAGTATTCCTCCGCTAGTGTCGATGGTTCTGCTTCCTGCCTGGTAATTGATGGGCGCCCAGAATCTACCGTGGGTGTTTAATCATCTGTTTATTAGACACATTATTCAGAATGCCATTGAGAAGTGGGGAAAGTGTGGAGCACACAATGAGACAATTACACGACTGACTGCCACAGAGAGGAGCGTCTTGGAGGTCCTGAATGCACCTGATGAATGCATTGAGGAAGTGTGTTGACGAGATACCACACAACAATAACTCTAAACTCAAGACACTCTCATCCGAAAACAGCAAAGAAAGAGGGAGGGAAAGAAAGGATCTTCTCCATAAAATGAAATTTATTCCATGGTAGCAGTACTGTACAAGAGATATAGAGCTGGTTCATCATGTATCCCAGTAGAAACAAAGACTGTGTCTTAGATGAGATCCTGACAAGACACCATATAAATCACACCTGGGAAATTCACCTCACTTACAGGAATGCCTTACTTAATACCCAGTGGGCCCGAATATTGCTGAGCCACACATACACAAGGGGACTTATTTAAAACAATGGAAAGGCAGGATTTTTTACCTATTACCTGCGTGACTAGAGGGGGGGATACAAAGTAAGCTAATGAGGCTGGAGGTGAAGAATACAGCCTGTCGGAGGTCTTGGGAGGGGGGGTAGAATGCAGTGCAGCATTCCCCAAGAACCTGGATCACATCCACACTCACCTAAAGCCTGGAACTACACCCCACTGACACAAATAAAACTAAAGGTTTTTTGTTTTTAAATAACAAAAAAATAAAAGCTGTGAAACAGACGGCGAAAAGATCCATATTTCTATTGGACACATTTTGATGGCGGCTCCAACTCCCAGGTTTAAAAACATCACGCCTGCTGCCCTTCCCTGCCCCAGAGCAGCACACCCTGCCAGCAGCAAGGGAGGGCTGGAGGCCCCCCCTGCAGTCCTCACTCCTTCCTGCGCTTCTTGTCGTGGTCGTAGTCCTTGGAGCGGCCGCTGGTGGAGGGCCTCTTGGAGCCGCCGTGCTGCTTGGCCTCCTCCAAGAACTTGTCCAGACCGAAGGGGTCCTCCTCAAACTGGACCGGGCCGTCGCGGCGGGGCCCGTGGTCGGCACCGGAGAACTCACGGTCTGGAACAAACCTGGAGGAAGGAGTGGGGTGTGGAGAGATGGATGGAGAGAACGAAGGAAAAAGACAGGTAAGTTATTAGGGTTAGGTTTGTTACAATCATTCTAATGATGTATTCATTCAGATTTTTTTTTATATCCAATTTGAGTCTGTGACATCTTGTTCTCTGCATGAGAGGGGGTGGGGAACAGTCCCGTACCTGCTGTTCTGCATGAGGGTGTCCAGGTCGTCTCCGTACACGTCTTTGTCTGAACTCTTGCCAGGCCGGTAGATGTTCTGAGCCATGTCCCGGCCGCTTCTGAACGGCTGGTCGTACACATTGTACATCTCATCCTCCCCACCTGCAAAACCACTGTCCATGCCCTGCAGAGGGAGGGAGATTACACAAATTAATATATATATATATATATATATACAATTATGGTTTTTCAATTTGTGTATGATATCACTCTGCTATGATTTCTATGTTTATATAAACTAAAACTAAATTGCATGCTTTGTGTTGTCATGTGACTTGTAAAAGTGTATTAACAATGAGAGGTGTACTAAATAAAAGTGAAATGACTCGCTTGGCCAGGACACATAGCAAAAGGGCCCTTGCTGGTAAAATAAAGGTCAAATAGATGATGTGGTTCACCTTGCTCTGGTTGAAGAGCCTCTGGTCGTACTGGGCATCGCTGGATGTCCTGGGGTTGGGCTGTCCCAGAGCGATCAGCTCGCTGACGTCTCTGTCCTGGTCTCTCTGGAGCTTGGACCTGCACAAGCAAACACACCGCACGGGAGAGGGTCACCTGATTGGTCTGAGAGACACCAGCCAACCACAGATCAACTGAGAGATGCCAGCCAGTCACAGATCAGCTCTGTAATCCCACAAATGAAGCACTCTGAAGTTAGGAGAGACCCACAGCACGGAGGGGAAACAGCCTGGGAGACAAGCATCGTTCAGAGGGCAGGGCATATGCGTGTCACGAAGATCTGTGGGATATAAGCCTCGCAGGCTGGGGCCATGCTGAGGGCCGGCCTAGTATGGTAATGAGAACAGTTTAATCATACAGACTTGTGGGTAATGAGGCCAGTTGAATGAGATAGACTTCCGGAGTAATGAGTCTGCAAGACTTTGTACAGCTTTCCCTGCTGACCACTACACTAGACCAGACAGATGCCTTCAGTTACTGTCCAGCCCAGAAACTGAACGATTCAGCAAGGGGTGTGTGTGTGTGTGGTAAGGAGCGTGTGCGTAAGCACTTGTAGTTAGAGCGTACCTCTTATCGGGGGCGGCTCTGGAGATGTTCCTGTCGTGCTGTCTCTCCTTCCTCCTGTCATGGCGGATCTCATCACGCTCTCGGGCCTCCCCATCCTCCCCTCCTGCACACACACGCCAAGGAAGAGGGAGAACCAGGGGAGGGGAGGAGGGAGAGCCAGGGGAGGGGAGGAGGGAGAGCATAGATGTGGAGGGAAGAGAGGGACAGGAGGGGAAGGAGAATAGAGGAACGGATTAGTGTTGTGAAAGCGTGACATAGACCGACATGCTGTTTCACAGCCATCTGAAATTAAGAGCTACACAGATCATTCTCTTAGCAACAAAGATGAACTTAAGTTCATGTTGATTTTAGGGATGTCAGTTTGCTTTTGATAGACTGAAAAACATTAACCGGTAACTATCCGGTTTAGGTTAGTTTTTACCCCAGACTGCTATCTAGGCGAAGTGTATGCAAATGAACCTATATTAGGCCCGACATTTGTAACCGGTTCAAAACCTTCTTGCTGGTAGCCGTTGACATATCAAGATGATACATTTTGAAGACTGAGGTGTTGTATGCATTTGCACTTGTGACATATAAGAAAAATGCCAATTCCAATCAGTTATGGTTTGGTGTATGAAAGGACCATACAAATAAAGTTGGGTTTGATTCAAAGGCCGGAGAGACTGACCTTTGTCTCCGTGCCCTTTGATCCCTGCCCTGCGGTCACGGGCCATCTGAGCCAGCTCCCTCAGCTTCTCCTCCTTCTTCTCCTTCTCCTTCTGGGCCATCTTCTTCTCCACCTGCGCCCTCATCTCCACCGCCTCTCTGGCCTGCACACAACACACACAGTTCACCAATCCAGTCACATCTCTCGTGTGTTTATTTACCGGACGCAATTATACACATTTTCAACTCGGATATTAGCGATGTACAGGGGTATTTGCACTTGTGACTTCCAGATCTGCAGTCAAGCGCTTATACCACTGAGCTAAATCTATTCCCTTGTAAAAGACTACAGAATTATATATCCTAAAAGATATATAGCCCGGGGCTGCTTATTTCCCCATGCTATACAGTGACTGATGGTTGATGTATCTTTCATGTAATGTGTTGCTATGTAGTTACATGGTCAAGTCAGGTCGTACCTTTCTGTCAGCGATATACAGAGCCTCGGCCAGTTTAGCAAAGTTCTCGTTGATGTGAACGGTCTGCAGGCCTCTGCCATCAGCAGCCAGGCGCTTGTCCAGTGGGATGGTGTAACCCTGAGAACACACACAAGGGATCAGGACAGGAAGTGTGTGTGTGTGTGTGTTTGTGCACATGTGCGAGTGTGTCAATGTGTGCATATTTTTGTATGTGTCAACATGTGTGTGTGTTGGGCACAATATGTTGGTCAAATCCAAAAGGTTGCGTAGTTCAGTTTCACACTGAGCCGGGTCAGACAGTTCCACGGTACCTTGGCGTTCTTCCAGTTGGAGATGCAAGGAGGAATCTTCCACTCCTGCTGCTCCTTCACCGTCATCTGAAAGCACACAAGATCCAACACCGGTCACATCTAACATCCAGAATCATTGTAGGTGCTGATCTGTGAAGCCCTTAGACTTGACTTATGGACCAGGGTCCCACTCGTACCTTTCTGCTGGGGGAGTGCATGACAGGGGCAGGCGGGGAGGGAGGTCCACGAGGGATCTTCTTGTTGATCCTGGAACAGACATCCACACAAAGGAAATTAGAGAATGCAGTTTTTGAATGTTTTTTTAAGTCGATCAAATAAATTATTATTGACTGTTTTTGACATTTAATTTAACCAGGATTGGCTCACAGATTTATTTACATCTCCACATTTTCCATAGCAATGAACATGGTGTTTCCTTACTTGAAGCGTGGGCGGGCTCCATGGGGTCTTTCTGCATCTCCACCATGCGGATGACCCTCTGCTTCGCCCCCGAGTTGAAGGCCACACCCTGCTGGGACGGGGTGTACCTGCAGGACACAGAAAGTGGGTCACCATGGGGGGTATAGACATACAGGAAGTAAGTCACCATGGGGGGACAGACAGGAAGAGGGTCAACCATGTAGAGAACCGAGACAGGAAGTGGGTTGCCATAGTGGTGCCAGAAAGGAAGGGGTCAACGTTTCGTGATGGGTACAGGATTTAACGGAGGACCACAAGGTCCCTGGGTGTTTGTGTCCTTCAATATGGACATGCATGTGGGTTTGGATGAAAGAGTCTGCTAAATCAATCCAATGTAGTGTAAATGGGTGGTGTGCCTCCTCTGGCAGTCCTACCTGATGTACTGTGCGGGGGCCTGCTTGTCTGCTGCTCTCACAGGCATGGCTGCTGCTATCTTCTGAGACACCTGCTTATCCAGCGCTGAGCGGGTCTTCTCTGTGAGCTGCACACACGAGGAGATACACACCACAGGTCAACGGGAGCAACATGGGATGACATAGAAACATTTACATGCTTCTGAAACAACAAATCTAATTCATATAAAATGTATTTGTATAGCCCTTTTTACAAGCAATGTCATAAAGTCTTATTAACTTAAACAACAATGTTGGCATGTTTGGTGAACATGGCTGCTGGGCGCGTGGTCTCACCTCCTTCACGGCCTCCTCGTCGGGCCTCTGCAGCTCCGGGGCGTCGTCGTTCAGAACCTCCTTAGGAAGCAGGTCTGTGTACTTGCTGAAGATCACCTACACAGGGAACAGCACAGGGCTCAGAGATGGTAGACAGACTAGGGGGTGGGAGCCCAGTGCCACAGCATTTGACCGCAGATGTTGCATTGAAGATGTCGCAAGTTCAACCCCCACCCCCCCACACCCCCTTTAATTGCTCTGGATTAAAGTGCCTTGTAAATAAATACAGTATGATTACTACGTTATCTAACGTCTAGGACCACCAGCCTTACCTTGTCTTTGCCCTGGCCCTGCCTGGCTATGGCATCGTATTTGATCTTGCCCTCTGCGTCCACCTGGACTGCCAGGGCGTTGGATGTCTTCTTCTTCCTGGCCATCTCCTGGGGGAACTGGGCCACGTGGATCTCCGGGAAGGCTCCTCCATCTCCGAAGTCCTGCATACACAAACCACCAGTCAGCCACACTTAAGAATCCAACACAGTGACAATCAGCTGAAAGCCTGGCTGATTATTAGTATGTACAAAATCATTTTCTTTCCATTAACTTCCATCTTTACGTACCTCCAGAGAGCGGGGCACCCATCCCTTCCTGTGTTCGTATGGAGGGGGTTCTCGGCGAGATGATACCAGCGCAGTGGACTGAGACCTCTGCGCCCTAGCCTTCTCCTCGGCCTCAAGCTGGTCCTGAGAGAGCTGGGTAGGCGCCGGTAGAAAGCTACAAGCAGAAGTACCAGTAAGCGTCAGCTAACTTACTAACTATCGTTTTAACATGAAACTTCGATGTAACCGAGAGTAAGCAAGTAGGCTAAAAAATGAAGAACAGATGTTTTAGTAAATAGTTGGTTTGCAAAATTCCTCTTTCTCGCGACTGTAAACAACACATGATAGCTAGGCTAGCTAGCTAAAGCGCAATACTAAGTCAATTTAAGATATGGTTGGTTTAACATGTCAATGATGTTTTGCAAAAATAATCCACGACTGAGCAGATATAAATAGATTAGTAGTAGATTTTCGCAAAATAGCCGGCTAGTAGGCCGCCAACGTTTGCTGTATGTTGCTAGCACATGCCAGCTAGCTAGCTAGCTAGCTTGCTAGTTAACAAAAAGGCGAATCTCGATACAAGTTCATGTAAACTCTGTTGTCTTGGCAAAACGAACTCCAAGAAACCAATATCATGTCCATGTCAGAGGAATGGTATCCGATAATTGCTGTTATTAAGTAAATAGATAATAAGTCTTAGCCACACAACTCACCTCGTAAGCGACATTTTCCTTTCTTCTACACTTGAATCTGACGTGGTACGCCGGTACGTTTTCGTATTCTCGCGATGATTACTTAACCGTGCTTCGGGTCGCAGCTCTTCTTCTTTGCAAACATCTAATGAGTTTTACAAAAATAAAATAATTGGTACAAAGACGGACTTTAATTTGGACAGCTAAAATGTTGTACATTTCTCATTCTCCCAAAAAAGTGTGCAACGGGGTTAAAGCCACATTACACTTCAAAAGGTCCTATCAACTTTAAGTGGATAAATATTAATTGAGCGTTCTTATGATGAAAACAAGTAGGCTGCAGTGGAGTAAGAGCATTTCACACAAAAATCTTAAAATCATGTGCTGTTTACTGAAATGAAGTGACAAGATAAGCCATTTACACTAGAAACAATTAGATTTAAAATATTTAAAAAGATGATCCCACTATAGAAAATAAACAGTGGTTAGTGCAAAACAGTCTGCATTTGAATCAGACACAGTGCAACAATAACAAGATTTATGGAATAAATCAGCGGTATAACATGATTCTGAGAAGAGTCCACAGTAACAACAAAATAATATCTGAAGTGCAACATATTTAAGATATTTATTAATTTAAGAAAACAATGTGTTCCAGCAACTACAACTCCCTTGAGAGTTTGGTGTGAATCCCAGATCCTTCCTTTTGCCCTGAGCGATGACAGGATCAACAATTTTAGTTATTTATTTTCTGAGCTATCCCGAGGGTATTAAAACATGTTTCTTATCTCTGCTCAGAGCTCAGAAGAGATGTGGATCCAGGTCCCTGGGTGGTTGTTCTGAGTGAGTGTGGATTTACTGGCACTCCACAGTCCTCAAGCCATATAAACGGATATATTTCTGTATTTTCTCAAGGAGTTACTGACGAACAATTAGGCAGTTTTATAATGACACAACAGAAACACTAAACTATTCTGACAGACTGCATTGGTAAACTGACAGTCTGTTGCATAACATGTTCAGACTATTGTCTTGGATGTAATTTCAGTATTGAACATGATGTAATTCGTTGGGCACTTGTCATCCTGCTGCACTGACAGCCTAGAGCCCGCCGCAGGCAACGTGCCAGAGAAGACCAGAGGCCAGCTATCTTACTGGCACTTTGGTATGTCAGGAGGGTAAGCAAATTATCTAGGTGGGTTTTAAAGAAGTAAGGAAGATTTCACCTTGAGCATCCAATCTTCCTTACTCTCCCCGTCTCTCTTTTTCTCTCTCCTTCTCTCCCCATTTCTCTCTCTTCCTCTCTGTCTCCCTCTCTCTCCCATCTCTTTCTTTCGGGACGCGGCAGTCTGTCACTCTCTCAGGAGAGACGCAGTTATTAATGTGACAGAGGGTAAAAGGACGCGTCAGATGAGATCAATCACCACGCCCAGGCAGGGGACGGGAACGCTTTTAATAGACCCAATCATCTGGGTGCTTCTCTGCTGCGGCGCACACGGACGTGTGGCATTTTGCATTGAGGGGCCTTCTCCCTGTCTATCTCCATCTCTCTTTCTCTGTCTCTCTCTATGTCTCTCATTCACTCTCTCTATTCATCTTTCTCTCTCCGTCTCTCTCTCTCTCCGTCTAGCCGACTCTCTGTCTCTCTCTCTCTTTCTCGCCGTCCGTCTCTTGCTGTGTCTCTCTGTCGCTCTCACTCTCCATCTATGTCCATCTCCCTCTCTCCATCTCTCTGTCTCTCTATCTATCTCTAGCTCCATCTCTATGTGTCCTTCTCTCTCCGTCTCTCCATCTTTCCATCTCTCTCTCTTCTTCCCTTGCCTCTGTTTCTCACAAGGTCAGGTTTGCCAGCAGTGACTGTCTGGCTGGCCCAGATTCCAGACTAAGGATGTTTGCTGGTGGAGGATTAATCAAGTTAGTCTGCTAACAAACAGACATGCAGGCAACCTTGAGTATTTCTCAACACTGACCCTAATTCTCCGATGTAGGAGCACAGAGGGCTTCAGATGTGCCCACAGACTTTAAATTTCAGATTTTGCCGAAAATATCATACATTTTTCATTACGTTCTCTCCCTATTGTGTATGATCAAGGTTGTTGTTTTGTTTATTAGTGAAGTCCATCTGTGACTCTGTTGTTCCCAGGGTGGCGTCAGAGGTCAGAGAGGGCCCCTGTCACCAAGGGTCCTGACAGGAGCCGCCAACACAGAGGTCAGGGAGGGCCCCATGTCACCAAGGGTCCTGACAGGAGTATCGGCCATGTCAAACCTCTTGAAGAAAAGCATAAAGAGCAGAGGAAAACAACAGTTTAAGAACAGTCGAGACGCAGCAGACATAAATCTCTCTCGTGAGGATAGAGCCTCTCTCTCTTTCCCTCTCTCTTTTTCTCTCTGTCTTTTCTCCCCCTCTCTTTCTCATTAATATGTTTATTACTGTAATTACTTGATTTGATGTACGTTAATGAGTGATAAGCATAAACAGCTAAGGGAAGGAGAGAGGTGTGCGTGTGAGAGTTAGCTGGGATGAGGAAAGGGGAGGAATTACATAATTACCTGATCGTGTTCATAATGTGTAAAAATATGCAATTTCTTTACCACCTACACACTGTCTTTCACCTGAAGGACGTTAGTGATGTTTTTGCTTCTTCTGTTGGTGGCATGCCCCCGCAAAACACCCACCCTACATACCCCACCCTCCTGCCCCCAAACATACCCCACCCTCCTGCCCCCAACATACCCCTTCTTTCTCATCCTAGTGAGTGTCTTTGAGGCACAGTGTCTTTGAGATTCGCAGCACAACCATGGAGCTCTGAAAGCTTCTCCTCAGGTGGAGTTCTTTCGGTCAGGTTTGTTTCTGGGCTCGGGCTCCTCCCTGTCAGAAATGATTAATCTCTGGCTGATTCCCAGGTAAAGGCGGGGAGAACAGGAGGAGAGGAACAGAGATCAGCTAGGAGGGGAGGGAGAGGACTGCATGAGTAGTGGAGTGAATGAAGGAAAAACAACTAGAACTGGGTCAGCAGCCCAGGATGGACACACACACACGTAGACACGCACACGTGTGTGCGCACATGCACATGCACACAAACACACTCACAACACTTGCGTGAAGGCACCCGCAGTCAGCGTGGTCTTCCAGGTGGACACAGCACTCAGCTCTAAATTGAACCAATAAAAGCCAGACAGCAGCTAAAACAAGCCCCCCATGGTGAAGTGAGTCCTGTCAGAGTCATCAGTGTTCCTGAACTGGCCCCCGGATTTACCAGCCCTGGCATCACCTGCATTATTCAACGGGGTTACCGGCGTTGTTCTCACAGCGTTTTGTCTCTGGTCTGAAGCAGTTTGAAAACACAGCAGGGGGGCTGCCCAGGGCACACACACACACACACAGCACTCCCGCCCTCCTCATCAATCTAGAGGACGAGACAGGTACACGCTGCTCTGCTCCACTTGCCCCTCTTCACTATTCCTCTGGGTTCTTTCTACTGACTTGCTGGAGAGTTAGTGTTTAAGGGAGAGAGACAGAGGCAGAGAAAGGAGACAGGTAGAGAGAGGGAGAGAGAGAGAGAGAGAGAGAGGGAGAGAGAAAGAGGGATAGGGAGAGATCAGGTGGTTTGTGGTTTTAACGGCTGCCAAGGTCTCAGTGGGGACCTCGGCCTGGTCAGTGTGTGTTAGGGCTGAGGGCCATGCTGTTTGGCCTCTGCTGAGTGGGGTTAGGCCTGGTCAATGCTCCACTCACACCATCTGTATTCTGTGTGTGTGAGTGTGTGTGTTTCTGTCTGGGAGTGTGTGTGTGTGTGTGTCTATGAGTGTGTGTGTCTGTGAACGTGTTTGTCAGTGTTTCTATGTGTGAGTGAGTGTGTATGCATAACTGTATGTTTTTGTGTCTGGGAGTGTGCATGTCTGTGAGTGTGTGTTTCTCTCTGTCAGTGAGTGGGTGTGTGTGTGCATATCTGTGTGTGTTTCTGTCAGGGTGTGTGTGTTTCTGTCAGGGAATGTGTGTGAGTGTGTGTTTACAGGGAGACGAACACAAAGCCAGCAGAGGTCAATGGAGGGCTTTAAAAGCTTATGAGAGTAAATAGCCCATCACACAGAGCCAGCGTGGAATACTGGAGCTCACCAGGACACCGGGGGGAGGAGCCAGCAGACAGGCGAGGCTGTGTGTACACGTAGTGCGTGTGTGTGTGCACGTGTGTGTATGTGTGTGTGAATGCATGCATGTGTATAGACTTACTTACTGTAAGTCGCTATGGATACGAGCGTCTGCTAAATGTATGTGTGTGTGTGTGGGTGTGCATGAATTGGGATGAAGGGGCCACATGTTGAAATGATCTATTACAATATTTACAACACAAATGATCGGACAGCAGTGATTAGAATACAAAATGGAGATGAAAGATGCAAATATTGTAACCGTAAAAACATGTGCCCTAATTGGTACATTTTGATGCACGTTAGCATAGCATCACAAGACCGCAAAGCAGCTCATGTCAAATTCAGATTCTGCAGGTCTGCCGTGCTGTAGGCTGTGATGTCTGCACCTGCCAGTAGATGGCAGCACTATATTGAAAAGGCTTTGTGCCAGTGAGAATAAGATACATAAATTAACACAACGCAACAAACTGAATCACGACCCCAAACACCATTTCACACAGACACACACACACGCGCACACACACACACACAGACACAGACAGCGTACGTGCCAGAAGCAGCATGAGGGCGTGCTCGTCTAAGAGGCAGGGCTAGAAAGATGTAACCTCAATCTAGGTTCTCTTACTCGGACCCTCTACACACCCACAGCGGTCACGATGCACATCCTGGCCCGGACGGCTGCAGCCAGGCCGAGCAATTCCACGGACAGCTCTTCTCCCCGGTTGAGAAGAAACTAATTTCCTAATCTACTCGAAATTGCTTCGTCACTCCGTGGGTACTCGTCCAGAGAGCCGTGAGAGAAGGCTGATTACAGTAAAATACTCTCAGCAAACATACACTGCGTTTCCACAATTACTCTGCTGCTGACTGCTGATCGCATTCAAATAAACAAGCCAAGCGCTTTTCATTCCTGATAACTCCCGTGACATGCTGCGTCATCCCCCCAGGCCCGTAGAGTCGGTGCTCGCTCCAGCTCTGACCTTGAGAAGACCGATGGTACGATCGAGGCTAATCTAGAGCATGTCGCTCGATCGCAAGAGCTGATAGCGAGCTGCTTTCCCACCAATGGCGATATGGATCGCTACACTCTCTCTAGAACCCCGAAAGTAAAGCAGAGGTGTTAAAACAAGACCTACTCAGAACCCAACTGCCCTTGTTCAGCTCTGCTTTAAACTAGTCCTAGTGGATTTGTGAAAATGCAACGTGAGAAGGGAGGAGTTGGTGGTCTATATAGGTGACAGATCTTACACTGGTTTGGTATTGGTTATTAACTTTTCAAGTAGGTTGTAAATGCTGGCGGGGTTGGTATCTGGATATACACTGGTGGACTGTGTGTCCCTAGGCTCTCCTACCTCCCTCCCTCCCCCTCTCATCTCCCCCTCTCCTCTCCTCCCTCTGCTCCCCTCTTTAATGTCTTCTGCTCTCCTCTCCCTATGGCACCCTCAGGATGATCTGATGCCTGAACAAACTAGTTCCATGAGGAATTTGCCCGACAAGACAAACACTCATTCTACACCCATATTCTGCATGCTTCTATCCTACGCAACACAGGAACACACTTATGTTCTTGTCACCATTCCTCAGGGTGTTCACGTGTTCCCAGCAGATGACTCACAGTGACACACACACCTACCTGTGAATGACACGGTATAGTGCATCATACATTCAGTATGTATCTAAATGCATCACTCTCTGTTGATTAACAGTCTGAGATGTGTTAATAACATTCATTACAAATCACAAAACAACATGAGCATTATTGTAGAAGTGTACAAGAAAAGTGGTAAGGGTTGGTGTCAGCCAGTCAGTTAATTACTCATGCACTCACTCATTAATTTACAAATGTTTACCTCTCTCTCTCACACATACATCATACTCTCTCTCACACATACATCATACTCTCTCTCACACATACATCGTCTTCCTCCCTTGCTCTCCCACTACATTGCTCTCTCTCTCTCTCTCTCTCTCTCTCTCTCCTCTCTCTCTCTCTCTCTCTCTCTCTCACACACACACACACGCACGCACGCACACACACACACACACACACACACACACACACACACCCACACACACACACACACACACACCACACACACACACACACACACACACACACACACACACACACACACACACACACAGGTCCACAGTAAGGCCATAAGGCCCCTCTGAACACTGTCTGATTGATTTGTCAGAGGAACACAGTTAGAGGAACACAGAGGAACATAGCCGTACTGCTTCATCTTTATGCATGGAGGTGCCTTCCGGAGCCATCCACCCATAACACACACACACACACACAGACAACCACACACAAAACACACACAGCCTCGCCCCAAGGGCACCCAGTGTTCTGAGAGTGAGCTCATTTTCATAACGAGTGGCGCCATGGTTCACCTGGGGACGCTGCCGGCCTCTGTGGCAACCGGGGGGGCTGGCGGGCGCCCGGTGGGGGGGGGTGAGGGTGGGGTGGGTAAAGGCGTCCACCCTAACCGCTACTGACAGTTGGTGGTGTGTGTGGGGGGGTGGGGCACACCTGGGTCACACTAGAGCATCAGCTGTGTTATCAGGTAGGAGACACACACGCACAGCTGCAGAGCCTGCAGTGACTTCATGACATCTTGATCATCTAAATTACATGTAATTTATGGAGCCCCTTCATTCCTTCATTGTCGTGATCTCAAGGTGCCGCGAGGTTTTAAAAGGAGAGAAGGCGATCGAGCAATAAATAGATCAATATAAAACCCGTAGAACAGTAGATAGAATTGTAGAATTCATTATTGATTATTGACACAATTTACAAGTATAGATTTGGCTTCTCACCCTAATTTCTTACCCTGTTTGCAAACACTCACCCAGAGAGGCAGAAAGACAGAAACAAGAGAGAGACAGAAAGAGAGACAGAGAATGAGAGACACACAGAGAGAGAGAGGGACAGAAAGACAGAGGGAGATCGAGAGAGACAGAGGCCTGGCTGTGGGTGCGACGACGACAGTGGCCACACATTTTAACAACGACGGCAAAGTAGCGATGCATGACAAGGAAATACAGCGCGTGAAATGAGCTCCGGCTCCCCTCCCTCTCCTCTGATCCGCTCCGCCCGACGTCAGCTGGTCCCGCGTGTGTCCACACTGTTGTTTCTCTCATGCCGGAACGAGCTGACGGGAGGATGCGTGCGAGGGAGGCAGACGCAGAGTCAAGGTCTTCTAGATGTTTCTGAGGTGGTGGTGGAATGTGTTGCCTTGTAGCTGGTACAGCCTGGAACATGAGAGCCTGTGTCCAGCTTTATCTGGCATTAAAGCATGGGCAGGGTGCTGATGAACGCTTCACGTATAGTGCATCCGGAAAGTATTCACAGCGCTTCATTTCCCCCCTCAAAATTCTACACACAATACCCCATAATGATAAAGTGAAAACAGCCTGTTTAGTATTTTTTATATATTTGCAAAAATTAAGAACAAAAATATAACAAGTACACATTCACAGCCTTTGCTCAATAGAATGAATCCCAAGGTCGACTGTAATTAACTAACGTCTGGCACCTTCAGGAGGGTTCACTCCCCAGCGTATCTTGGAGGATGGCTGACTGTCGGAGATCCAGGTAACTGCCACCTCGTCCTTCACCCTCCTTGTAATGTCATGAGCTCGGTCGGTCGACCCCTGAGAGGACCGAGACCACCAGCCTCACTTGACCTCCTGGCTCCCCTCTGGGAAGGAGGACAGAGTCTTCTCCGGCCGACCGAGCAATGATTCAAGGTTGGCAGTCTCACGCAGTCAGACGTAATGCCTGCCCGACAGGATATCTCTCCTGAGGGACCGACGGGGACAGACCATTGGAGGAACATAGACGGAACGTCCCTGTGGCTGTTACACTGACAAGTGCATGCTCACCTTAGCTCCTCTCTCCTCCTCTCCTTTCCTGTTCTCTTATCCCTCTCTCCTCTCCTCTCCTTTCCTATCCTCTTCTCTTATCCTCTCTCCTCTCCTCTCATCCTCTCCTTTCCTATACTTTTCTCTTATCCTCTCTCCTCTCCTCTCCTCTCATCCTCTTCTCTTCTTCTATTTGACCATGTTTCTTTTCTCCGCGTGTGAACGTAGAGCAAGCTCGTTATAATTTCCCCTTAGGAAAGACATGAAGGCTGAGACTCACATTGACGAGTTGGTTCCTACAGGGGATTCATATGCAGAACGTGAAAAGCTTCGAGCAACTTCCAACTAACAACATGCACAATGCACATACACACACAACAGAAATCTTCACCCATACCTTATGATGTAATTAACCACCAAAATATCATTAGTACAATGGACTTCTGATCCTTGACTTTCGGCTGTACTTTCTACGTGCACTATTTGTAGGTAGCTTTGAATACTAGCACAGACACACAATGAGCTTTAGGTGAGCTCACATTAACTCCAATGGCATTATGGATGGCATTATTAATCACGCCATAATGTGTGGATTCAGAAGTCATCATGTCAGTCTTAATAGATATATAGACATGATCCTCAGATTCCCCTTGCTTCTAGAAGCATCCGTTCTCGTGTGATCACGTGATGTCGCTCAACGTTCTCCGCGCCTTCAGAAGAGACACACTGCTCGCTTCCTGTGTGCGGCAGAACGCAGCGGATGTCGCCAACGCCACCGGAGTTGTCGGTTTGAGCCGCTTGGCAGGAAGAAGTGATTAATCACGGCGCAGCGTGATGCAGGCAACACATCCATCCCTGTCTGTGATGAATGTGCTGCGGTAATGCGGAGGCAATGAGCACTCTCACGCTGCTGCTAATGAACGCAGAGGCTGAGGAGAGAGAGAGAGAAACACCTCGCTCAGACGCTCACGACGACGTCGTACTCACAAGTACACGGAGGGATCCGACCAATCAAATCGAATTGTATTTGCATGGCCTCTTTTTTAAAAGCAATGTCACATATCAGGTATCACATGGCTACAGATCAGCATCCAGGAGTTCGTATAGGCTATAACCAATGTTAACCCTTAAACAAGACATGGAAAAACTCCCAGGGGTAAAAAAGGAAGATGTGGAGTAAACAATGTGGTGAAGGATGTGGTGTCTCCTGCTGAGACAACACACCATGTGGTGAAGGATGTGGTGTCTCCTGCTGAGACAACACACCATGTGGTGAAGGATGTGGTGTCTCCTGCTGAGACAACACACCATGTGGTGAAGGATGTGGTGTCTCCTGCTGAGACAACCTACCATGTGGTGAAGGATGTGGTGTCTCCTGCTGAGACAACACACCATGTGGTGAAGGATGTGGTGTCTCCTGCTGAGACAACACACCATGTGGTGAAGGATGTGGTGTCTCCTGCTGAGACAACACACCCAGACCCTGTTTGAGCTCTTGTCTTCTACAGTAATGTCAAATCGAAACACAAGAAGATATCCTGACACAGACACCTTTATCCAAAGCATCAGACAGCACGGGGATTCAAACCTTCAACCTCTTGATCTGCTGTCAAGCACTCTAACCACATAGCTGTACCATAGCTGTTTCTCCTCTCATTGAAGGAATCAGTGATCGGACACGCCTGGGTCTGTGTAAGGTAGTTAGGTGAAAGCCTCCAATCAGGTTAGAGGGTCAAGGTAGGGAGGACGGGTCAAGGAAGGGAGAAGGGAAGGATGTTTGGAATTGGGACAGGGCCCTAATTAGGCTGACAGAGCATGAGGAAAAAGAAGCGCCCCATGCAGAGATCTAATCACAGAGTCTGTGTTCTTCTGATAGCATCTTATCTAACCAGCACATTCTTAAACTGGAACATGTCTTTGTCAAACTGCCGGAGAATTCTCCCTATCTCCCGCTGATTATTAGGCGAGGCTGCGTTCAGCTAGAGCTCTGCATGTGTGCGGATCAATAGCATACACCGCGCTGGAACATGAGTCAAATCCAAATTACTCACATTAATATGTCAGTGGTGAAAGGTCTTTAAAAAAATGCACGCATGAATGTAATACTCAGACAGCCGCAGTGCTTTATTGAGTTTGCTAAACTCAGAGGCGCTTCGATACCGAACGTCAATCATGTTTATTCTCGTCCTAGCCTGTGACCACTGTGTTTATTCAACACACCTGTGTGACACCAGCTGGGGACTGGTTTCAGTAATCACTGAGGAGAAGGAACATGACCCAGTCTGCTGGGCGTTGATAGAGCTTCTGGTCCTCCTCACAGCTGAACTGTAGCACCAGACCTCTGATCAATACTGCGTTAATTTGGGAGCATGGATTATAATAGAGGCATTAGGGCTGTATTGATTAGCACTCAGAAAGCTGCTTGGTGTATGAATAGACAGTCAATAGCAGCTTCGCTCACAGCTAGGGGGACAGGAATACAGACCCCTGCCTAAACACACACACACACTCTGAAAACACACATGCACGCCCCCCTCATCCACACACCCAAACACAACACACACTCTGCCCACACACATGCACGCCCTCCTCATCCACACACCCAAACACACACACCACACACACAGCCCTGTATGGGGCGCCGTTTGTAAAAGGTTTCACGTCCGTTATTCCTACTCAGTTTTCGCACATTTAGCACAAATAAATGCATCAGAATTTGCAACGGTCACTTTTTTTAACATTTAGGGAGAAATTCCTCTAAATACATGACATAACTTATTTAGAGCAATGTTCTGCAGTATGCAAAATAATAAAATTATATTTTATAGAACTGTTAAATGTAACTGTTAAATGTAACTGTTAAATGTAAATTATACATGTAAATGTTAAATCTAAATGTTAAATCTAAATGTTAAATCTAAATGTTAAATGTGTAATTCACACATTTAGCTAGCCACGCCCCTATTGTTTTCTGGATTTTTACGACCTACACCAAGCACATCTTCAACAATCACCACATCATTGCCATCGGTAAGTACTGAAATGATGCTTTTTATAAAATGGAGAGGTCTTACAGTTAGTTAACAGTTAACAGGTGACAGTTAGAGGTTAGCTCTAACTGTATGACCCCTCCATTTTATAAAACGCATCATTTCAGTACTTACCGATGGCAATGATGTGGTGGTTGTTGAAGATGTGCTTGGTGTAGGTCGGTCAAGAAGAGCCCTCCGAACACCAGCTGCAACAGCTCTTTCAATGATCCCCGCTAAATCTTCAGGATTTGCAATTTTGAAAGACCCGCCATGTGAAAAATCACAGAAAATAATAGGGGCGTGGCTAGCTAAATGTGTGAATTACACATTTAACATTTAGATTTAACATTTAGATTTAACATTTAACATTTAGATTTAGATTTAACATTTAGATTTAACATTGCTCTAAATAAGTTATGACATGTATTTAGATGAATTTCTCCCTAAATGTTTAAAAAAGTGACTGTTGAAAATTCAGAAGCATTTATTTGTGCTAAATGGGCAAAAATTGAGCAGGAATAACGGACGTGCAACCTTTTACAAACGGCGCCCCCCCCCCTCCACACACAACCACATCACCCATCCACACAAACTGTACTGCAGTGTAGCCCTGGTGTCTCAGAGTTGTACAGACATCTACAGTCGTATGCAAAAGTTTGGGCACCCCTGATAATCTCCATTACTTTCATCTATAAAATGTTGGGCGTTTGGATGAGGAACGTCTTTGTCATATATATACACATACGTCATGGACAGTGATATTTTAGCCGTGAAATAAGGTTTATTTGATAAACAGAAAATATGCCATACGCATCATAAGAGAATTAGACACTTGCATAAATTTGGGCACCCCAACAGAAAAATCACATTAATATTTAGTAGAGCCTCCTTTTGCAAAAATAACAGCTTCTAGACGCTTTTTATATCCTCTGATGAGTGTCTGGATTCTGGATTGAGGTAATTTGGACCATTCTTCCTTACAATACATCTCCAGTTGAGTAAGGTTTGATGGGTGCCTAGCGTGGACAGCCCGCTTCAAGTCACCCCATAGATTTTCAATTATATTCAAGTCTGGGGACTGGGATGGCCATTCCAAAACATTGTAGTTGTTCCTCTGCATAAATGCCTTAGTGGATTTGGAGCAATGTTTCGGGTCGTTGTCCTGCTGGAACACCCAACTGCGCCGTAACTTCAGCTTTGTTACAGATTCTTGAACATTATTGTCCAGAATTTGCTGGTACTGAGTTGAATCCATACGACCTTCAACTTTAACTAGATTCCCAGTTCCTGCACTAGCCACACAGCCCCACAGCATGACGGACCCCCCACCAAATTTTACTGTGGGCAGCAAGTGTTTTTCTAGGAATGCTGTGTTCTTTTGCCTCCATGCGTAACGCCTCTTGTTGTGACCGAATAACTCCATCTTTGTCTCATCAGTCCACAGTACTTTGTTCCAAAATGAGCCTGGCTTGTTCAAATGTAGTTTGGCAAACCTCAAGCGAGCCTTTTTGTGGCGCGTGTGCAGAAAAGGCTTCTTCCGCATCACTCTCCCATACAGCTGTTCTCTCTGCAATGTGCGCTGAATGGTCGAGCAATGCACAGTGACACCATCTGCAGCAAGATGACCTTGCAGCTCTTTGGAGGTGATCTGAGGGTTGTCCTTGACCATTCTGACCATTCTTCGCCTTTGCCTCTTTGTTATTTTTCCTGGCCTGCCACTTCTGGCCTTAACAAGAACTGTGCCTGTTGCCTTCCATTTCCTAATGACATTCCTCACAGTGGAAACTGATAGCTGAAACCTCCGGGATAACTTTTTGTAGCCTTCCCCTAAACCATACTGCTGAACAATCTTTGTTTTTAGATCATTTGATAGCTGTTTTGATGCCCCCATTTTGCCACTGTTCAGAGGAGAATCAAAGAGAAGCAAAACTTGCAATTGGCTAACTTAAATACCCTTTCTAATGATTGAATGCACCTTTTTATGTAATTGAAGGCTTAACGAGTTAATCAGACTAACTATGTGTTGCAGTTAATCAGCATTTAGTAGGCAGAGGTATTCAAATCAAATAAATGATAAGGGTGCCCAAACTTTTGCACAGCCTTTTTTTCACATTTGATTTAATTTCACACAACTAAATACTGCTACACCAAATATCTTTGTCTGGAAAACACCCCAGCACTCAGTGTTAACTAGAAAAGTAATATTACAATATTATATTGATCTTTTTTGGTGAAGACAGGAAATTATCATGCAGCCTCAGAGGGGTGCCTAAACTTTTGCATACGACTGTATCTATGCTGTGTAAGGCCAATCTGAACAGAGATAGCACACACTCCTGGTGGGACAAGACTGTTTAGTCAGTAATTGGATTAATGAAACAATCAACCAATCACTGACCATTGACTGGTAGAGAAAGAGAGCTGTCCAATAGGCTAAGACAACAACAACAAATAGAGCCAATTGTCTTTATCGGAGAAAAGCACATTGCTTCCTCTCCCCTTTGCAGTCAATGAGCTCGACTGTAATTAACTCTGGAATTGGATGTTTTTGGCCACAAACTACACAACGCCCCCGTATTCACAAGGCCAGAGATTATCTTTATCTTTTCTGGCAACGATGATCCTATTCTGCCAGGAGCATAATACAAGTCTGGGCTGCAGTGTATTACCAAGCAGTCTTCCCGCCTATCGACTGTCTGGGTCTGTCAAGGCCCCTGTGTCTCTGGTGAACATCCAACTGTGGCCGACTGCAAAGCTGTGAGTTATGGCAGACTTCTGCTCTCTGAGTTCTCCACTTTGCCTCTCTCTGAGACTTTAGTACAGGTTATTGTGTTCCCATCAGTATCCTGCTGAGGAGAGCATGCGTCGAGGCTTCCATGTCTCCCGTCTTCTGAGGAGAAGGGAGGAGAGGAGCGGAGAAGAGGGGAGGAGGGGAGGAGGGGAGGAGGTGAGGAGGAGAAGAGGGGAGAAGGGAGGAGAGGAGCGGAGAAGATCAGAGGGGATGGTAGGAGGGAAGGAGAAGAGGGGAGAAGGGAGGAGAGGAGCGGAGAAGATAAGAGGGGATGGGAGGAGGGAAGGAGAAGAGGGGAGAAGGGAGGAGAGGAGCGGAGAAGATCAGAGGGGATGGTAGGAGGGAAGGAGAAGAGGGGAGAAGGGAGGAGAGGAGCGGAGAAGATAAGAGGGGATGGGAGGAGGGAAGGAGAAGAGGGGAGAAGGGAGGAGAGGAGCGGAGAAGATCAGAGGGGATGGGAGGAGAGGAGGGAAGGAGAAGAGGGGAGGAGGGGAGGGGAGAAGACGAGAGGAGGAGAGTGTGTCTTATGTGTCTTTTTTCACTGACCCCCCCACCCCCAGAAGTGAGTGCCGATGATTGGTGTTGAGCTGCAGAGGTGATGGCGTTCCGACTCCTCTGAAAACAGACACACACAAAGACACACACAGACACACATATACACACACACGTACACACGCACAAACAGTCACATACACACACACACATTATGACTCCTCACTCCCAGGACTCCCTCATTCTCCCACGTTTATTTCCCATAATCCTCTGGGTGATCGGTGAATGCTATCGCCCTCTGCAGCTGCCATGACGACAGAAACAGAGTTTTTTGCCGGTTCAGGATGACATAATACACCTGATGACCGAGGCAGGAACAGTTGAATGTGCAGACTCAACCTATTCCTCTTCCTGTCTGCGCTGAGTCAGTGTGTGTCGTGTCGAGTGGCGGTCGGACGCCAGTGATTCTGCACTGCGTGTGTGTGTGTGTGAAGTGTACTAGGTTACACACAGCACAACAGGAGAACACAGAAACCCTCGTTCTCTAATGAACATCTTGCAGCTGAATGATTGTGTTGCAGTCTCTCATGCTCTCTCTCTGTCATCTGTTCTCTCTCTATTTTCTGCTCTCATTCTCTCTCCTCTCCCTCTCCCTCTCCCTCTCTTTCTCTCCTCTCGTCCTCCCTCCCTCTGTCTCTCCCTCTGTCCCTCTGTCTCTCAGAATGTCTATGGTGATGTTTTGGTTGTAACAGATGGTTTACAGGCTTTGAAAGATGTTTGTAGCTGATGAAGACAAGCTCGGTCCTTTAACAGGAAATGAGATCACCTAAGGTCCCCTGTCCCCGTGCAGCAGCATACCTTCAGTCTCAGTGTTGGTGGAATAACATCCAGCTTCCTGCTCTGTGGGATGCAGGCCACGATCTGGATTGTGTGTAGGGTGTGGTTTCTGGTGGTGTCAGAATCTGGTGATGGGTTGTTGCTACTCCTGCTACTTCCTTTCATCCCCTCCTTCCTCCCTCCAACTCAAATCTTCTTCTGTGTTTTCTCTTATCCTGCCCCCCCCCCAACCTGGAGACTCTCGCTCTCTCAGTCCCACGTCTCTCTCTCCTCTCTGTCTGTCTGTCTGTCTCTACATTCCTCTCTTTCTCTCTCTCTCTCTCTTCTCCAGAGCCGCCGGCAGAGGGGGAGCAGATTAACAAAGCTGTGTTACATAACTCATTATCCCTCCCAGTCAGGGAGGTTCAGACGGAAAGGAGCTGTTTCTGGAGGGCCAGAGAGGGGGCCTCAGGGGGCTGGTTGGAGAGGTAGTGGGGTAGGGGTGGGGGGGTTGGTGGATGGTGGGAGGGGGGGTTCTGAGGTACAGAGGTGGCAGGCTTGGCACGCCTCATAGATTTTTCTCAAGAAGGAGAGAATCTATCCAACTGTGCCCCAGCTTCTTCCATCTTCCTCTCTTTCTCCCTCATGCTTCTCCCCATCCTTTCTCTACTCCCTCTCTTTCTCCCTCATGCTTCTCCCCATCCTGCCTCTACTCCCTCTCTTTCTCCCTCATGCTTCTCCCCCATCCTGCCTCTACTCCCTCTCTTTCTCCCTCATGCTTCTCCCCATCCTTCTCTACTCCCTCTCTTTCTCCCTCATGCTTCTCCCCATCCTTTCTCTACTCCCTCTCTTTCTCCCTCATGCTTCTCCCCATCCTGCCTCTACTCCCTCTCTTTCTCCCTCATGCTTCTCCCCCATCCTGCCTCTACTCCCTCTCTTTCTCCCTCATGCTTCTCCCCCATCCTTCCTCTACTCCCTCTCTTTCTCCCTCATTCTTCCTCATCTTTCTTTCCATCCTCTTTCTCTGGGCTCAGCGTATCTGAAACACAGCATTCCCTGTGGACCAGAAAGCTCTGTGTGGCCTTCATCTACAGACTGGTTCTCTTCCCTGTCCTCACACACACACACACACACACACACTCACCCACACACACATTAGAGATCCATGTTTGCTAGGTACTGTCAGGTGTATGCACATGTTCTTAGCCCAGTTCCAGTAATAGATGAGGAGGTGTGTCAGGATAACTTTGAGTCAGGAGAACGTTGACCAGGCAGGGCTTGTAACTACTAATGAACACCAGTGTTCAAGTGATTTTGCCTTCGTGGGTGCGCAGGAAAGAAAAGTGTGGTAATTACAAAATGTAGTGGAATTACATAATCATTTACATTTAGTCATTTAGCAGAGGCTCTTATCCAGACCAACTTACAGTAAGTACAGGGACATTCCCCTGAGGCAAGTAGGGTGAAGGGCCTTGCCCAAGGACACAACTTAATTTTGCACGGCCAGTAATCGAACAGGCAACCTTCTGATTAATAGCCCGATTCCATAACCGCTCAGCCATCTGACCCCCTGTCGGGGGGGTCTTTCAAAGGGTTTACAGTAGATCTTTTCAGTACAACTAATAAGAAATAACGAGGTATTGAATTCTCTCCTCTTTGATCTGTTGGAGGTGATGAGAGCGCATGAACCCTGGAGCTCGGCGCCAGGTGATCCAGGGGAGGGATTACAGGTGCCGGCTCCCCGGCCGGCTAACGAGGACCACAGCTGCACCTCGTCGGCCAATCAGGGTGAGCCACTGCATAAAAGCAGGCCAGTACAAGGGAGCAAGTGGGAGAGCAACCATGGGGAGAGCTGCAGTGGATGACTAACGCGGCTTGTTGTCTGCTGTCATCGTCCCCAGAGAGCCACCAGCGAGACGGACCTGGCTGTGGAGCTCTCGCTACAAGTATTTTGTTATTTTTTGCTTTATAAATGCCCTTTTGTCACCACAACATGCATGCACACCCCAACACACACATAAGCACCCACCCTGCACTCAACTGCACACACGCATTGTAACTCAGTGTATTGGTTCTCAAGCACACTGAAAAGGTTCTACTTTAGAAGTTTGTTAGAAGGGAACCGTGTAAACTTGGGAGTGTTAGGCATACTGTGTATGTGTCAGTGAGTGCGTGCATCTGTACATCCCAGAATATGTTCACTTCACAAGATCTGAAGACGGATCACACCAGCCCAAACAACTCATCCTGTCAGTCTCCTCCCGCCTGCTTGTGTCTCAGTGTCTGCACCTGCCAGAACATCCACCCCCTCCACCACTGCACCCACTGCCCTACCTCACCCCACACACCCCCCTCTCTACCCCACCACCACTCCCCTCTGTATATACGTGTGTGTGTGTGTGTGTGTGTGTGGTGTGTGTGTGTGAGAACACGTCCTTCGCACCACCATTCCACCTCATGGGAAAGTGCTGTTTTTTGGGGTTATTTTTAACCCTTGATGATTAGTGTTCCGGGAAGTCAAACCTGACTGCTGAGAGCAGGAAAGGCAGAAGAAGATAAAGACTTTTCAATTTGTCCAACAACACCCACACACACACATGCGGCCAGAGACGACGCAAACACACACACACAAACACACACGGAGTGTCCGCCCAAGAAATTAGTTCTCTGCTGTTCACCCATCTTGCTGTCCTTCCTCTGAGGGCTGCCAGGTGCTAAGATCATAGAAGACTGGTCAGCCACAGCACAGAGCCCGGGCACCCCATCTGAGAGCTCACCTCATGTCCTGGCCAGGGACATTCTTGGCAGAGTGGGATTGAGAAATTGATGTTTTTTATAAAACTTCATATGACAGAAAGACGTTTGAAAAGAAATAATGAAGAATATGTAAATATGGTTGTAAGTGGTTGCGGTCTGTGATTCTTTTGTAGTTGTTTGTTTTCTAATTAATGGCTCCTGGAGCTGTGATATTCTCCTTCTAATATCCTCTTGTCGGCAGCATTTGTCAGTGATATCTGTGGCCAACAAACACACACACACACACACACACACACACACACACACACACCACACACACACACACACACACACACACACACACACACACACAGTAAAATCCCTTTAGTTGGAATAGCATGCCATCTTAGCTGCTCAGGCCTTAACCACACACTGCACCGTCTAAATATAGAAGTCATCATATTCGGCTTTCAGGCCCCTCATCTTTTTTTCCGTTCTTCTTCTTTTCTGTATTAACCGCACCACCGGTTTTCTTTTCCTAAAGTGCTTTCCAGCGGGCCGGTCTGTCCGTCCTCCCTGTCGCCCTTGAAAAGGTTACGTGTGTTTCATTCTTCACCATTTGTCCCCCCAGACAGAGGGAGGGAGGGAAGTAGGGAGAGGGAGAAGGAGGGAGGGAGAGAGGAGAGAGAGAGAGGGGGAGGGAGGGAGCAGGGACAGAGGGATGGAGAGAGAGGGAGGGAATGAAAAGAGGGACAGAGAGACGAATGGAGAGAGGCAGGGTCAAGCCAGCCGTGGTCGTCTCTGATTGAGAATGATTAAACCCGCTGGGTTGTTATAGCCCACCGGTAGTGATGACACAACAAAATTGCGACGCGTGAAAGACAGGCGGAGGAGATGAGGAAAGGGGGGGGAGTAAAAAAAAGCACAATCAAAAACGAGTTTCCACAAAACGACGTTGAGGAGAGTGTGGATCCCCTGAGCTCACCTGGCCCCATCAGTAGCTTCATTATACAGCAGACGACCTCATTATTTCCTGGTGAAACAGGCATTTCCCTGGACGACCCCCGGGCAGTGATGTGGTCCCGTGCAGGACCCCATTATAGAGATGGCTTGTTTGAGGACCAGGGTGGCGCTACAGGGGCGGGATGATAAACAGGAGAGCTGGTGGAGGAGATCTTGTAATGCTAACACTAAGTTATTATGGTCAGAGAGGCCATCTGGAATCACCGAATGAGAGGGGGAGGGAGGATGGAGAGAAGAGGGAGGTGGTGGAGAGAGAGAAGGAGGGTGGAGGAGGGAGGGGGGAGAGGGTCATTACAAGTGTCCTTATGTTGAAACTCCACAGATGTTCATGTTGTTCCTCTGTAACACCGCTGGTAAGTCTGTCGAGGAATTTTCTCCACCTACAGACAGAGGTGTTGATTTCACTCCTTTTTAAACATCGGGAGTTAGGATGGATATTTATGGTACTGCATTGCACTGAATAATCACCAGTACCACACACATGATGGCTGTAAAAGATCAAACTGATAAAAAGATAATACAACTTTGTTCAACACTCCGGAAGAAGCCAAGTCTTCATGGAGTAATCAGATGAAAAGGGTACATTTAAGAGCTGTTATAATTAAGATTCAATCATTTCATCACTATCAAGGAATGGTCTGTATTTACTAGCCACATTGCAAAGTGACCACAAAAAGAATGATGTCAGAAGGTCATTCTTGACCTTTGACACTGATAAGTAACTTGGCAGTACACATCAGCTGCTTTGGAGAGAAAGAATTCCCTGAGGATCTGCCCCTTCCAAACCGCTCCTGCCTCAGTACCCTCCGTGACCACCAGGGGCGCTGCCAGACAGGGAAGGATGCTGGTGTGTGCTGTCTCCGAGGCTGACCTTTCAGCCTCCCCACAGACCCTGGGACGAACGCAAATGTCACCGTGTGAGTTGACAAACAAACAGCGTCTGTGGTCTGTCAGCTGGCTGCTGCACTCACAGACGGGAAGAGGAGGCGAGCATCTGAATCAGACAGAGAGGGAGGGGAGGAGGGGAGGAGGGGAGAGGGGAGGAGGGGAGAGGGGAGAGGGAGAGAGGGGGAGAGGGGGAGGAGGGGAGGGGGGGAGGGGGGTGGAGGGGGAGACGAGTGCGGGAGGGGAGGAGGGGTTGGAGGGTGGGAGCAGAGGGGAGGAGGGGAGGAGGGGAGAGGGGAGAGGGTGGGGAGAGAGGAGAGTTATGCCATGCAAATCTCTCTCTCTCTCTTTCTCTCTCTGTATTACGGCCATATTGATCGCGGTGTTTGAGCAGCATGTATCCATCAAGGCCCACTCCCTCCATGGCTCCTCCCACATCTCTCTGGCCCCTCCCTCCCTCCCGGCACCTCCCATCCCTCCTGGCCCCTCCTCTACATTCCAGCATAATATACAGACATAACAGTAGCGGATGAGGAAACATTTGATCACGTTCTATTTTCCCCTCCAGCCTGTTCAGCCCTTAATCACCCCAGACTGAGGTGGACGAGCCTGGGGTGGGCGGCCATATTGCTTCCCAGGCGACTCCTGAACATGCACGTTCTGAAGTGAAACAGATTCATTTCTCACGCGGAGAAGATAATGTTTAATGTGTAGAAGGGAAAAGATGCTAATGAGATATTTATGTTGATGACTGCCCCCCTGAGCTGGAGCTGTTTAGCTATTCATAGTTCTCCTCTGCCTGTCTGGTCCACAGACGCTTCAGTGTGTGATTTACATTCACCGAACCCCGGACTCTAGTGTGTGAATGGTCTCTCTCTGTCTCTCGCTCTCTCTCTCTCTCTACCTGTTTCTGTCTTTGTCTCTCTCTCTCTCTATCTGTCACTCTCTCTATTTCTCACTTTCTCTGTCACTATCTCTCCTTTTCTGTGCCTCTCATTTCGTCTCTCTCTCTTTATTTCTCTCTGTGTGTCTGTTAGCGTGTTTGTTTGTGTCACAGTCAACTCATTTCCACTTAAACCTCCAGTCTCTTTCCCGTCACCACATCCTCCATCACACAGCTGTTGTCCCTTTCTCTGACACACACACACACAAACACAGACAGACACACACACACACACACACAGACAGACAGACACACACACACACACGCACGCACACACACATAATGAATGCAGCACGTTTCGCTCCTGCGGTGCTCAGAGACGACTTCTCCTCAGCAGCGGGATCCAGAGACGTTCCGGAGCCCGTCAAACCTCTGACCGCCGAGTCTGGGCTCTCTGCAGAAACACCAGAACATTCCACATGGTTCAATAGCTTCATGTTGATTAATGGGTCTCAATTGCATCCTGATCTTGCAACTGTACACTCACACACGTACGCTGTTAAGTGGGAGGAAATCCAGCAGTGAAATCAACCGCTGAATATGGAGTGTTTCCGCCTGGGAAGGAGAAGGCTATCGATCGCTGTCTGCCAACATAAAGGAGGTTATTGATGTAATTCCCCACTAGGATTGGTGTTATGCATAGATGCAGGGAAGGCAAACACACACGGATTCTGATGATGATACATACACACACACACAGATACTGATACTGATACACACACACACACACACACACACACACACACACACAACCACACACGAGCATGGAAACACAAGCACACACTCATATACACAGACATAGATACTGATACCAAACACACACACACACACACACACACACACAGGAGATGTCTAACCCAGGTGACCTCATCTTCTGGAGCTCTGAGGAAAACGACACCAATTATCTGAGCACAGCACTGATGTCACTGCTGCTGTCAAACACAGGGGCACTGTGACTGTGCTCCAGCCAGCCCCAGCTCCTCTGCCTCAGCACCAGACCCCACCAGAGCCTGCCTCATGGCCAGCTCCTCTGCCTCAGCACCAGACCCCACCAGAGCCTGCCTCATGGCCAGCTCCTCTGCCTCAGCACCAGACCCCACCAGAGCCTGCCTCATGGCCAGCTCCTCTGCCTCAGCACCAGACCCCACCAGAGCCTGCCTCATGGCCAGCACCAGCTCCTCTGCCTCAGCACCAGACCCCACCAGAGCCTGCCTCATGGCCAGCTCCTCTGCCTCAGCACCAGACCCCACCAGAGCCTGCCTCATGGCCAGCTCCTCTGCCTCAGAACCAGACCCCACCAGAGCCTGCCTCATGGCCAGCTCCTCTGCCTCAGAACCAGACCCCACCAGAGCCTGCCTCATGGCCAGCTCCTCTGCCTCAGCACCAGACCCCACCAGAGCCTGCCTCACGGCCAGCACCAGCTCCTCTGCCTCAGCACCAGACCCCACCAGAGCCTGCCTCATGGCCAGCTCCTCTGCCTCAGCACCAGACCCCACCAGAGCCTGCCTCATGGCCAGCTCCTCTGCCTCAGCACCAGACCCCACCAGAGCCTGCCTCATGGCCACGGCTCACTCACTCTATGGTTACAAGTATTTAGAACTAAACACCAAAACCTTGTTTTGAAGGACAAAGGGTGTTTCTTGACCTTGTGAAGTCTGAGGGACAGAGCTATTTAAGTTCTTTCAAACGGATCAATAACAACACAGGCTTGTCTTTGATGAGAAACGGTCTTCACAAAAGTCAAACCTTGCTTGTCCAACCTCTTCTTCTCAGTCAAACTGTGTCGTTTGAATGTTTTTGAGGTATTGCACGTATTTGATTTGAATGTTTTGAACGAGTGAGTGAGGGACATTTTGATGGACGTTCAAAGTTTGTCTGGAGGACTCCTGAATCCCACCCCTCTTGACCCCAGCCCAATCAGACACAAACCCACATTTCCTTGTTCGATAAACAGAAAATTCATTCAAAAGGCAGCACTGAATCACAACAAGATGATTCAGGCATGGCCAGGCAGAGTGGGAGGACGCTAGACTGAGAGCTCTGACAGACAGCCTTCCTCCCCTCCTTCTCCTCAAGGTTGGGCTTGTTCATGATAGCCATCAGTATTCAGGGCCGGGCCCAGATGGATTAGTTTAATATTGAATTAGAACAGTGTTTTATCACTGCCCCGTCAGTCATGTTCCTGCTGCCACTTAGAATGCCTCTGTCTCCCTCCCCATCAGACACAATCACAGATAGGCAGAGAAGTAGACTAAGAGAGACGGAGAGAGAGAGAGAGAGTCAGTGCCCATACCCTGGCAATAGAGAACGGTTGCCATAGAAAGACATGGTTGGCTAAAGACTGTAGTGTTTGCATCGTTTTGGAAGAAAATGGAGCAACAGTGGACCTGGCATTGGATTTTGTCTTTGACTTGTATTGCTTGAGAGAGGCAGAGTCTCACGTTGTACCAGGTTGTTGATGCCCCTTGAAGTAATGTTAACTTATGTGTTGTATATTATTTGTAATATCCATGTAATATCAGTATGTATTTCATAATTATTAAAAAATGTACACACATATATATTTGATTTATTTCTTGTTCTTGATAGGTTAAATATTATACCGTATGGCTTTGGCAACAATGCTAACACATTCATGCCCAATAAAGCATTATTGAATTGAAAATTGACTTGAGAGAGAAAGAAAGAGAGAGAAAGACAGAGAAAGAAAGAAAGAGAGAGGAAAGAAGGCAGACATGGAGAGTTGTTCTGGCCAGACGGAAGTTAGCTCTGTGTTGAATTGATACATAACAGTGACGTTAGTGATGCAGTCTTGGATATGTGTGGCTGGACTTGAAGATGAGCTCTTCTGTTTTTAGCTTGGAGATGAGAGGTGAACAACAAAGCCGGCACCCCCCCCCCTCTCTCTCTCTCTCTCTCTCTCTCTCGCTCTCTCTCTCTCTCTCTCTCTCTCTCTCTCTCTCTCTCTCTGCCTTTTTGTCTCTCTCTCCTCCCCCCCTCTCTGTCTGCCTCTCTCCTCAATTCTTAATCATTAATACTCCCACGATCCCACTGTAGTTTGACAGTGTGGGGGATTGTTTCTTTCACACTGCTTCAAGTAGTCCCTCCCTCTTCCTCTCCCCACCTCCCCTCTTTCTCCCTCCCTCTCTCTCTTCTCTCCTCTCCTCACAGGAGGGGAGACAGGTAGGCACGGTTGTTGCCTGTTCCTTCAGGGGAAAGTTGGGGCAGCTTCTGATGGGTGCTGTAGGAGAGGAGGGAAGGGGAAGAGAGGAGGGAAGGAGGACAGGGAGAGGAGGGGAGAGAGGGAGGGGAGAATCGAGGGAGGGAGGAAGGGAGGGAGGAGAGGAGAGGAGAGGAGAGGAGAGGAGAGGAGAGGAGAGGAGAGGAGAGGAGAGGACGATGGAGAGGAGAGGAGAGTCGTAGGGAGGGAGGGAGGGTCATGAGGACGGGATCGAAACGGATGGAGGGAGGGTGTTGGAGGGAGGGAGGGATGGGAGGGGGGAGGGCATGGGAGTGCAGGGGAGAAATTAGGATGAGAGAGGAGGTGGGGATGTGGGCGGGATCATCATCAGTCTGGCTGTGTTACAACTCTGACTGGGACTGACAGGGACGGGACAGCAGTCATCTTCAAACAGATGGATGATTGCAGTAGCTGGTTGTTTTGGGTCATGTACGAAGACCGATGTCTGGGAAGAGGCTAGCCTAGATTCTAGAAACATCCCAGAAATGTAAGTGGTTCAGGGCACAGGAAAAAGTTTCCCGACCTGGCTTTTGATCAGTGACAAGGCCAATATCTTGGAAAGATTACGGAGGACAAAAGATAGACAAAAGTGTTCCATCTCTGTGTCTCTGAGTCCATCTGTCATGGTATTGACCACCGCAAACCGGCTCAACCAGAAATGACTGGGGAACAAAGAGCTGAGAGCTGCAGTCTGACTGCATGACTGGGACAGCTCCGCAGCAAATGTATGTGTGTGTATGTGTGTGTGTGTGTGTGTGTGTGCGTGGCGTGAGTGTGCATGGTTGTGTGTGTGTGTGTGTGTGTGTGTGTGCGGTTAGCCCTCTGATATTTAGCTACAGCAGAAGAGGAAGGATGAAAGCACAACAGATCAATGGACCCTGTGACCTGGAATCTAATGGAGGAGCCCCTCCCACCTTGGCCTTCTCCCAGCCTCATTCCGGCCTTGTCCATCCTGCATCCCGGCCTCCTCCCTGCCTCTTCCCGGCCTCACCTTGGCCTCACCCTGGCCTCATCCTTGCTGCTGGGAATCCTAGCCCTGGTTGCTGGTGTGTGAACAAACATGACTGTGCATGTCTGAGTGAGTGCGTGTGTGTGGGTCAGGTTTGTACACACAGTGAGTGTATGTGTTCTTTGTGTGTTTGCATGGCCACATACAAGTATTGATCTACATTCAATGGGGTTCTAATTCGCGATTGCATGCGGGAATGTTTGTGTGTGATTGTGTGTGTGTGTGTGTGATGGTATGTGTGATTGTGCGTGTGTGTATGTGGGATGGTATGTGTGTGCATGGTTGTATTTTGTGTGTGTGTGTTGGAGAGATTGCGGTAGCGTATGTCAGGGAAGTGTGTCTACAGACATGAAATATTCAGTCTGGGAGTGTTGCACTTTGTTATTGCGCTGGCTAATGGAGGTCTGTGAGTATGAGTGAGGGGAGGAGGTGGGGGCGTCCACTTCCTGTCAGAGTGAAACCCACAGCTGTCAGCACCTCCAACTGGAAACATCACCAGGCTCACAACAGACTTTCTGACTGGTACACTCTCTGTCTGTACAGCCCTCTCACGATGGATTCATCCCTACACCTGTCTGTCTGTCTGTCTCTCTCACTTTCTCTCTATCTCTCTCTTATCCCACTATCCCCTCTCTTTCTATTTCTCTGTGTGTCTGTCTCTCTCTCTCTCATTCTCTCTCCCTTTTTACCTCGTTACATCTCTCACTCTCTCACTTTCTCTGTTCCACGCTCATCCATTATCTCTTATAAATGTTAGCTGCCCCACAACACACACACACACACACACACACACCACACACACACACACACACACACACCACACACACACACACACACACACACACACACACACACACACCACACACTATAACACAGTAACCCAGAGGCATTTTCTTGGAAAAGCAAGTTCTCACCTGCTTTCATTCTTCAAACAACGCCTTGCTCCTGAGACTAATCGCATGTGAGGTTGACATGAAGCTGTGAAGCTGGATTAGAATGACAGGATATGTACATCAACACATCCAGTCAGTCCAGTACAAAGCAGTCCAGCACAGTGATGGGAGTGAGGGTACAGCTCGGCGATAGAGCCCATCACCATCACTGACCTTTGTTTTCCGGCGTTTTGTCTCGTCTCGTTGTTTGATAAACAGGTCCGAGGCCTGTGTCGTGTTGTGGAGTTGAGGAGTTAACCCCTGGGAAGGTGACTTGTGCTCAACAAGACTCTGACAAGAGACACTTCAGCCGTGACATTTCACAGAGGAGGAGTGCCCTTTGAGAAAACTCAATTTAACAGCGACACACAAAGGTCACCGTATCAAGGTGTGCTCTTCTCTGGTGCATCACACCACTGGAAACTGGCAGTCACTTCGGCGGTGCGATGACGCATTCCACACATACATCTCTCTCTCTCTCTTTCTCTCTCTGACTCTCTCATCTCTCTCTCTCTCTCTCTCTCTCTCTCTCTATCTCTCTCTCTCTGACTCTCTCTCTCTGCCGCTCTCTCTCTTTCTGTCACTATCTCTCTCCCCCTTATCTCTCTTCCTCACATTTCTATCTCTGACTCTCTCCTTCTCTCGCTCTTCCTTAATTTCTCGCTTTCGTTCCCCGCCTCTCCTCCTCCTCTCGTTCTCACACTTGTTCTCTTTGCCCTATCTATCTTTATCTCTCTCTCCTTCCTCTCCCTCCCCTTTTCCCTTCTCTCGTGGGCCAGCTCCCAGCGCGGTCTGAACCAGGTAGAGTTTCTGGCAGCCATGGCAGCCAAGAGCACATCTCAGCCCACAATCAGCCGAGCCGCCCCTTTATTTATTAAAATGATGTATTCTCAAGGTGACACATTGCCGATTCCGGAAAAGCTTACCAACCCCCCACCCCACCCCACCCCCCCCGTCTCCCACTCCTCTCAGTTATCACACGCTGGCTTCGTATTAAAAGGAGAGAGTCAGAATCGAGGTCAGCAGACTGCCCTGAACCAGCAGCGCTTTGCAGATCAACAGATTCAGACACACTTTCCTCCTTCGCTGGATAAACGCCCACTCCGCTAGCCGTGCTGTAACAGGACTGTTGGGGTTGTTCTCAACAGCCTTTTGATAAGCTGTGGAAGTGTGCTGCCGCTGTCTGCCATCTTGGCTCTGAGGAGCTGTGGAGGTGTGCTGCTGCAGTCGGCCATCTTGGCTCTGAGGACGTGCTGGGTCTAGGTTCATGTTGGTGCTGGGACAATGGAGTTGTGATCCTGCCCTCTGAACTCACTTCAATACATGAACCCACCATAACCTCTCTGTATCTCTCTCTCTCTGCTCTCGTCTCTCTCTCGTCTCTCTCTCTCTCTCTCTCTCTCTCTCATATATTTCTCACCATCTCTCCTCTCTTCCTATCTCTCTCTCTTTCTCTGCTTAAAGAAGGAAGGAAAACAATCTGAACCTCACTGATCTGAGAAGATGTGTAATTAAGATGGCTGCATGCGTGCAGATTAAACCTTCTGTCTGTGTCGACATGGAGGATGGGAGCCATGTAAATCCCAGGTAACCATATCTTCTCTCCCTCTCCTTCCTCCTCCTCTCCCTCCAGTCCTCCTCCAACTGGAAGGGAGGCAGCGTTCTGGGGTGTGGGAAGAGTTCTGTGAGGCTGCCTGGTTCTTGGCAGCCGCTGGTGAGGGATACCGTGGTGGAAAGTGAAGCCATCCAATGATTTCAAGAGTAAAGAGATCAATAGCATCTTCAGCAAATCCTCCCCTCTGGACCTTCATTAAATCCAAAGTCATTTTTCTGTGCCAGGCTAAAGTTAGTCGAGACAGAGGAACGTCACAGAGGATTGTCGCTGGGAGAGAACGGCTCCACTCGCGGCTTCACCAGGAGATTAGCCTTCCAAGAAACAACAGAGGACATTTTTGGCACGGCCATCAAATATGGGGAATTTCTTCATACTGATTGGAGTGTACACGTGTGTATTTGTGTGTAAGGGTGTGTATCTACGTGTGTGTGTTTGTGTGTGTCCCCTGTATGTTGTGTATCCACACAACCCTGCCAAGAGAGACGAGGTGAACATCAGACCCAGTTTTGTGAAGGAGCGCAGTCCTGCATCAGAGCTGATCAACACGGATCTTTGTTCCCCAAAAATGAGACGCGAAAACGTACGATGTCGTCTTTGTTATTTTCTGCTGGGCTGGTGTCGGGGCTCAGAGTTAAGAACAGCCCATTACTCTTCATCTGAACTCCCATCATGCAGTTCAGCAATCACAGAGAGAGAGAGAGGGAGAGGAACGGAGGGGGTGTGAGAGACAGATGTAGAAAGACAGAAAGAGAGAGAGATGAGAGAGAGAGAGAGAGAGAGCAAAGAGGAGAGATAGAGAGAAACGTCTGAAATTGTCTTTACATACACAAGACTCTTGCGTCCAGTTATCATTTCTTTACGCTTGGTTATTTCTGCTTCTTCATCCCTCCTTCCTACATCCACTTCCTCTACTTCCCTCTCTCTCTTCCGTCCATCTCTCTCCCTCCCTCCTCCCTCCCACCTCCTCTCTCCCTCCCTCCTCCCTCCTCCCTCCTCCTTCTTCTTTGTCCACCTGCCACCCCAGGCCTTTATCACCCTCATTCTCTCTGCAAGCCTCCAGACTATAATGATGATGTTATCCACACAGCTGTTACCAGACACCAAGAGAGAGTTAGAGAGAGAGAGAGAGAGAGGGAGAGAGAGAGAGAGAGAGAGAGAGAGAGAAGGAAGAGTGAGAGTGAGCAAAAAAGGGAGAGAGAGAAGAGAGCAAAAGCAGGAGACAGTGAGAGAAAGAGAGACATGGAGATAGAGGGAGAGAAAGAGAGCTTTCTCTCTATTGAGTTCTTGTATTGGACAGTAGACCGTATTTTATGCAAAAAAGGCTGGATGGTTTCCATCCAACCTCTTGTTAGATGAACTTTGTTGAGAGCTAGGCCGGCTTGACTCTTTATCTTCTCACACATAGAAGCTGTAATTAAAATGAAGGCCTGGGCTTTTGTACTCCCTGTAATCTCTCCTGGAAAATGTTGTGGATGTAAACACCTACTGCAAGCCTGCTGCGAGACACCAAACTGTCTCCACAGCGAAGTGGAAAATATATATCTCCTCCTCGTCTCCTTCTCAGAGACATCTGTGTGTCTTAGCCTGCCCCCTATTACCCTCTTAACAGAAGCGCTGCCTTATGTAAAGAAAGAGAAGCGATAGAGTGAGTTAAAGAGAAAGAGAGAGAGAGAGAGAGAGAGAGAGAGAGGAGAGAGAGTGGCGGAGGAGTGTGACGTCTCATTTGGGCTTTGCAGTCGGTGGTTCACTGGTTGAGTTCACTCTGAAGCAGTCAGCTCTCCCACTCAGAGAGAGACCAGCTCAGCTCACACCAAATGACTTTTACAAAACTCCAATCACACACTACAGCAAATTAGTTCTCATTACAAAGAGAAAGGAAATCTTTATGAACACATAATGAGGTGCATTCAGCGGGCACAGACCATGTGGCTTTGTGGCGACCTAGGCCGAGTGGATGTGAGTGACATGCGCAGTGAGTGGTTTCACCCCTGGGGTCAGATAGCAGCCACCTGTCATATCTGGGGGATGTGGCAGAGAGCTATCGTTTTCAAAGATACACGACAATGAACAAGTCACGATTCATCCTGCGTTCAGTTGAGCCTCATTGAGCTTCCTCCTCTCTGCGTCACTGCCGAGTCATCTATGGGAGGCTGAGGTGCAAGAACTATATTTGACTGCCTCTGAAACTACAACTCCCACGAACAAACCCAGGACTACACAGACTTACTGCAAGTCACGACTTGCTTGTTTGCTGCATTTGTGTGCTGCATGTGTGTGTGTGTGTGCTGAGTATGTGTGCTGTTGTGTGTGGTGTGTGAGATGTGTGTGGTGTGTATGTGTGTGTGCTGTGTGTGTAGTGTGTGTGTGTGATGTGTATGTGTCTGTGTGTGTGTGATAGTGTGTGTGCTGTGTGTGGTATGTGTGTAGTGTGTGTGTGTGTGTGTGTGTGGTGTGTGTGTGTGTGTTGTGTGTGTGTGGTGTGTGTATGTGTCTTGTGTGTGTGTGTGTGTGTGTGTGTGATGTGTGTATGTGTGTATGTGTGTGTGTGTGTGTGTTGTGTTGTGTGTGCTGTGTGTGTATGTGTGTGTGTGTGTGTGTATGTGTGTGTGTGTGTGTGTGTATGTGTGTGTGTGTGTGTGTTGTGGTGTGTGTGTGTGTGTGTGTGTGTGTGTGCTGTGCCATCCTGTCTGGTCCTGTGAGTGTCAGAGCTGGTGCTTGGTGCTCTAACACCTGGAGGGTGAGAAAGAGGAGGAGGAGGAGAGGAACAGAAAGAGGAGGAAGGGGGAGGATGATGAGGTGGAGGATGAGGTGGAGGATGGAAGGTCCCAGGTGGATTGTGGGATAGCTCAGACACCCACACGTTGTGCAGACAGGATGGATGGAGGGAGGAGGGAGGAGAGTCGGACAAAGTCATGGTTTCCTGACACCTTCCTCTGACTCACGTATCTTTGGTAGTGTGGGAAAAATGCCACTATCTACCATCCTCATAAATTAGTCTTAATCTAGAGATCAAATCTTAGTTTATAATATGTTATATTACAAAATCAACTGATATCTTTTAATATTGCTACATTTGTTAATATCGATTTTTTTAATGGCAGTATTGTAGGTATGTCCCCTTTTATGTGTGTTTGTCATGTCCTGTGGTTAGACAGGTAGGAAAGCTGTTAGGGTCATGTAGACGTCATCTACAAGGACATCCTTCTTATCCATCCACCTGCTTCTCTGTAGACAAGCTTGAGCTTCGAATCTCAGTGTTTTCCTTGGTCCTCTATCAAAATGATCTCAGATCTACACAGCTCACGACTTTCTTTGTCTTTGAGTGAAAAGTACTGCAGCTGCCTCCAATGAAGTCAGAAGACAGGATGCCGTGAACACAGCACGACGGAGAGAGACTGGCAGCTCCGACAAAAACAACGAAATTGATTAAGAATATTGGCCTGTCAGCTTCCCAATGTAAAACAACTTTCAGCAAATATAGATCTGTGTCTCCGACGAGTGTCACTGACTCATCGATCGGATGTGGACCGGCGTGACACAAACACTTACACAGCTTTCCTTAGACCTGACCAATAAACCTCCTGGTTCCTTTGAGTTCTTTGCTGTTCCACCTCCCTGATTCTGATCTCCCCTGAGTCTACCTCCTCAAGTCACCTGCACAACAGGACTGCGGGGCCCCTTTTAATCATCGACACAGATTCTCCACAGAAGCCTGTCTCTGAAAAAGGGAAAACATTTAACCTGGCAAGACAAACCAGATGGCTGCGGCAGATTTGCATATAGGAGAACAGCTGGGTATCACATACAGTTAGCTTTATGTTGGCCCCTCCTGCTGTCTGTACAATACAATACAGCACAGCTCCTCCCCTCCCTACCTTCCTCCCTCCCTCCCTCCCCACCTCTCCATCCCTCCCTCCCTTCCTCGCACCCTTTCATCAATCCCTCCATCCCTCCCTACCAGCCTTCACCATCCTTCTTTCCTCCTTCTGTTCCCTCAAAGACAGGAAGGAACACAATTAGTGAGCCGAGGAGAGCTCTGCGTCTCCTGTCTGCGGGGATGTGCTGTCCCCCTCAGCACTGCCGTAGTGCTAGACTCCTCTCAGCCTAGGGTTCGGGCACCCGACCAGACAGGCCAGGCCAGACTAGGATGGCGGGGGGGGACGGGGGATGGGGACGGTAAGGGCAGGGAGACCTTACACACCATGCTCTGCAGTGTGTCCAGCCAGAGGAGAACCTCTCACAGATGACATGGGGGGAAGAACCCCCACTGGTGAGTCTGAAACCCAATCAGATCACCCAACACCACACACACGGGGAGGTGGGAGATGGAGAGAGGGATGGTAGATATGGAGGGAGGAGAGAAAAAGAGATGACCATCGAGGGATTCTAACAGAGGAGAGTGCACTGGTGTAAAGGATTGTGGGGGATGGGTTGCAGATGGAGAGGAAATGATGGCTTTCAGCATCCCTTCACTCAACACCAGTACCCCCGGGGGGTTTGAAACATTGAAACCCAATAGTCCCACCCACTGTCTCGGCTCGGGAGCATCGCATTTTGATCAATTTCCTTTCATCATTACACTGTACATCGCTCAGAGACGAGCGGTATTGCGTCCTTATCTGTGCATCATCTGTGTCCCAGGGCTGGTATGGCAACACATGATCTGATCTCGCTGCATCTTGCCACTTCTCTCATCCGTCTCTGTCTCTGATGGAAGAGTTTGCTCATGTGTGTGGGGGTGAGGAGTGTGTTGATGTGTGGGGGGTGGTTTGTGAAGTTCATCTGGAAATGTAAAATTTCAATTGAAAGGGCTTTGCTTGAATAAGAGTAAGAGATCAATGGCTGTTGAGGTGAAACTGTTGGTTAGCTGGCAGTGTTGACTGCCCAATAAAGGTATCTTTAAAGTATCTCTCTCTCTTTCCCTATCTCTCTCTATCTTTCTCTTTCTTTCAGTCTTTCATTTCCAATCTGTCTCTCTTTCTCTCCCTCTCTCCATCGCTCTCTCTTCACCCCTCGCTTTCTGTCTCTATCAGTATCTCCCTTTCTCTCCCTCTCTCTTTCTCTCTTCCTCTCTACCTTCTGTCTCTATGTGTTCCATGTTTCCCTTCATTCCCGCGGGCAGTAAAGATAAGGAACTTGTTGTTTTCCATTATGTTCGGTCCTATTTTCATGTCTTTAGGGAGGAAAGGTATGGAGGTATGCACGTGTGTTTTATAACTGTGCAGGTTCATTTCCAGGCTCAGATTGATGTTTCTCTCCTAGCGAGTGTGAAGCTGCAGTCGGCAGGACAACGCTCACCCACGCTGCAGACGAGGGGAAGCGTTTACTCTGTACATATTTGAACTATACTAAACTAACCGCTGGCCAAAACCACCAGTAGAGTCCTGTCACTATCACCATAACTACTTGAGTTTAATAAGAAAAATGTATAAAAGTTAAACTACAAGAAAAAAAAGTTAATAAATGCACTCGTGAGTTTATCCTGAACTAATTCCAGTTGGCTAACGCGTAAAGTCATCCCAAATTATTCTCTCTCACACAAACACATTAAAGAGGCACATTTAATCTCAGCGACAAATTGGTTCCTATCAAATCCGCCCTTATCTGCTCCTGGAGCGCAGAACAGAAACGAGGTTCCATCTTCCGGCAATCTCTCGACATCGTCAGCTCAGAGCAGTGAGCGAGCGAGAGGAGAGAGAGAGAGAGGGAGAGAGAGAGAGAGCGAGAGAGAGAGAGAGAGAGAGGAGAGAGAGAGAGAGAGAGAGAGAGCGAGAGAGAGAGAGAGGCGCGAGAGAGCGAGTGAGAGAGAGAGCGAGGAAGAGAGAGAGAGCGGTCGAGAGAGAGAGAGAGATAGAGAGACGAGCGAGAGAGAGCTGTCGAGAGATAGCGATCTCTCGATCGCGCGAGCGAGCTCTCTCTATCTCGCTCTCTCTCTATCTCTATCTCTCCCCTCTCTCTTCCTATCTCTCCCCCCTTCCCATCTTTTCTCTCTCCATTCCACTCATGATAAAACCCATTTCCAGGTAATTGCCTCTCGGCTCTCTCTCGTTTGGTCTCGTGTTTTAATGACGCCGTTTTGTGTGGAGGGATAAAGCGTGGGGCCAGGGTGTTGTTCTGTTGTTGATGAGGTCTGAAGGAGGAAACCCACAGGGGAGGCTAACGTCATTAACCAAACCAGAGGACAGTCGCTCACGACAGAGCATGCTGACATCACACAACATACGTGTTACATATAGGAGACACGCTAACCGCTCGCGTGAGCAGCGACATTTTTTCCCTCTGTTTCAGGATGACTGGCTCCTTCATGTTCACCCGCCTAGCGATGGGTACTTTAATTCTGTACAGCTTTAATGCTTCACTTTAATTCTCACTGTAACAGCTCCCCCTCCTCATTCAACGTGTAACATTATCGACTTGTTAAATTCAAGCTGTGTTCTGAGACATAAGGCCACCTTGAGCACAACTTGCTTTTGATTACAGGTGGGAATTGAAGATTAGAATTTCATGAACTGCCCCAAAACGCTCACAGAGAGAGTTTGATAGCGTTTTCATTGAGCTTCCTCTTCCAGCTCAATAAAGTCTTTGTTGTGGCTTCATCTCTTGTGTTCAACAGATGCTCCAAACAACACGACCTGCAGCCTTCACACAACTCTCCTATTTCTGTTCATCACAGGGAGTCCTTGGAAAGTATGACAGCAACACTGTTTGATCTGCAATCAACAAATAGTGTGTTTACTGTAATTTGGTTTGACACGTTCCACGTTCCACGCACACACACAGACACTTCCTGTAAATATGACGCGTTTGAGGAGAAAAGGTTTGGGATGTCACCTAAGATTTTACATCTGCATTGTCAGAGGTGACTTGAAGTTGGTGAACTCTGTAGATCTTCCAGAAATACACACAGACCCTTACACACACACACGCATCGTGTTCTGACACCAATTCCCATGTGTGTTGATGCTCCTGGTCCTATCTGTGACCACCCAGTCCCGTCTCCTCCGGTTCCTCCTCCTTCTTCCTGAGAGCTGCTCTAATGACAAGCAGCAGGCAGCTCTCATACAGTGGCCGATCTGACTAGTGAGTGTCTCTCATTACAAAATGAGTCCTCGCCACACGCACACAAACACACAGAACTAGGTGACTTCTTCCTGAAAGAAGTGCTTCCCTCCTGACCCTGCCATACTCCTGCCATATAGCCTCACTCACACATGCACACACACACACACACACACACACACACACACACACACAAACTACAAGCACACACTGACCTGCTGTGTAGTATCTCCACCCTTCTCTGGCTCCATGGAGCAATACAGACACTACCAGGAAGGGACTGATCCCCTGGACACTTGTAGCAGGTATTTGATTGGCCATGTCTAATCTGAGGCAGGTATTTGATTGGCCGTGTCTAAGCTGAGCTTCCTGGGGGCTGACGTATCGGAGGTGAGCTTGTCTTCTCAGCTGGAGTGAAGAGAGAAAATGCCTCGAAGCAAAAACAATTGCCCTGCTTCCATACCTCCCTCCTCTCCTCTCTCCCTCTGCTCTCTCTCTCTCTCTCTCTTCTTCTCCCTCTATCCCCCCCCTCCTTTCCCCCTCTCTTCCCTTTCCACTCAACGCCTCTCTGTCAGTCAGGGGCGTTTCTCAGCGTAGGGGTTGCCAAGGGCACTAACTGCAGGGGTCCCCCATCCTCCCGCCCCTTAAAATAAATGTATTTCGGGCTCAACTCAATCTATTATGTATTTCGAGTACAAAAATAAAAAGAACAACACCCACATGGCACACAATATGTCGAGTGTCTTTTTTGCACCACAGCTGCTGAGTTATTTTGCGCAAAATGAAAAAGTGTTATTTCCCTTCCAGAACGGCCAGTAAGCGCCTCTGCCTAAACCAGTGAGAACATTGAAGGGATCGTGTGTTGAAGTGGTCCGGAGCGAACGTATTCACCCACCTGCAACAGAGAGGGCCGAAGGCGACACCCTGGCATTTCATCACCTCGTTTCCCGGTGAGTCGTGAGTGATACCTGAGTGTGCTCCAGACATCTTAAGACTCCGAGGCGGACGCTGGGAGAGGCCTCGTCTGGAGCCCCGTCTGGTGAGGGAGAGCTGGGGTGCCATAAGCTGGACCCAGGGGAGAGGTGGGGTGCCTGTCACGGCCAGGAGGTGGACCCAGGGGAAAGGTGGGGTGCCTCTCACGGCCAGGAGAGCAGGAGGTGGACCCAAAGGCACGGTGAAGCAGGCTCCATCCAGTTCACCGAAAAGCGTTTGTTAAACAACATGCTCGGGAATACAGGGAACTACTCACACATCACGACAACGCACCGAGAAGGACTTACATCGGGAGCTGATACACATGCAAAGGCTAGGGTGGACAACAGCTTTGTAACTGGAAGGAGACAACGGGGAGTCGAGGGGACCAGGATGCAGGGGAGAGAGACAAGACAAGGACCCACACAGACACCCAGCGAGACAGAGAACACCAGGACCAGGGAAAACCAGGGGAACTAAAGAATAACAGGGGCCCGGCCGTAATAGTGCAGGGGCGGATTCAAACTCATCAGTAGCTGATTTAGTGGCTATGGGTCCTGGCACAGGCAGGTCTAGCCAATGAGGTGTGTCCCTCTCCCAGTAAAATCTCTGTCGATGTGAGGCTTATTAATTCTGATAATGACAGTCCTGCTACTGTCTCAGAAGGACTCTCTCTAACTCTGTGAACTCTTAGTCTGACTGTCACAGCTTCTCCCTGTGTTATTCTCTCAGGAGAGCTGACCCTGCTGTGTAGGGAGGGAAGCAGTGAGAGACGAGTGTGTAGACGAGTGTGTAAACGAGTGTGTGCGTTCCCCGTAAAACAACTGACAAACGGATGCTCCCGAGGAACCAGATACATGTGTGTGTGCGTGTGTGTGTGTGTGTGAATGAACAGTAGATGTGTGTGTGTGTGTGTTTGTTTGTGTGTGTGTGTGTGTGTGAATGAACAGTACATGTGTGTGTGTGTGTGTGTGTGTGTGTGTGTGTGTGTGTGGTGTGTGTGTGTGTGTGTGTGTGTGTGTGTGTGTGCGTGTGTGTGTGTGAATGAACAGGGGGGGTATTCCAGGTAGCCGGTTTTGTGAAAACTCTGAGTTGTTTAACCCTGAAAACAGGCAAACTCCGAGGTTTCCGTTCCAGAAAGAGAGGTAACGAAACCTTTTGGTAAGTTGCCATGGTAACTTACGCTGTGAAACTAACCTGGTCGCTAGCAGGTTAGTTCCATGCCAAACTCTGAGTTTTACCTATCCCCTCCCACTTTCTGAGTTTATTAGCGTTGGAAGACATGGGATATCGTTTCCTGGGTCAGCCGAGCGATCTCGAACAAAATTAAATTCGCTTAGTTATACGCCAGGAGACGATTTTAAGACTGCGATTTGATGCGCTTTAATTCCCTGATGAATGCCTAAGTTAACGTTACCGTTTCCCGTCACAATCTGTAATTTATTTGAGCAAGATTCTCAGCCCTTGGGTCTTCATCGCTAGTGTTATACGCCGTGGACGTGCACACAGAATTGACCAAAAGCTTTTTGGCACTGAAATAAAGACAAATCATTGAAATTGTAGGATTTGGTCTTCTTCGTTGCCTACAAATAAAATTTAACAATGAGTAGGCCTAGCCTTGGTTTGAAGGAAGATGGGAAACTGAACAGTGTATTAACATTAACCAAATAATGCCAATAGCCTACCAATTGCAGTTATTTGACTCTTTGGGTTAAATCAAAGCAAGAATGGTCAAATTAAGGTGAAATAATATAATCATATAATCATGTAATCATATTGCAAATGAATGAAATCAATGAAGGTTAACTAGGCCTACTGGCCTACATGGTTAACTGGCCTACATGACTATTGTAAACCAGAGATACAAAGCCAGAGCTGAGGAGAAGGTCTCAGGAGATCAATCATCCACAGAAAAATACTTCACAATTCCTTTTAATACCCAAGAACAACTACAATCACACCACAATCTTGACCCTTTCTTATCAACATGACAATGTACAGTAAGTTACACAATGAGATGTGAGAGCCATCAAGTTGAGACTCCATCCAGTAACTCCATAGTTTACCATATGAGAGGTGGGGGCAGGTTGATACCTTAAAAGGTCAGACTTTATTCTTCTGCCCTAAGTACACCATATCTTGGTCAAAATAGAAATTCAGCAAATTCAACAATTAATATAGGTTATTGTTCCTACAAATAACATCACCTGTGACCATGCATCCTCCCGTAACTGGAGTTCCAGTAAATCTTTTTCGAGATGAGTCTTTATTCGTCTACCCTAAGTAGGCCTACACCATCTTTTGGTCAGTTTTTGGCACTTTCTTCATGAGGTACAGTTTGTACAACTCATTTATTTGTAACTATATACGAATACATGAGATTACATTAGCTACATTTCACAGTTCCACATGCAAAATAGCTACACCTGCCATTAAATGAACATCTCACAGTAGCATCCATTCTCTGTTCAACAGGATTAGAATGTGCACATCGTTTTTATACGATGTAAATAATAGTAGGCTACATGGGGAGAGAACTACCAGCTACCACATAATTCTCTGCATCCATTTCTGCGGCAGCAGTCAATGTCTTTTCGTCATCATCATCTTTTGATGGAAAGCATTATGTTGGGGGAAATAGGCACCAATTCATATTTAATTAGTATCATGTCGAATATGATTAAAACCAAGGTGACATCGAGGCTACAATCACAAGCGTATAGCCTAAGCAAACTATGCATTACCTGTTCGTAGTATGTTTTTATATTTAATAAAACATTGAACATGCTATTTTATTAAGGCCACCGCTTTTTCTCCTGTAGCCTAATATTAACGGAGAGTGGGGTTAAATGTTCAATGTATGGACTGGCTATTACATTCAAATGTATGCTCGGCAGCAATTGTCTCCCACGCCACTTGCATAGGCTACACTGCTACAGCCGTGTTGCTTTTTTCCGGAATATGTACTCGACCATTAACACAAAATAAAACTTGAATCTGAAGTTTGGTGAAGTAGGACAACGTTTTTTGTCGCCGGGTGCCATGGTGGATCCTAGTATCGGAGCTCCATTGATGTTGGCTTTCAATAGTTCTCATGCCCGCGCTTAACTCTGAGTTGACGTACTCCGAGTTGAGTTAACTAATTCATATCAGCCTATCTGGAACCAAATTCTCAGAGTTTCCCATGTTAGAGTAACTCAACTCAGAGTTCAGGGTTAATCTCAGAGTTTGTTAAACCCGCTACCTGGAATACCCCCCAGTAGATGTGTGTGTGTGTTTGTGTGTGTGAATGAACAGTAGATGTGTGTGTGTGTGTGCATGCGTGAATGTACATGTGTGTGTGGGTGGATAGAGCTACCTGGCAGTCATTTCCCGACGCAGCAGGGAGGCCTGGAGCTGGAGCGACTTCCTGTTCCTTCGTTCTCACAGGATGCAGATGTGTGTGTGTGTGTGTGTGCTCATGCTTGTGCACATTTAGTCATTTAGTCATTTCAGTCACGCACACAACCATCATGCAGTCAACATTGCACACATGCACATCATCATTCAGGCACACACACACACAAACACGCACACACACACATAGAAGTTCTCACTGTCTTTGCAATGCCAAAAATGCGTTCCTGGTGCTTGTCTATGGTAGAACACCTGGGTTTAGCTAATCAAATGGTAAAGATCCTGCTGCAAACTTATTATAAATTCAACCACTAAGGTAATTCAATAACACACCCATTAAATCATAATAAGTGAAGCACTGCCTTATTGATATTTTGCTCACATAAAGTGCTGCATGTTCCCTCATAGGAGAGGAAGCTTTGAAGTCGTTCTTTGAGGTTAAACTTCAAAGTAAGGCGAGGGGTTAAGATGAAGGTAGAGAGTAGAGGAGAACACTCTCACCAAACAATCACACACACACACACACAAACATATACACACACATATACACACACCTCCTCCACACACACCCTGTACACACACACACCCCGCACACACATATATACTCACTTATTCTTGAACACGTTCACACACAAACACACACACACAAACATACACTCATACATTCGATAAGCATAGAAAGATAATATATCAGTTTTAAAAGTTCAACAATCCAGATAAAGGTGAACATCCTCAAACGAACTTGGGAAATGAGGCGTGGGAACCATGTTCACATGATTGCCTGATGACATCTCCTCCTACCTGAGTTAAACATGTAGGTGTGTGTGACTTCAAACCCATGGGCCCAATTAACACAGTCCCTCTCTCTCATATCCCAATCAACACACACCCCTCTCAACTCCCAATAAACACCCACCCCTCTCTCACCAACCTTCCTGCTCCACCTCTTCTGCTCCACCTCTTCCTTGTTCCCTGTCACAGCGATGTTATTTATGTCAGTGGCTGTCATGTCTGAGCCTAAAATGAGTGTTCATTAGGAAGACACACGGGGGGGGGGATTCTACCTCTGTGGACGAGCTTGAGGAGAGAGCAGGGTTTAATCCCATGCACTGCTAGAGCGCTGCGGGCAGACAGACAGCATGGGGACGGCACGCGTCCTCCCCTCCCCTCCTCCTCCCTGCAGTACAGGAGGAGGATGCAGACACGGGCCTCGGTCTGGATCAGGAAACATTCCGGCGTGGAGAGCTTGGCCATCTGTGCTGAGTTCCTCCTCTGAAAAAATGATCGATTTAATTTCCCTCGTGGCTGCAGGTGCTGTCGTTTATCTCATCCGGAGAGACGAGACTGAACTAAACGAGACTTCTGAGGCAGATAAAGGCAGTGCTTTGGAGGAAGATGAATCCACCTCACGCACCCTGCTGGGAGACTCTGTCTAATAGACTCTCTATGCTTGGTCGTCGGAAGATTTGGCTCCCAGCCAGAATCTGACAGAAACTCGCGAGCTAGCTTCATCTCTCTGAGACCTCCTTTTCCCCTCTCTCTCTCTCTCTCTCCCCCTCTCTCTATCTCTGTGCGTGCGTATGAGTGTGTGTGTGTGTGTGTGTGTGCGACAGTGTCACCCCGACCCCCTGCCTGGACCAGTGGAGCCCCCCTGGTGATTCTCTGGCATTTTCTGTTTACGTGGCAGAGCAACACATTCTCTCTCTCACTCTCTTTCTCTTTCTCCCTCTCCACTCCTGTGCCTTTCTCTCTCTCCCTCTCTCTCTCCCTACACCAACATGCACACAAACACCCCTGCCAGACCAACACACCCACACACGCACACCCACACACGCACATACACCCATCCACACGCACACCCACACACGCACGCACACACACCCATCCACACGCACACCCACACACGCACACACACCCATCCACACACCCACACACGCACACACACCCACACACACCCTCCCAGACACAGAAGCCCACGTCAGGAAGTGGTTCTTGCAGGCGTGTGACTGCAGGGTTCAACCAGAACAGCGCTCGCTGTGGGGAAGCAGCATGACTGCTTTGAATCTGGGTTGGCATTTAAAGACAGGGTACACACCTTCACATGCATCGCTGCGAGGACACGCGCTGGGCTGTCAGAGAACACACGCACACACAGGCTGGTCTGTCAGAGAACACGCACACATGCACACATGCACACATATGGTAGGCTGTCAAAGAACATGCACAAACACATACACACACTGGCCTGTCAGAAAGATAGACACATACACACACACTCACTCAGGGCACGAGAGAGGGTAGGAGGAAGGGAGGGAGGGATGGTGGGAGAGGGAAGGAGGGAGGGAGGGAGGGATGGTGGCACGGAGAATTACAGGCTGCAGTAATGAAGAGCCCTGCAGTTTCACTACAGCAACATTCAGAGGCTCTAATGTGTTTTAGTAATGACGCTGGCTGGAGGTTTGTTGTCATGTGCTCACTGCTAATCCTGTTCATGCTGACCACTCTGACAAACCCCAGCCCAGCATGTCTGCTGCTAAGACATGCAATGTGAATAAGTTTGCATGTCTGTGTGTGTTTGTTTCCCTATGTGTCTATGTGTTTGTTTGTGTGTGGGGTGTGTCTTCCCTTGTGTATATGTTTTTTTTCTTCATGTTTATGCATGTTCGCGTTTTTATATGTGTATGAGTGAGTTTGCATATTTCAGTGTTTGTGTGTAAATGGAATGCGTGTCTGCATGTGTGTTTACAATATTTGGTCATCAGAGGAAAGCTCTTCCTGCTTACTGAAGTGCTTTTCAGCCTCCTCTCTGCCCCAGGCATCCACTGTGCTCCAGTCACAATGGCTAATCCTGACAAAGCCAGCTCCCATTAGTCCTGACAGCACCAATCAGCAATCAGAATTTCCAGACATTAAAGTCTGGCCCAGACTTTAAGGCACGGTATGCTGTCACTGTGTGCTTGTGTGTACATTACATTTACATTTAGTCATTTAGCAGACGCTCTTATCCAGAGCGACTTACAGTAAGTACAGGGACATTCCCCCGATGCAAGTAGGGTGAAGTGTCTTGCCCAAGGACACAACGTCATTTTGCACGGCCGGGAATCGAACCAACAACCTTATGATTAATAGCTCGACTCCCTAACTGCTCAGCCATCTGACCCCCAGTGTTTGTATGTGTTTGTATGTGTGCTTGTATGCATGTTTGTGTGTGTGTTTGTCTACTTTTCTTTCTGCCTATCAATGTGTCTTCCTGCCTAATTGTCTGCCTTCTTGACTGTAGATCTGCCTGCTTGCCTGTTGCCTGCCTGCTTGTCTTCCTGCCGGCCTGCTAGCCAGCCAGCCAGCCAGCCAACCAGCCAGCCATTATTGTGGTTGGTTGGCAGGGATATAATGAAGTCCCTCTGTTCAGTACTGTGCAATCTCCCGGCCAAGTGATCTTCAGGACCATGGACAGAGCCCACTCTGAACGACAAGGCCTCAGCCAACAACACATAAGCTTCCGTGCGTTAGCATCTACAATCCACAATCGCAGTGTCCTGATTTTTAATTTTTCCCTGATTTGTCATTTTTACTTGGCTACTTTGTATTGCACTTCACAACTTCTGTAGTTTGAATAAAAAGCAAACTCCTGCAGTTAAAGAAACAGTACTTTCATTTCTAACCTACTTTCTTACCCCCTTGTCGTTTCCATCACTATCTCTACACACGCGCAGGAATCAACCCCCACCCCTATCCACTTCCTGTTACTGCAAACAGATGCACTCTCAACACCATTGAGAATAATTTGCTGCTTTTGTAGCTGAGGCGCAGACAAACACTTCACCACATTGGACCCACACTGCATTAGATGCAGCTTTTCCAGCCTCTACTCTCCAAATATTGGATCACTGCAAATAGTCTTTAATGGGAAAAGGAAACAGCCTCCTCCCAAGGGCTGCTGGAATCCTGCTGCACCTCCACTTCTCTCTCTCTCTCTCTCTCTCCTCTCTCTCTCCTCTCTCTCGCTCTCTCTCTCTCTCTCTCTCTCTCTGACTGTCTTTTCCTCTCTTTTCTCCCTCCCTCCCTGTCTCCTTCTTTTTCCCTCATTCTCCATCGTTCACTTCCTCTCCCTCCTCTGTCCTTCTCTTTCTCCATCCTCGCTCCCCTCTATCTCTCCATCCTTCCCTCTCCTCTCTCTCTCATTACCGTGCTGTTTGAAGTTTGCTCTCTGTGCTCCAGAGCAGTGTGGTTGCAATGGGCCCACAGCAGTACCCTAACCCTAACCCTGCACTAAACAAACCCTGACCCTCTCCCATACTCTCCTCTCTTCTCATGATTCTGTCTTCTCCTCCCTTCTCCTCTCCCCTCCTATCCTCTCTCTTCTTTCTTCCTTCCACTCCGCCATCAGACAGGATATCTGCAGTAACAACACATGCAATATTGAAGCTTTTCCATTAGGCCTGGATTGTTTTGGGTTTGGTGTTATGCATCAGAAACAGATAAGAGGATCAGGGGAAGGGAGAGGAGAGGAGGGTAGAGGAGAGAAGAGAAGAGGAGAGGAGAGAAGAGAAGAGTAGAGGAGAAAGCCTCACTGAAGGGTCATTGCACCAGAGACAGAAAATGCATCACAGCAAGACACAGAAATATTCTTCTGCTTGGTGTGCAGATGGGGGGAGAGCTCCTAACAGCTCACATCGTCCACAGCCTGAGTCTCTCTCTTCTCTCTCTCTTTCTCTCTCCATCCAGCTCACACCTTCCAGAGTCTGAATGGAGTGACTCCACCACTCTGAGAGATGTGTTGGTGGATGGCGGAGATTCCTCTAGGTATTTTTAGGGTGGTTTGAAACCTTTGTTGTGGTTGTGCAGGTGAACTCTGTGTGTGTATAGTGAAAGGTTGAACATGTGTGTCCTCTCCTCTCCTCTCCTCTCCTCTCCTCTCCTCTCCTCTCCTCTCCTCTCCTCTCCTCTCCTCTCCTCTCCTCTCCTCTCCTCTCCTCTCCTCTCCTCTCCTCTCCCAGCCAAACGGTCTGTAAATGAGCTGTACTGTACTTACAGGCATGTCGTTCATCCGTATGTCAGTGCATGAATACATTATACTGGACAGTATGGCTTACAGCGTGCTAAATGCTTGTGGACAGGCTTACACACAGACACATGCTGCATCTGCACACACGTTACACACAGACACACACAGCAATTACAAAGACGCTACACACACACACACTTTGGTGAAGCAGCATGAAAGATTGATAAAGCACTCAAACACAAGTTACAGGGTGTCTTTCACAGACGAGCTAAATTGCAACGCTGAGAGAGAAGGTGAGAGAGGGAAAAAGAGAGAGGGAGAGAGAAGGAGAGAGAGGGAAAGAGAGAGAGGGAGATAGAGGTTGAGATGGAGGAATAGAGAGAAGAGATAGAGAAAGAGCGATATCGAAGGAGAAGTTGAGGCTGGTGCTGGTGGCCCGTTGTGATTGGCTCTGCTGTCACTCACGGCGATTAGCCAGACTCACAAGCAGAAGATTCCACAGTCCTGAGGATGAGGCCTGAGTCTCAAAGGAGGAGAGGAAACCCTGAGGAGGGCTGAACAACTGGGAGAGAGAGAGAGAGAGAGAGAGAGAGAGAGAGAGAGAGAGAGAGGAGAGAGAGAGAGATGAGAGACGATAGAGAGATAGAGAGACGATAGAGAGAGCATAGTCATCTAGAGCGACATACTGGCAAAGATCACTCGAGCGCTATCAGATCGCTCATACATCGCGAAACGCTCCCACTTCGCGTGGGACTAAGGAAGAGAGAGAGAATCGGAGATAGAGGAAGAGAGATGGAAAACGACAGACAGCTGTCACATTCTCATGAAGTTTCCTCAGGCCCAGAAGTGTCTCAGTATATCATATTGTGAGTGTGTGTGCGAGTGATATTATGTGACTGCCTGTGTGTATGTGTGTGATATTGTATACGTGTGTGTATGTGTTGCATTAGTGTGTGTGTGTGCATGTCTGTGCACGTGTGTGTGTGGAGCCAAGCCTTGTTGCGAGGGGGTTTAGTGTTTGATCCTGAGTGTGTGTCCATCGGGCACAGAGACAGGACACAGGGTGTAACCCACCCAAACCCCTCTAATCTACTCAGGGGGTTATCTCTCTGGAAAAGAAGCTTACAGGCTTCTTTCTACCCCAGGGGGCACCACAGACACACACTACACCACACACACACACACACACACACACGCACGCATGCACTCACGCACGCAACTAACATACAAAGTCAACCAGGGGACAGTCTGAAACGTGTTCTTCGTTCTCCTCTCATCCTGCCTTGCATACCTCCAACTGTTACCCCCTCAGCAGACAGGAGATCCCTACATGTTCATGACATCACTCAAAGCCACATACGAAAGGCGTAGGTTGAAAGGACAGCCGAATGAGTCACATGAAACCACTTACTGCATTACTGCATCGTAAGGTTTCTGCCCCCGGTTAGGGAACCGATCCCACCCTGCTGTGAGGAGATGTCTCTGGCCTGGCCCTGTAAATGATCACCTACTGTTACATTTCTGTACATTTACCTGACAATTCGATTAAGTTACGCCGTTTACACTTTTAGCCACAGTGTGGATACTTCTGTACTGATGTTCTGCACACACATGACCTTCTTCCTTCTCTCTGTCAGAGGAAGAGGAGGAAGAGAGGGAGCGGAGGAAGAGGAGGAAGAGGAGGGAGGAGGAAGAGGAGAGAGAAGAGGAGGAAGAGAGGGAGCGGAGGAAGAGAGGAAGACAGGAGGAGAGGAGGGAGAGAGGAAGAGGAGGGAGAGAACGGCAGAGAGAGGGGGGAGAGGGGGTGGAGTTCTGTAGAGACACTGAGGAGGGATACGGCACTGTAAGCCCTGTGGTACAGACAGTCATCTTCTTTTGGGATATTCAGCAACATGGTGGCTTAAAGAGACCTAGCTTACAGGAAGATGATCCATGAATGATATTCGCCCCAATTTGTGTGTAGTAGTATTGGGGTTAATACAATAAGCCTGTTTAAATACAGAGGGCTCCCACTGGGATAAAACCACACTGGATCAGGCCGGACAAGACCAGACCGGACAAGACCAAGCCAGGCCAGGCCAGGCCAGGCCAAGCCAAGCAAGGCGAGGCCAAGCCAGAACAGTACATCTTTGACAGGTCTACACACATTTGATGTGGTGCATTGACCAGCATAGTTAAAACATGCACACTCAGCACGCACACATACTCTAGTCTCTTCTGCTCTGAGCAGTGTTGCACAATATGAACACAGAACACACACAGAAACAGTTGTGGTTTTCTGTTGATTTCTCCCTGCTGTCGTCACTCTGCTGCCCGGGAGGGTGGAGCGAGAGCGCTGGCGAGCAGGACCAACATGGAGGCTCTTACATAACACTGTGCTGCGTGACACACACAATCACTGCACAAACATATGTACACACGCAAGCGCAGACTCACACACAGACACACTCACACTGATATACACACACACAAGCATGTATACACACACACACACAGCTTCAGTCATGCTCTAAAGCACCACGCCTCAAGACGTCCATACTCCGGTCCATTGGGGCGCTGGCGATCGATTGGTCCACTGTCGTTTTTAATTACACGTTCATCCAATCAATGCGAGGAGACAGGAGCCTGAGGGCCATGGTGGTTCTACTCGATCAGTCTGGTGTGGTGAGGGGATCGTCATGGGAACTGCTCACATACGAGAGGTCACACGACCTGGCAGAGTGTACAGATTCAGGGTATGTACATTTATGGGTACACACTGAGACCAGCATTGATGGTGATGGGTGTGTTAGGTTAAATCTGCCACATTACTCTCTTAAGCTCACAACAACATAACGTTAAACAAAACGCAATTATTGAATACGGGGATTTACCAGTACGGTATCTTATGTTTGTAATTGTGACTACCAATGTTTATTCTATTCAATTAAATGTCATGTTAAATCAAGTATACAGGCCTTTCCTGAGTAATAAAATGAGTGCTGGCAGAAAGGACTTCATTGAGTTCAACTGTCGCTAATAGGGGTGGAAGAGGAGGTTTGCTCTGACAGTGTTCATTGAACACACCACAATACAGTAGTCAAAATAAATGATATCTGCTGCCAATTAATTCCAGGTCGAATCAAAAGACCAGAAGTACCCCACTCACAAAATTGTTTTTTCCTTTATTTAGTTCTCTCTCTTTCTCTCTCTCTCTCTCTGTCTCTCTTTATCTCTTTCTCTAACTGTCTCTGTCTAACTGTCTCTCTCTGTGTTTCTCTTCTCTCCAGTGATTGAGGTGAGAAGGGAGGGGCAGTCAAGTCTGAAATACATAATTGGATGGCTGAATTCTTCATGAGAACAGAATTCCTCTGCTCCAGTGCCTTCCCCTATTATCCCCCAGCGTATTCACAGGCTTCTGTATCATCCCCATTCTACTTCTTGGATGTTTGTAAAAGATGACTCATGACGTTGCACCTCGTCCCCCCGGAGGTCTCATTACCTGTCCAGGTAATCTATCTATCAGCCCCGGCGACAGTAGGGGATGTTTCTGTGTACGGCACGCGATCAAACTCCGAGGAGAGCAATTTTCCGCCTGTCGGCCATTTTCGACGCTCGCCAGGGACGTTCGGGGCTTACTGACCCTCATCCGTTACCATGGGGACGGGAAAAGCCATTTCTGCCATTATTGAGATTAGTGCCTTATCTTCTTTTGTTCTATTTTGGAATTGCGTGAGCAGACTGTTACTGCCTGTCTTATCGCGCGGCTAGCACCAGGCAGCAGACACTATCTGTGGCACCATCACTCCTACAACACTCCACAACACAGCTGCTCAACAGTAGCGTCCCTGAGACTGCTGCTTCTATACTGCCACAGCTGCTACTGCGGCACGACACACACTACTAGCACCCACTGCTACTGCTATTCAATGGTTGTGTTGTTGTGTGTGTGGCGCGTACGACGTGTGTACACAGAGTGTAGGTGTGCGAGAGAGAGAGGATTCAAGAGAGAGAGAGAGAGAGAGAGAGAGAGAGAGAGAGAGAGAGAGAGAGAGAGAGAGAGCAGTCATGCGATGTTATATAGGTGGAGACAGTGGTCAGGGCTTGTCCAGTCCAGACAGGGTCAGAGGGATGGTGTACAGCAGGTGTCCAGTCACTCCCCTCCCTCCCCTGTCCCCATCCTCTTCCACCCCTGTCCCCATCCTCTCTCCAATGATGCCCCAATGACCTCCCTCACCCTCCCAGCTCTCACAATCCCCCAGGGGAACCTAGAGTGTGAGCACAGTGATCAGAGAGACTCAGAGATCTGACAACCAATCAGAGAGACTCTGAGATCTGACAACCAATCATCTGTCCTGCCTCATCCTCCCTGTTTCATATCCAGCTAGTGTTAATATTAGTTCTTTTTTTTACCGAAGTGAGTTGTTCAGAAGAATATATATACATGGAATCTCTCCTCTCTCTTATTCTGTCTCCCTGACTCTCTCTCTCTCTCTCTCTCTCTCTCTCTCTCTCTCTCCCTCTCTCTCTTTCTCTCTCTCTCTCTCTCTCTCTCCATCCTTCACTCCCTCTGCATCCTCTCCCTCCCTCTCCCCAACCTCCCTCCCTCTCTCTCCATCCTTCACTCCCTCTGCATCCTCTCCCTCCCTCTCCCCAACCTCCCTCCGTCTCTCTCCATCCTTCTCTCGCTCTCTTCCAGCATGTTCCATGATCATCATACTAGGAAACACTATATCTGTAGTTGCGTTTTCATGTCCAAGCCCACCAGTTTCGAAAATTACATGGATTAGTCACCAAGGAAACACAAATTATCCTCTTGTTTTTTTCTCTCCCATCGCCAACGTTGCAGAAGAGTAAAAAGTTTCTTATTAAAAATGTTCTGGGATTCAGCTCTCATAGGGTGGAGAAAATACATTAGTGAAGTTAATGTGATTTTGGCTGAGCAGATTAGAAATGTCTTTCATGGTCGCATTCCAATATTAGTCCAGCACTAAGCCCGAATCTCTGTTTCTTTTGTACTTAACCTCATAATGTCAAGAGGCCTGGTCTTGCTTAGCTCAGCTATCACCTCCTCTGCCAGACGACTTAGCTACAGCGTCTCTCCAGAAGTGGTTTGCTTGAGAAATGCTGAAGGGTTCTGCTAACGGCCAAGGGGACATTAGAGCACAGATACGTGTCAGTTTATACCATGCTCTCACTATGATAACCTCGCTCTCGTTTTCTCTCTCTCCCTCTCTTCCTCTCTCTCTCTCTCTCTCTCTCTCTCTAACTGTCTCTCTCTAGTTCTCTCTCTCTCTCTCTCTCTCTCTCTCTCTCATTCTTTAGTTCCCTCTGTCTATTTCTCTCTCTCCATTCCTCTATTTCTCTTGTTCTTTCTCAATCTCTAGTTCTCTCAATCTCTAGTTCTCTCATTCTCTAGTTCTCTCTCAGTTTTTCTCTCTTTAGTTCCCCTCTCATTTGAACGCATCTGGTCCACATGCTCAGCATGTGACCACACCTACATACACACCGACACACCTTCACACTGACACCTCCACACCTACACACCTACACACACACACACACACACACACACACACACACACTGGAGAGTAGCACCCAGTAGATAGACTCAGAGATCACCTGTCCTGTCAAACGGAGCCAAATCCTCTGAGTCAACATCCAGCTGATCCTCGTTCAGTTTAAATGACCTCTGTGCTGCGGTGCGCCTCTCAGGGGAACGCTTCAATCACTGCTCCCTCCTCACTCAATCCGACAGGGATTAGGTAGCGGAATCAATTAGAAGCTGGGTGGAGAGGAGCGGTCTCCCCCTCTCTTCCTTTCGCTCGCTCTTTCGCTTTCTTTCGCTCTCTCTCTCTCTCTCTAACTGTCTTTCCCTCTCACTCTTTCGTTCTTTCACGCTCTCGCTCTGTCTTTCTCTTTTGTTATACTCTATTCCTTGTTCTCCCTGTCTTTCTCTCTTTTGCTGTGCATGGCACCCCGCCCTTCGGTCTCCGTCTTTCGCTTTCAATTCTGCCTTCTGTGTTTCCCACCCCCGTCTCCCTCCTTCTCTGCCTCCCTCCTTCTCTGCCTCCCTCCTTCTCTCCTGTTCCCCTTCTAGCTCGTTCCGTATGCAAAGCCTCTCTTTCTCCATTTCACTGTTCTCCCCCACTCCCTCCTCTTGCGTGTCTTTAATGCAGGATGAGGTCTTGCCATAGCCTCCCCTACTCTCCTCCTCACTGCTCGTACCTCCCCCTCTGTCTCCCTTTGGCTTGAACATATTCCTTTGTTGTTTTTTTAGTGACTGTATAGAGAGAATGGAAACCGGCGAGAGAGAGAGAGAGAGGGAGAGGAAATGACATGCAGCAAAGGGCCTGGGACCCAGCCCATGTGATACGTGCACTAATCCGTAGAGCCCCTGGGGCGCCCAGCAACGTGGCGGTCATCTACCCTGGTCTCTATCCTCCTGACTGCCGTCCTCAGCCTTCCTACTGGAGTGTGCTGGTCAGACGGCTGCCAGTCCGTCCGTCTGTGATCAATACATTTCCTCATTAGATAAGTGGACGGAGACAGGAGGAAGCTTCTACAGCCAATCAGATAGCGGCTGGAGGGCAAGAAGATTGAGATCAGGCTGAATGAAGCACAAGGACATGAGAGCTGGGACTCCAGACTGCACAACCATGATTCAGTCTCTGGGATCAACCAAGTTTGCCGTGTTCAAATGTGTGTGGTTTGAGTGTGTGTTATCTTTGTATTACGCTGATCTATTCGGCTGAATTCTACACTCAGCGTCGGGGGTGCAGGAAGTCATGAGAGCGATGTATTTTGAGACAAGTGGCGCTCTTCTGTGGTAGGAGAGACAATGACTGTTTCAGTCTCAAACTTTGAGAGGCCTATTCCCCAGACACACGCGCATGCAAACACACCCTCAAATCCTTAAAGTGTGGTGAGTCCTTCTAAGACTCACACACACCGCACACACACACACACACACAAACCCATACACAGGTAAAAGGGAGCATTGGTAATAATCAAGTCTCTCTGTCATTCTTAACTCGCTTCATCGAAAGCCACTGGGCAGCTCTCCGGCTGCCAGCTTCTCCTCGTACAGATCCATACCCTGCCTCACGTCCAATTCCATTCCCTCTGCAGACAAATCTCCACGTTAGCCCCCTGAACACTAACCCCCGTCCTCCACGCATTGATTGATCCATCTCCCATAGCCCAGCAGCGGGGGAAGGGGTGGGGGGGGGTTATTTCAAATCTGAAAGCAAACATTAGCCACGCGGGCCGCGCTCTCGCCCCCCTCGCCCCCCTCGCCCGCTATCGCATCACACAATCATCAGTCAGCGGAATGGAGGGATAATACGAGCGGGTTTCTTTGGCTGCTGTACCCTCCATTACCACTGGGACGTGAGTGATTGCCTTGCAGATGGAAGGTGTGGAATATGAATGAAGCGATCCCTGGTAGGCGAGGGGTGCGAGAGGGTGCGGGCACGCTCAGATCCGTCTCGCTCCCCCGCCCCCCCCCCGCCGCTCCCCTCTGTCACCACCCCTCTCTGAGGTAAAGGGAACGAGATGCGCCTCCTTAATGAACCCCCCCCTCTGTGTCATTCCATGCATTTCAGGCACGGCACAATCCGAGGCACTCGTAGGACGGCTGCTAAGACTGATTCCATCTAATGGAACACTGGAGAGACTCTGGAAAACACATTTTCTTCCTAACTTGAAGGTGGGAGAACGTGAGGGAAGGCTGCATGATTTATGTGTTTGGATTTCACCAGGCGGGCTGGCCGGCCCAGAGGAACTGAGTCATGGACAGTACAGTACAGGGAGAGAGCTTTGATGAGAGGGTTGTCTGGGAAAGAGAGACACATTTGTTGTTGTTTTGTTTCACCTTTTTCTTCTTCTCATCTTTTTTTCTGTTTTTACTCTCGTTGCCTCTGTCTGTCAGTCTGGAATCTGAATTTTTCAGCAGTTTGAACTGTGACTGAACTTAGAATATCTTACAACATTCAGATCGTTATATACGCATTCTTCTTTTTTTTCCAAACAGAATTTTCTCCAGGAAAATGTCAGTGTGTCCTTCTTGACGTGTAATGAATGGAGTGTGTGTGTGTGTATGTATGTCTGTATACTGTCTGCCTCTACGTCAGGCTGTGAGGGTGAGAGCTGATAGTGGTGCATCTGGCCCTAATAAATTATTTCTGCAACGCACCTGTAGGTGTGTGTGTGTGTGTGTGTGATATCTCCCAGAGACCATCTGCAGACAGTCTAGAGTACTTAGACATCACAGGAGCAGCACGACCAGCCGACCTGCTGTCCAGGAGTCATGGCCTCCACCCAATAGAGGTGGACACACACCAGACACGGGGGGGAACATGTCTGTGTTGGTGTCTGGGTTCATTTACCTCTTGATCTGCAGTCACATGCTCTAACCACTAAACTGCATCCATACCCTAAATCCCTGAATTCCTCCTGTTGTGTGTTTTTATTGATTTATTTACTGCAGTTTATTCACTGATTTGGTTAAACCTATAGAGCTCTGTAGTTAATATAAACAATAAAGAGCACACTAAATAGTTATGAGAATGTGGTTTTAAAGGGCAGACAGTCACGCTGGAACTTACATGCATCATCATTATTCCTGGTCAGCGGCTGCTCACCACTGTAACCTGAGTGTGTTATGTGTCTCTAATGCGCAGTCTGGTGCTAGCCTGGGTGTGCAGGTGGATATGATGATTAATGTCTCTCCTCCGAACATCTCTGTGTAGAGCTTCTCGTCAGACTGCGGTAAAATCGTGTACTTTACCTCACAGTCTTCTTCCTCTCTTTCCCTCCCTCTCACACCACTTCCAACGCTTCCCACCACTCTCTCCCCACATGGGAAATTATGGAGGTAGATTTCTATCAAAAACACACACACACACACCTCTCAATTTGTGTTTGTAAGTATAATCCACAAACGTGTTTTTGCCATCCACAAGCAAAGGTTTGAATGAATGCAAAAATGAGATGTTTCCAATGTTCACATTTACAAATCAGTAGCCCGTGCTGAACTGGTGATTCTGCATTTTTGTCTGACGTGGCACACATAAACTACTAGGACTTTTGAGACATGGAGCTTTTCAATCTGATTATACTGCGTCTTCCTGTCCTCGGATGTTCACTCTCCTGAGTCAAACTCACCCAGTTCAATATAGTGATATATACAGTCATATACATCCCCAAACCTTTCGAAATAGATCCGATACCAAAGTCAAGTGTCTTCGACTTCAGGTCTTATGCTGTATATAGTATTTTACAGTAATATATGGAAACTGTTTCCAGCCCCAGGCCTGATAGCCACAGGCCTGACATTTATGATGAGCCATAACCCTCTTACCATGGCTATTTCTGTGCATTCTCACCCATAAGCGCCAGGCATTGATCTAAATATCCATCCTGCTTATGATCTAACTGCTTCTGAGCACGTAGCCTCCCATACACACAAGGGAGATAAATGGCTGACCATTAGGCCCTAGTTGGGTGTGTTTACTGACCAAACCAGGCTAAAGGACTCTCTAATACATGTCCTTGGAAGTGTAATCACTTTGACCTGATAATGGGCTCCATGGTATGGGGTCCGTGAGGACTGCTCTGGGTGAGCAGCTGGAGGTGGAGACAAACATATAAGTATAAATACGATGAATTAGCGGGACTGGCGGTGTGTTTGTGGTGTGTGGTTGTGTGTGGGGGGGCTGTGTGTGTGTTGTTTGTCATGGGTCGGGGTAGTGTGTGTGTGTGTTGTCTGTATGAGGTGGGTGTGGTGTGTGTGTGTGTGTGTGAGGAGGGAGAGCTGGGCACAGAGGTGTTAAACCATGATGCCACTACGGGGGTCTGATAGATAATAGAAAAGGAACAGGTGGTGTCCTCTAATGGAGCGAGCAGAGGAGTCTGTCCTCGACTGGAATCACCCACGCACACTCTCACACACACACACACACACAACCCTGCTCACGCACACGCACACTCTCACACACAGACATACACACAACCCTGCTCACGCACACGCACACTCTCACACACAGACATACACACACAACCCTGCTCACGCACACGCACACTCTCACACACACACACACACACAACCCTGCTCACGCACACGCACACTCTCACACACACACACAACCCTGCTCACGCACACGCATACTCTCACACACACACATACACACACAACCCTGCTCACGCACACGCACACTCTCACACACAGACATACACACAACCCTGCTCACGCACAGGCACACTCTCCTCACACACCTACATACCCTACTCACACATACAAACATACATACACACAAACACCTTCTCCGTAACACACTCAACCAATGAAACAGGATATCTGCTGTACATGCACTGGGACAGTTCTATTGAGTTGTTCTATACATTAGACAGACAGGGAACAATGGCAGACAGTGATGGAGACTGCCTTGAAGGCCCAAACGCACCTGTGTTTGTGCAACTGAAGTGAATTGGTTCAACTCACTGCTCAGTGTAAACACCACCCACCCCTGCCATTGAATTGCTTTTTGATGGCATAACTGGCTAAAGTGGTGTCAAGGAGAAGTGGTTGTCGCATAAGTGAGTCAGAGGACCCTGGTTCAAACCCTTCCTCAGGAGGAAGTGACACGTACTGACCAGCGGTGCAGCGACACCTGTTACACTTCTTATGAATAGACAGAGGACAGCCATATTTGCTGCTTCGTTAGCTGAAAGGATCTCTGCTCATGGTACTGGCCAGGGAGGGAGAGAAGACAAAAGAGAGAGAGAGATAAAGGGGGAGAGACAGAGAGAGAGAGGACACAGCCTTTCTGCCTACTCAGTCTGCCTGCAACTTACCTGTGAGCCAGCCTCCACCCTGACAAAGCATGACTCCTCTGATCTGCAGATCTAACTCCGTCTGCTCCCGCATCGGAGCTATAGGCTCAGTATAGGAGACTGTCCGTGGCAGCTATCTGATCACTCACCTATCTCATATACGCACAGTCTGGATCTTAAAATGCCTTATTCGCGTGTATTCACAAAGAATGTTCAGAACTCATGCAGTGGATGCACTATGTGCGTGTGCATGACAGTGAGCCTGTGTGTGCGCACTATCACCCACACGCGTGACAATGCGAATGATAGGCAAATTGATAGGCAAATTTATGTTGCTTCTCAAGGGGATGTTCTGTTGTCTCTGTGTGTCCATTTAGGTTATACCCCTATATCATCCACAATCGGCTTGATTTGCTTTTGACTTATTAGACCGTAAAACCTTACGTCTATATCAGAGCTCTGTATTACCGGGTAGGCCACGCGATGTCTGATGGAGGTGCACCTCAACAGTTAGCCTAAGTTAGCCTATAGGCCTATTGTTAAAGCAAGATTATGTACTATTTGAACTTAGCCTACAGCCCACGTTGTGTCGTAAATACACTTGAAAAACATGATTCCTGGCTTCTCCCGCCTCTTCAGGTCGAGAGTTTTTATTTTTGCTCCAGTTGACTTCAGTCACAAGCTTGGACAGCACCGCTGTATTTACATTCAACTCTGCCAGCTCCTGGCAATTCAAATCTTTGCGTTTATTGTGTGACACCGCAGAACAATGCGCGTTTTCACTTTCCAATGTCCTTCAGCAGTTATTTAGAATACTAATCCTGAATACCCCTCACTACCAGCACCACCACCCCTTACCCCAACACTCCACCACCACCACACACACCCCATTGCGCTCATTTGAGAGTGTGCGCCACTAGCTAATTAAAAAGAGAATCTTACTGGACGTACACTGTGAGCTTTTTCGTCACCACTCCGTTTAGATGAATTAGTGTTTTTAGAAGAGCCATACTTTCCTTCATTAAGTCTTAGACTAGCCTATGCCTTTAAATGGCGTAGTATAATTTTTTTTAGAGGGCGGACTGAAGCGGCTCCTGTGTGTGAATCCCGCGCCAGCCCGTCAGTTGCGCTGAACTAGTGGAGCGCGTTCACAGAGACAGGGACCCGGGACTGCTGTTCTCTAGCGCGCCTCTCCGCGAATAACCTTTCCGTCCCCTCATAGCCAGCATCCCTCACCACACATACATCTTCTTTCTGATAGAACAAGAACATCGACGTTTCGAGCCTTTTTACCCAAGATTACTCTATCTGGATTGACATTAACAAAATAAAGGTAAGAAAGTCTATTATCCTCCTTATCTTTTCTACAGAAACAATTCAAATGTCTGGCCTATATAGGCTATCCATAACAAGAAAATATTAATCAAACAATTGAAACGAATTTGGCTTATTTCAGAAATGACTGAAACCCGAAATGGCTAGTTTTAAATGTTGTGATGTTTGGTCGAGTCGGATTTGGGTTTTTGAAGATCAATGGCTCCGACAATATTAAGAAATGGCATCAAAGAGGAGGATACAACGTGATTATCTACAATAATAGATAGGCCTGCGTTGTGTTTTTCATAATCGTTTTCCATATGATGTAGAGGATGTGAAAGCATGCACGAGAAAGTTTCAGTTCATTGAGCGTCGGTGAAATTGCGCTAGGACTCGCATTTCGTAGCGGGCATTCAAACGAGAAATAGCATCCCTCATCAACCCTTAATTCAAGGAGAAATTACACGACCGAAAAGCAACACGCTTCGACATAGTATAGGCTACCAACCTCCCTCCATAAGCATGCAATAGACAGCATTACAAGACCGAATGAACCCCGAAGCATGCACGGTCTCCGTCGTCCTCACCGCCACCGTGCGTGGAACTGAGGGACAGCTAAATCGCTGTAAACTATGCTGAAGGCTGGCTAGTGAGCATAGAGTCTAGTCTACCCTAGTAACCCTACGGTTAGTTTAAAACATTGTTCCTCAAGCCTTGTGGATTCAGAGGATGCGTAACATTTGGGGTACACGTAGGCTATACAATGAGTTGAATGTCACGAATGACCTTACTTTATATAGCAACAAAAAAGGTTGATATTATAGCCTATCCACCCATTCGGCAGAGATAACTGCTATATTGCTTCTTTCGAGTTGACTGGATTTGGCATATCATGTCACGAGGTAAAAAAGCTCAACGCTGAACTGTCATCATCATTCGGGGGACTTTAAATAATATGATATTTCAGAATGGTTGTTTCCCTCTAAAAATGGGAAACCGCTCACGTCATGGCGATGTAAATCTCATGTAGAACGACATATAGGCTAGGCCTACACATGCTGGTTCATGAGTAGGGTTGTCCCAACGGATGTCATTTTGAACGTGGATCCAACGTGTTTGGTGTAGGCCTGTTCGGCGGTGTTGAGCTCAGATGCGTGTCAAAGTCGGTCTGGGATGATTGATGATTGTCAAATTGAATCGTCCCCTCAAGTACAAATTGTGACAGACAGGCGACCCAGCAGGAGGCGGTAAGAGGGAGTTCAGCATGAGCCGATGTCGACAATGTGCCAATAAATCCGCAACACCAAGACAGATGCATCATTTATGTCCAGTCAGTGTCTATAGTATCGTGTGGTTATCTCATTGCCCATGGCGCTAAATAATTAAACACATGCCTCTGAAATGCTATATTCATGTTCATTTATTAGACGTCCTTAAATATAAATTAAATATGCAACAACGGGATATGAATGTCATATCAGCTTGTCGGTGAAAAACCAACACATTGTTTTATTTGCAGCGAGAGACACCTGATACCACAGCAGGCTCTGTGTACACAATAACTCGTCTTAATTGAAGAGAGTGAGTAGGCCCTTTTCATAGACAGCTGAGTCTTGGGTTTCATGGGCCCACCACCCCTGGCTTATTAACACCAGGGCAATGGGGACGATGCAGGTAAGATGGCTTATCTAGTACAACATACCTTCCCTTGGTGGATCCAGTCACAGCTGTGTATGGGGTCAGCTCACTCTTGGACTTACCTTAACAACACGCACAACAACATCTTGGCATTGTCAAAGAGAATACACACACACACGGCAACATCTCAGTGTTGTCAGAGAGAATACACACCACACTCCCACACACTGTATTAGCATAGGTATCGGTTTCTAGAACTCAATAGCAGCCTGCTGCAGATAAATTAACTATTCAGGGCAGGTGGGTAAAGAGCCTATTGTGTTGCGCTGTGGTCTGGTGTCACCATGATTGGACGATGGCTTTTGTCTGGGGAAGAGCGCATTGCCAGAACAACGAGAGGGCATAGGTCTAGAAGAGTACATACACATGTACCATTCTAGCTATGAATCATCCGAGGGCTCTGTAAGGCTATTATTAAAAAATAAGTGAATGCTTTTGAGTCGTGACTGGTGGATGCAGTGTCTAAAAAAGAGCAAAGCAATATTCCACGGTATTGTTTGTGTGTGCTCAAAACGCTTTCGTAAACATAGATTTTGACAATTATGGGTTTCTGTGAAGTGGGGGAGCATCCTAACATTTTTATGAATAGCTGTTTATGATTTTAATACCCCAAAGAAATGCAAATTAAGGGGGAATTTGGATCCAGATAATTAGTCATATTTATCAGGAGTAGCAGGCCCAGGGGACAGCAGGGGAGGATGGGGAGGTAAACACCTGTTCAGCCTCACCTCAATGGATCTCACTTACCACAAAACAGGACATGATTATCTTACTATTGATTGCTCCTTTGCTATTCATGGATTCATGTGACATGTCACAATCATTTTTATCTCTGTGCCTTGGCTGTCTTCGGAGTAAGGCGAAGGGAAATGTCTATGATAAACACCAGTTGCTGTTCAAATAAAAAGGGTTGTTGGGGAGACACGGCCAGAAGTGTTAAAGTGCTCGTAAACACCATTTAATGACCTCGATGAGTGATTAAACCCTGCATTTACCTTTAATCTCTCGTGATTGTGGAACATAAATATGTAAAACTATGAACTTCTTTATGTAGGCTGTTAAAAGCGATTGTCACGATGGTGCACTAGGCTCAATTATTGACTTGGGTTCGGCGATTGCGCTTTGGTGGCCGCATGCTGTGCATGTTTCAAAGTCAATCTGGTGTCTCCAGCGAGTGTGGGTACTCAGAGAAGTAGAGATGGGAGTTTCTGTAAGATGGTAACGACGGTGTTTGTGTTGGTTGCAGATTCACCATCTGCGAGGCTGCAGTTGGATGAGCAGACACCATGGGACGTGGACTTGAACCTGCAGCCAAGATGGAGGCTGCGAGCTGCACACCAGGAAGTCGCTTCAAAGGAAACACTTCCAAGGGTCCTCGCAATCACTGACAGAACACAACAAGGATCGTTTCGGCTAACAGTTTCAGCCTATCTTCATTTGCGGGAAATTTGGGATATTTCTTCACAGCTCAATGCACAGACTTTGAGCGGAAAATCAGCATTTGTTTGTCGTATGTCTCTAAATGGCACCCGTTTCATCAACTTGAGCAAAATACAATTTATATTGCTCTCAAAACGATACTATGCTTTGGTCCTGACTAAAAAAATCACATTTGTGGAATATACCTGAGCTTGAAGTACTGTCAAAAACCTGATGATATCGTCCCTCTGAAGATATCTCACCACTGACCCACAACTGCCGTTTTTCTACCATGAATCCCACTAAAGTTCCCCAGCGTGTGCTGCTTGTGCTCGGGCTCCTACTCGGGGCATCCTGGGGTCTGGAGTTCCCCGGCTCAGAGGGCCAGTGGGCCCGGTACCTTCGCTGGGACGCCAGCACCAGAAGTGACCTCACCTTTCAGTTCAAAACCGACGCGAGTGACGCCCTGGTCCTCTACTTTGACGACGGCGGCTACTGCGACTTCCTGCTCGTGACGGTGACCGAGGGCAAGCTGCAGCTGCGCTTCAGCGTGGACTGCGCCGAGACCACGGTCACGTCCGACAAGATGGTAAACGACAGTCGCTGGCACTTCGCCACCGTCAGCCGACACAACTTGCGAACTGTGTTGGCGCTGGACGGGCAGACCAAGGCGGACGAGGTGCGGCCTCAGCGGCAGTTCATGAAGATCGTCAGCGACCTGTTCCTCGGAGGCCTTCCTGGGGACATCCGCTCCTCCGCCATCACGCTGCCCTCCGTCAGGGACCTGCCTCCGTTCAGGGGAGTTATCACCGATCTGGTTTACGGCAACAAGGTTCCGAGGCTCGTCGACAGTCAGAAGGTCCGTCTGGAGATGATGGGGCTGTGCACGGAGAACCCCTGCGAGAACGGTGGCAGCTGTTCGCTGGCGGACGGGGAACCGTTCTGCGATTGTTCCAAAACCGGATATGCAGGTCGATACTGCACAGAAGGTAGGGTGACGCTTAACATCTCTAACTATGTCCAAGGAACACATAGCATGACTGGAACTTTGTGGCCAGCATTTAAATCTCACCATGACATATTCTGTAGGTTTGGGTGTTTTCATTGTTCGTACATCAAAAACATGCTTCTTGAAAAGGAGAAACACCATTTCCTGCACTCGTGTGCTTGCATTATGGATTAAGGAGAAACGTTTCTCTTGTCTCAGTCATAGTTAATGATTTAAGTCACCTGCCACCAAACAGATTCAGCTTCTCTGAGAATTCATAATATGTAACTCGAGCAAGTGTTGCTCTTTTATCCGAAGTCCAGGCATAACTTCAGGAGGAATGCGAGTTTAGAAAGTCCAGGCAACAATGTGTAAAGGAGGTGGTTCAGTGACTTAACCATGTCCTGACCACCATTTCCTGTAGACTTGTACACATGCTCTGGTTTCTCAGGGTACAGGATAACCCAATCTTTATCTCAAGGAGCTTGTGCATGTGCATTTTGTTAGCTAGATTCTAGCCTCATGCATATTTTTTACTAGTTTGGGTATAGCTGTAATGGAATACTTGACCTGTACTTTATTGTGAAGGTGGTTATTGCAGAGTTCACAGAAAGTCTCTAATGTTTACCTTGTAATTATTGGGAATGAGTTTGCGATATGTATAGATTTTATTGGTTATTTCTTTTCACAAGAAAGTGGTATAAAGATGCCTGATGAGTGTCATATTACAACATTCAGTTTTTAATGTTTTTTCTTATATTCAGCTCCTGAAAGTGGTTCAGGGATCTAAAGGTACATGTTGGTTTGTTAAAAAAAACACCTCCATCTTTCTGCTCTCCCTTTTCTGACAAGGTTACCTTTTTCAGATGCAGCGTTCTGAAGAAATCTTTACTAAAATCCAATAGTTGGTTAAAACCAACACTCATGTTATCTTCACTTCCCACTGTTAACCAATCTGTAATGACTCATATCTTGTCGGCTACCTGTTCTCCTATACCGGTAATAACTTATCATTCAAAACTGTATAATTCAAAAGGAATACAAATACATGGTCAGTACTGTACAAATCCACTGACACAACTGTCTCTCTGGGCTCTACAGGGTGAGGGGAGTGTGTGATTTAGACCCCCGGTAAAATGCCTTCCCTGCTGACCCACTTCTTGCCTGGCTATGTCACAGACATGGCTGAAGGATGACTCCATTTTGAATCAGAGAGGGGAATGCACACTGAACACTCACATCTGGGCTCAGATAATGACTCATGTTTTAAGTACATTTCTTGCGCTTTGATCTCTTACCTTTTTTTTAAACACTCAATGTAGGATTGATGATCGGTTACATTTAGGTCAAATCTTATTTTACACTGTCAGGCTAGCTTGAATCTTAGGAAAGCCAGTTCAAAAAAAAATCGATCGTTTGCAGAACCCAAGGTCCCAGCCTCAGCCCTGTAGCCTCGTCCAGAACAGTGCATTCAGACTGTCTGACCCAGCCCCCCTCCGCCTCCGCCTCCGCCCCCTCCTCCACACCCCGGCTCCTCTCGTCTCTGCCAACAAAGGAACGAGGAGGAAACACCGTCAGTCTTCTGAGAGCTGCTGGCAGGCTCACAGGGGTTCCCTGACACCCCTCTGCTCAAACAACCCACATTTAAAAGGTCCTCTTGTGATTCGCCCTGACAGTTAAGTAGAGGGTCGTTTTGATGCCTCGGGGTGCTCGCTTCTGATTCGCTGAGCATCCCTGGTGATGGAGAGAAGGAATGCTGCCACTAGACTAGAGACACCACAGCAACGGGGTGGGAAGGAGAAAAAGATAGAGAGAGAGAGGTAAAGAAACAGAGGGAGAGGGAGAGGGAAAGTGAGAAAGGTAAAGAGTGAGATAGAGAGGGAAAGAGTGAGAGTTTCAGTTTTTCCACGCTGGACCTTCCTGGCTGTAGGCTCGGGTCATACAAGAGGGAGGTGGAGATAGATTGAGAGAGAAGAAATTAGGAAAAGATTGATGCATTTCTCTCTCTCCATCTCTCTCCCTGCTATTAATTGATGTGGCTGATTGTTGATTGCGCCATGGAGACGAGGCACAATAATTAGGAGGATAATGAGACTAGAAATGGCTAATTTGCCCAGGAAACGACGGGATAGATACAAACGTAAATTCAAACTGACGGCTCAGACTTGGGGAGTCGTATTGTCGTGTTACGACTGCTGTAGTGCTGCTGCTGCTGTTTATCAGGAACGCCGTTGTTCTCCTGCAGCTGCAGGTTTATTGTCGCGTTCACACACACACACACATTCTCAGACACACACACATGTACAAACTCGGTCGTACACACGCCCTCAGTCACACACATGCTCAGACACTCAAACGCATGTACAAACCCGGTCGCGCACACACTCGGTCATACACATTTGGACACACACACACACACACGCTCTTTAGCAGATTAGAGGAGCAACTGTTTTAACTGGCTCTGTGAGAGTTGTTGCTTCTGTGTGTGTTTGTTGCCTTAATGAGTAAATAGAGCAATCTGTCAAACCTGTGAGGGTGAGTGTGTGGCTGGATACAGGGCCAAAGCCTTCCTCTCACATCCAAGACCCTCCAGCCTCTTTCAGCTGACAGATGGCTGACTGGGCCTCAGAAGCATTTAGTCTGGGCCCTGGCTGAGGCTGGGGATGATGCTAGGGCTGATGCTAGGGCTGAGGCTAGGGCTGAGGCTGGAAGGCTGTGGTTGAGGTGAAAGGGGCTAATGCTAGGGATGGGGCTAGGGCTGAGGCTGGAGGGCTGTGGTTGAGGTGAAAGGGGCTAGGGCTAAGGCTAGGGCTGAGGCTAGGGCTAAGGCTAGTGATGGTGCTGGAGGCTAGGGCTAAGGCTAGGGCTGAGGCTAGGGCTAAGGCTAAGGCTAAGGCTAGTGATGGTGCTGGAGGCTAGGGATGGGGGCTGGATTTAGGATCTCGGTTCTTGTGTGACAAGGCCACAGGAGACTAGGGGCTAGGGCTTGTAAAGGGACAGCATACCTACGCTAGCTCCCATTGACTATGTCAGCGTTATTCCGGCTAACATCCTCTTCCACCTCCGTCATAATCGTCCCATCCTCAGTGCTACAGAAGCCTGCTGTAACTGCTGCAGCCTCGGCCCTAAACCGCCCAGCAGATTAAAACAATAAACAGTTGGCTTTAAAACACATGTTCAATCTGTCCGCCCAATGTGGATCACGACGTATCAGCGGCTGAGTGTGTCAGGGAAGGAGAGTTCAGATCACACAGTTTGTTCTCGCGCAGCTCAACTCCAACACAGCAGGCCTACAGTGGAGCGTAATAACGGCATGTGAGTTAAGTTTCATGGTTGGAGGTGAAACGATCGATTCGAGTATCGAGTCATTTTGAAGGTGGACACGATTGGACTTTCGTCGTCATAATTTTCTTCTCAAGATAGAACAATTTAGATTGTTTTCGTGCCCCCTTCCACACTAATCTGACATTGTAAATCTTTCCAAACCCCAGGGTTCAACATTAAGATTAAATAGGCTACGTAGCCTAGCCTATAAGGTTAAGGCTATTAGCGGCTATAAAGACACGGGATTGTTTCATGAATATCAATGAACGTATGATCCAACTCACAAACCGACGTCCACCACTTGTAATGAGAAATTGACGCGTTTTTCTATCAAAACTGCACGTCATCTCCCAATAAAACACTAGTAATTGAAGGCCGGGCCAAGCAAACTGTTTAACAAGTGCTGAAACGATGCCTCACGGCTTAGCTGTGGGATTAATAAACATACATGGAAAAATGACAGTTACAATAATCTTACTATAAAAGTAGGTCAGGGAAAAAAAGGAAAGCGCGGGACTTGCCGGATTCTAACGCAGAGGGCATTTGTGTCTATAGTCCCGAGTCGGGAAATGCTGTTTGGACTGGAGCAGGGTGCGGCTGGTAAAATAGAGCAGGGATTACAATCACACCACATCTCCTCCTCAGACCACTGGCTCGTTCTGCTCTCTTCCACATGAGGGTACCGGCTTTATCTGCATGCACCATCTAGTCACACACACACAGACACAGACACACACACACACACACACACACACACACATGATCTAAACACACATGCACATACACACAGCCAAATATGCACACATACACAAGGGCACACAAAATACAAACCGGTTGCAGGAATATCCCTTTGCCTGGAGAGAGGCTGTGTGTTCTCTCTCTCTCTCGAGTCTCTCCAGCTGTCTCGTTACAGTACAGAAGAAGTACAGTACATCTCCTCTGCTTGGCTCCCGTCCAGCAGACTATTACAGTAACACACTGCTTCAGCTCCTTACAGGGTGGCCATTTTGAACGCCCGCATATTACCATAGCGATACAACCACTTGCCAGAAGCGTAAAGGCCGGCCCACTATCAGTCCAGATGAATCCTTGTGGCCTCCAGACCAGCCAGGCCCAGTCAGAGACCACAGCTCTGCAGCTAATTGCTTTGAGTCAAATTAATAAATGATATTGCGTATTACCCAGCACTTTAAACGTCTTAACACAGTCCACTTCAGTTATGATCAGTTTAATTCCCTGCGAGTTGCTCTCCAGGCACTGGAATGAAAAGTGTGTTTAACTACCACCCAGCGCCAGTCCAGGGAGGGAAAGGAGGCTTGGTGTCTGTGGGAATACTGTAGCTTAGCATTGCTATGCTGACGCTAGCAGCTAAGACGCTTGACTGGTGTAGATAAAGTGGTGTGTTTGTTTTGAGTGTCTGTGCCTCCAGGGGTGACCCTAAGGGTACTTCAAGGGCTGTAAACCAGCTATTTTATTTCCGGGAAGATACCAAATTGAGCTCTACTATGAGTAAACAGTGTGCATTCCCTCTACAACAATCAGGACCCTGAGTGTGGATTTGGGTCGGCATTGAAATGAAGGGGGGACCGGGGGGGGTGGTGGGGGGGTGGCGTCCAGAGATCCACAAACCTCACAACCTCATAAATCCATAGAGGGCCTCTCACTGGCGCTGTCCAAAAAACGGCTTGGATTTATGCATCTAGGTGTATGTGAGGAACTTTGTGGCATATGATGATGCAGAATATTATGTCTCTAACAATATTCATTATGTGAAAGAGTTGTTTGATTACAATAACAATCTGCTTCTCTGAAACCAGGGGACAGATGAGTTTGACTTTCTCTCCACAGGAGTTTTAAACAGGCATGTACAGGGACACCTATTGGCCCTTACATGACAGGAACTGCTTAATTGTGTGTTGATTGTTTGCATGATAGCTCCCATGCAAAAGAAGCCAGTGTGTTTGCTAATGTCGGCCATCTCTCTGCCTTCCTCCCCTCCTCCTCCTCTTCCTCAGCGGTAATCCAGAGGAAACCAGGTGAGTTCTGAGCAGACCAGGACAAAGACGGAAATACTATAAAAATATATACAATATACAGTATTTAATATATATGATTAATATTAAGGTGGATTATTTATTTATTTATATATTTGTAACGATCAAAAACTGTCAGCTAGATGTAGTGATAGTATAAATTACTGTTTGTCTAAGTGTATTATGTAATACAATATCCATGTGATAATTTTTATGGTAGATGATGTTTATCTGTCTTGGTATCTGACTTCTCAGACATTTCTGTCAGAAAGCTTTCCTGTGCTCTCTGGGAAGCTTTGTCAAGGGTGTGACAACCATGGTTCACCTACTGGTGAAGCATGCACAATCACAATACAGCTGTATTGGTGTGTTGGTGATCTGAATCTTCTATCTCTCCATCTTTCTTTTCCTCCATCTCAAGGGTTGGCACATCTGAAGGCTGAGCAAGGTACGCCCTCTTTTTCTTCTTCTCTTTTCTCTCTCTTTGCCGTCTGCCCGGCATGGATTTGGCCGCCCTCTCTGTGTGTGATTTTCAGTGCCCTCTCTCTCACTCTCTCTCTCTCTCTCTACCTGTCTGTGACGCTGTGTGTGTGTGTGTCATGGCAGGGTCCAGGGCTTGCATGGCATGTTCTCCTCACCCTCTCCAGGTTTCTCTGTGTTGCATAACTATCGCTGGATCACTGCTGGAGCTAACAGGGAGAGGCAGGCTCTGCATGAGCAGAGGAGGAGGAAAGAGGGGAAGAGAGGAGGAGAAGGAGGAAGAGGAGGGAGAGAGGAGAAAGGAAGGGGGGAGAGATGGAAAGAGAGGAAATGAGAAAGACAAGGAGAGGAGAATGAGAGGAAGAGGAGAGCGGAATGAGGACAGAGGAGAGATAGATAGATGGAGAGAGAGGAAAGGAGGGAGGAAGGTAGAGAGAGAGAGAGGAAGGGGGAGAGCAGAGCAAAGGAATAGAGGGGGAGGAGAGGTCAAAGGAGGAGGGAAGAGGATAAGAGGAGTGTGGAAGACTTAAAGAGAAGGAGGGAGCAGAGCAGGAGAGAGAAGGAGGAAAATGGGAGAGAGAGGCAGAAGCTGGGGGAGGTAGAGGGAGGCAGCGACATGGAGGGAGGCAGGGGTGGGGTGAACAATGGGTTGGCAGTGTGATGTAGGTGAGGCGGGGGGGGAGGTAAACAGGGAGCTGTTCAGGGCGATCCAGGGTGATCTGTTTGCATGTGACAGGCCCTGGCTTACCCCTGTGCACAAACACAGCGCCACTTCCTACATGTCTCACTTTACCTCTCTCACACACACACACACACACACACACATGCTTATGCACACAAACAGTACATACATACATGCATACACACAGTGTGAGCAGCCTTTAGGGTTTGACCAGGGTCAGTGCCCCTGCTCTCCGTATCACAGGAAGACCCTCCTGCTCATCTCCACGGCACGCATGTCGTGTGTGCAAGTGTGCCTCATGCAAGCCTGTGTGTGTGGGTATGGGTGTGCATGTGCGTGTATGTGTGCGTTTCTATGTGTCCGTGTATGTCTGTGTGTGTGTGCGTGTTTAAAGGCCATAGGTGTTCCCGCTCCTTCACCAGGGAACCCAATCTGTTTGCTCGAGCATCACCGCTTTTGCACGGAGGCGTCCTTTGGTTTGCCTGCGGTAACTTGCAGAAAACACTGGTTCATCCCTTCTTCTCCTCTCTTTCTTCCTTCCCTCCTGCCTCTCTCCACGGGGGACGTCATCCCCCACCCTCGTCCCTCTGGACCTCTCCTCCACCTCTCTAGGCAGAAACAAAGGTACTCCTCTCCTCCCTTCTCTCCTGTCTTCCTTCTATCCTTCTGCTGTGTGAAGCGCTGTTGTATCATTCTGCTGCTGGTCAATGTTGAATATGCGTACAGCTTATACCTGTGTGTGTGTGTGTGTGTGTGTGTGAGAGAGAGAGAGAGGAGGCTACATGTGCTGGCAACAGCCAGGCCCCCTCTCCATCACACGGAGGGTGAGCGAGGGAGTGGACTGACAAGAAAGTGGAGGCAGAGCCAGGATTGGACTGCTGTGTCACACAACATAACTGAATTAATGTAAAGTGTTACGCATAATCTTACATAAGGCCCTTTAAGCACACACACGGTGGGTGATGAGGGTTAGTTAATCTAAGTGTGTGTGTCTGTCTCTGATGTGTGTGTGTGTGTCCTGGTTCTGAGGACGTGCTTGAATCTACTGTGACACAGACTACACTGGAGTTCAACTTAATGAGAGCTGATTGGACAGTTTGACCTGACATTTTGCCAGGAGGTTGGGCCATGTGGATGGCTTGTGCATAGTAATGTAAGGCTTTGTTTCATTATTCATTCAGTTTGTGTAATCTGATGTGGGTTAGTAAGTGTGTTTCCATAAGTGTGTGTTGGGGTGCCTGTGTGTGTGTGTGTTTGTGCGTGTGTTTGTGTGTCGGTCTGTGTGTTTATGTGTGCGTGTGTGTCTGTGTGTGTGTGTGTGTGTGTGTGTGTAAGCCTCCGGCTACAGTTAAAGCAGTCTAGGATTGTGATGCTTTATGTCTATACATATATATGTTGGAATGGGAAACATAAAACACACACACACACACATCAGAGACAGACACACCACATGCACACACACACACACAAACACGCACACACACACATCAGAGACTCTCGTAATTCCATGTTGGTTCTGTTACGCTTAAACACAGGCCTTCACTGTCTCACATCCTAGAGAATGCAGCTGAATGTCTTTTTATATTTGCTATCTGGCAAATGGTTTGGAAAGAGTGAGGAGAAAAGACAAGAAGAGGAGTAAGGCAGAGAGAGAGAGAAAGGGGGGGGGGAGAGAGACAATGGTGGATGGAGGGAGAGAGGGATGCTGATGTAGGCCGAGGGATTGGAGGAGAGGATGATGGCGGGGAGGATGGCAGAGTGAGGGAGAGAGGGATGATGACATAGGCCGTGGGATTGGAGGAGAGGATGATGGGGGGGGGGAGAGAGAGGGAGGGAGAGAGAGGAAGGAGGATGTTAGAGCGAGGGAGGGAGGGAGGAGGGTGGCTGAGCGAGGGAGGGAGGGAGGAGGATGGCAGAGGGAGGGAGGAGAGGGTGATGGTGAGTAGTTGGAGAGGCGGGTTAGCCCCCAGGGGTAAGACTCTGTGCGTCAGCCAGCCGTGTCCAGCCACACATCTGTAATGTGAATACGGAGCACCTTGGCCTATCACTCACATCCGGGCTAACACAATGGCATCCCACCAGGGCTGTGCTCCAGTTAGCATCGTGCTCCACTTTAGCCTGTGGTACTAGCCTGTAGCATTAGCCTTGGCCATGCACTTTAAACTGTAGAGCTAGCTCGTAGCGCAAGCCTTAACTGTCTTATGTTACTATGTGCCCTGTGTTGATTCTCAAAAACACAGAAAAAAGTGTCAGGGTCAATACAAACATATTTGTTTTTCTGGATTCTCCGTACTTTATGGGACTATTCTGTATTTTACAGAACAATTGACAACCCTGGTGTGTGTCACTTTAGCCTGTAATGCTATCCTTATATGTGCACTTTAGCCTGTAGCGCTAGAGTTGGTTAGCCTTGCTACGTAATGCTAGTCTTAGCCTTGCTACATAGTGCTAGCCTTAGCCTTGCTATGCTAGTATGCACCCCTGCTCCCTGGCATACGGCTGCATTAGCATTCTGGCTAAAGGTCAAATCCCGTTCTAGTTGTGGCATTCATGGAAAGTTCCAGATTGTGTTCATTGACTTGTGACCACATGATTTCCCTCTCTGTAGCTTTCGATTTTCTCCTCTTTTTTTCCCTCCATCTTCCTACGGAGCTGAAGAGCGTCCAACAGAGCGTTGTGCAAGACAGCCTAGCCTTGGGGCTGCTCTATGACTGAGGGATTACAGCAGGGAGGAACAGTACTGTATGTGCTTCTGCAGAGTTAGCTCGCGCTAAATTTAGCAGCGACATAGAAGGACTCTCTTCAGGGACTGAGAAAATATTGACACGATTGAGGCAGTGAGTTTGGACTTTGGTCGTGGAGGAGAGTGTCGGATTGGACGGAGAGGGGTTGAAGGAGGGAGGTTTTCGGTGCGAGTGGGAGACAGGGTGATTGAAGGAGAGAGAGAGGGGAAGGCAGAATGGGTTAGGTTCTCCTACCTAATCCCTATACTCTGGAGCTTATGGCTGGAACTTATTCTGCAGTCACACTCTCTAATTATCCCCTCAAAGTCCTGCTGCAAAGTACACTTTGATTCCTCTCCTCTCTGTCGCCCTCTGGTCTCTCTATTCCCCTCTCTCTCTCTCTTTCTCTCTTTGGCTTTCCCTGATCTCTCTCTCTCTCTCTGATCTCTCTCTTTGCTCTCGCTCTCTGTCCGCTCTCAGCTCACTTCTCTCTCCCCCCTGCTCTCTCTCATCCTCCCTCTTTTTCTTCTCTCCCTACCCTCTCTCTCTCCTTCTCCATTCTACACACTATATAACCTTGTTGGTGTGTGGACGTTACTGGACAGAGCTGATGTCTGTGTCTGACCTCCCTGTGTTGTCTCTCCTCTGTTTTGGTCCCTTCATCCCTCTCTCCTCTACCTTCGTGGAGAAAGTAATGTGGATGTGTCTCTGCAACGCCAGGCCTCGGCGTGTTGGATTGTGTTAGCCCCTGACTCCACCGTGCTAGCATAGAGAAGATGAGAAGATAAGACATCACCCTCTTCTACTCAGCGTTTTTTCCCTCCCACATGTGTTGTGTTTCCTTTTTTTCCTCTCCTCTCCACGTTCTCTTTTTTCTGACCTCTGGGATCAACCGAGCAAAACTGATTCCCTCTTTTTCACGGATCACAAGTGCGTTTGCATTACATAACCCACTGTAGAGTAGAGAATGGGAGGAGGGGCTGGAGAGGGAGAGAGAGAGAGAGAGGGAGAGGGAGAGGGAGAGGGAGAGGGAGAGGGAGAGGGAGAGGGAGAGGGAGAGGGAGAGGGAGAGGGAGAGGGAGAGGGAGAGGGAGAGGGAGAGGGAGAGGGAGAGGGAGAGGGAGAGGGAGAGGGGGGGGAGGGAGGGAGAATCTCATTTTGCCATATTTGCCCTTTTTTGTCAGACTTGGTTTGCACACACACACACACATGGCACACACACACAAACTCACACCATCATTATAGCTGTGATGATTAAGCCAGTGTCAAAACCGACTGTTTAATCAGTTAACAGGAATTGTTTTTGTCTCTGTTGGTTTAGCCCTCCACACTGGTTTAAATAGTGATGTTATGACAGACTTCAGTGTAGAGAAGGCAATGTTCACACAGGAGCTCACGAAGAAGACAGTGACCTGCTTCCTTTTTAAACCTTTCTGCTTCCTGTACGACAGGATGATTTTACAGTGTAAGGTGTGTTCTTAAGGCTGATATTAACAGTGCTCGTTTTCTTACCTAGAGGAAGCTCTGTTTGAAGAGGGAATTCCTGAGGCGTGACAAGGTTTTGAATGCCTGTATGTGTGACATGGTGTAGTGTGTGTGTGTGTGTGTATGTGTGTGTGTGTGTGTGTGTGTGTGTGTGTGTGTGTGTGTGTGTGTGTGTGTGTGTGTGTGTGGTGTGTGTGTGTGTGTGTGTGTGCGCACTGTGACTGTGTCATCTGTTGACGTGATGGCTCAGTCAGCCAGAGATGTTCACACTAAGGAGAAGGTAAACAAACATGGCACACTAGGAGAGTGGTAGCAGGCAAAATACACACAATACAAACACACACACACACGATACACACACATACACGCACACAGACACACACTTCGCTTCTGTTCAAACGTCCATTTTCGGTTTTCCATCTGCCTCAATAACGATTTAGTGTCCATCGTGCTTTCACTTCCTCCATCTCTCCATCTCTCCATCTCTCCATCCCTCCGAGTGGCCAGTGGGCAGGTCTGACGCACGGTGACCTTCTGACCCCTCCCTGCTGTGGGGGTTGATACGGCCCCAGCCCTGTCATCTGTCAAAATGGCTGACAGGACAACAAGAATATTCCTGCTTCACATCCTCTATCTCTCCTTTCTTTCTTTCTTTCTCTCTCTCACACACACACAGACACACACACAAATTAATTTTATATCCTTTGTGTTTCGTGTTTTCTAAATTAAATACACACAGTAATGCATGGCTGGATGGCTGGATAACTGGCTGGATGGATAACTGGCTGACTGACTCTGGCTGGATGGATTGATGACCTGGATGACTGGATGGATGGCTGGATAGATGTATGGATGGATAGATGGCTGGCTGGCCACGTTTGATCTTGGGTCTTGCCTGTGTTGTGGCCGCATCAAGCCTCCTGCGCCTCCTTCCTCCACGGCCTGATGGATATACGCGAGTCGCTAATCAGGCTTTTAATTGGCTGCAATCGGCGGTGTGGAAATATGCTGAGGCAGCAGATATCCTCCGTTGCTGGGGGAGGGGCAGGCCGGCCTGAGGGACGTTCAAGGCTCCTCTGAGAGACGTTCAAGGCTCCTCTCCTTGTCAAGGAGATAATTACAGGAATGTTTAGATCATGAGCTCATGATCAAGCCATTATGGTTGTGTCAGGGAGGAGACAGGAGACAGTGTTAGGCGGCGGGTGTTCTGTACTGTAGCTGCGCGAACTGGGCTCCTATATCATAGGTTATAACAAGACGCACGCATGAGTGTGTTAAGTGTGCGTGCTTGTGTGTGTGTGTGTGTGCGCGTGTACAGCATGTGTGTCGGCATCCATGCTTTAAGGAGTATCTAAGTGAGGGACTGAGAGGCTTATTCTTGCAAAAAATCCATATCGCTCTGGAGCGTGACAGCGCTGCCATGGCAACCGAGCGGCAGTGAGCCGTGGGGGGGGGTTGCTTATCGCTGGAAAATATTCGATACCGATACTGAATCGTGAGGTCGATACAGGGAGTGCAGGACGTGTGCAGGAGGCGGTACAGTCCTCTCTCTGCTCTGCGGCTGCATACCTCCACAGACACGCCCCAGACACGCCCCAGACACGCCCCAGACACGCCCCACCTGCTCCTGACCCTCCTGTCACCGCCACACCCCCATGTCGGAGTCTTAGTGTGTGTGAGTGTGTGCGTGTGTTTTACATGGTCTCTGGCAGATCAGCATGGAGGCCATGAGACGGTCAATGTCACAGCCTTGACGTGTGAATGCAGAACTCTGTCACTCCCATGGCCTGCTCCTGATTAAACCCCGACTCCTCTCTGTATAGGAAGCGGTAGCCGCTAGAGAGAGAGAGAGAGAGAGATAGATACAGACAGGGGAGGCGGAGAGAACGGGATGGAGAGAGGGGAGGGGGAAGAGGGCGAAAGAGGGAGAGAGAGGGGACGTGGCAGGCCGGTGATGGAGAGGGAGAAAGTGAGTGGCAGGTAGAGAGAGAGAGAGGGAGAGGAAGTTAGGGGAGAGGGTGACAGAGGGTGTTCTGTTCCTCACAGAGGGTAAACTAACGCATGCCATTGGATCTTCTCATTAGGCTGCCACAACATCTCTCTCACTGACAAACGCCTCAGCCAATGTGTGCTTTCTGTTTAGTCAGGGGCCCCTAGGGGCCAGGCTGTGTGTCCTACTACCTGGGACCAGAACAGAGATGTCAGGGCCTTCCCTTCATCCCCCCATCCCTCTATTCCTCCCTCCGCATCCCTCCATCTCTCCCTTGGCTTCCCTCTTCATCCCTCCCTCTGCCTTCCTCCACCACTCTCCCTCCCTCTTCCACAGGAACAGAAACAGGGCAGGGCTATATATAAAGTGGAAACACATGCGTCAGACTGGGAGAGTCATCTCGTCACCTCAAGATAAGTCTCCCATCAACTTCAGGTGCTGTCATATTCTCTAAACCTGGGGTGGTATACATCTGAATATTTCATTGAGAGGGAGACTGGAGGGCAGGGAGGGAGGACGGAGGAAGGGAGGTGTTGGGGGGAAGGAGGGCCTTGTTGGTCACTGAGATCTGGGTATGTTGGAGATGGAGTCAGTGATTTGTGTGTGTGTGTGTGAGAGACTGGCTGCCCTCTGATTGGGTGAGTGAAGTTTGTGAAAGACGACTCGGAGACACCATATAGGGTTCAGAAGTGACTCACCTAGAAGTTATCTCCCCTGGAAACTCTCCCTCTCTCTTCTCCCAACACAAGTGACAAACTCCACAGACATGCACGTTAACACAGGGATCACAAATTCATTTAGCAGAAACTTCATATCGAAAGTTATATTCAGAGATGGTAAGAGTTAGATCTGCAGTCAGATGCTCTAGCCATTCCCATTTGACCTCGGCATACACTTTATCCAAGTGTGTGTACGGTGTTTCTGTGAGTCTGTGAACACAGGTGTGTTTATGTGAGAGAGTGTGTGCGGGTCTCAGAGAGAAGGCTAACGGTGATGAACGATACACAGTGTCTCATGGTTAAATGATGGGTCTCTGTCGAGCCCTCAGTCAGGCAACACCAGCTAAGTAATTGGTGTGTGTTTCCTGGCAGAATGGGGCCAGTGTAGAAGGGTAATGATGGAGAAATGGGGAGGGAGGTATGGAGAGATGTAGGGATGGAGAGATGGAGGGATGGAGAGAGAGGGATAGATGCAAATAGAGATAGGGAAGGAGGGATAGAGAGATGGAGGTGTGGGATGGAAGTAAATACTACCTGTCTGCTGTAAACCATCACCATGTCCTTCTAGCTAATATTCACAGGTCATGAACTGCACATCCAATTATGAATCATCAATCGTACGTTGGTTAAACTGTCGTAGTGATCTGAGCTTGTAAGGTCAGCTACGTTAACACTGCAGCTGAATGTGATCAAATGAACACATCAGATGTTTCCCCCTCACACAGGTCTGTTACTTGGATGACAGTGTGATCACCCCAAAGTGTATTTAATCTGGAATGTTCTATTCGGATTTGGGCCACTTCCTATGTGGTCTGATATTTTACAATGCAACCTCAATCTGAACAGTCAAATTGGAATATATCCAACATATACGTCACTCTAGATCAACATTCTTCACATTTCCGCACTGGTGGGAGTCAGTGAATACGAACATGGGAGACAACTGCAGAGGAGTTGTGTGTGTGGGGGGACAGTGAGGCGTGGAACCTCAGAAGTCTTAGCGCTGACAGGATTATCCAAGCAAAACTGGGGAAACTGGAGGGTTTGCATTGTAACCGGTCTGTCTTGGGCGAACGAGGCCACTGAAGAACATGTCTGCCATGTCAGTGAAAAGTCAAGAGCCTCAAAGCTAAGTTTAAAGAAACTGAAACCTATGAAGTTGTCGTGGTCGGATCACCTGCCTGTGTTGGCACCTGCCACGATCAGTTCACACTGGAATCGGATATTGGCCACATGAAAACAAAAATGTGAACAGCCCGCCAAAGAATAGGATGTGATAAATACATCAGAATTGAGCATTAAGGCGTGCAGTGTGAACATAGCTTTTGGATGTCCCGTGTTGTTTTAAAGAGCTTAGTTATCATGGCATGGAGATGATTATGAACTTGTGGTGACCCTGGTGTGGGTGACAGCTTTCTGGTTGCCACGGTTGCGTGTGGTGTGGATGGTGAGGGGATTACTCTGCCCTATAAGAGAGAGCGCTGGATCTCACTGGAACAGATATTAGTTGCATGTCTGGAGTGTCCCTCCTCGGCCCTCTCTGACACACACACACACACACACACTATCTGCTGATAGTTTCGAAGGCAGTGAAGCAAAACTTCCTTCTAAATGTGTGAGACTGTGTGTGGGTGTGTGTGTGTGACGGTGGTTTTCAAGAGGAGGTGGTGGTTGTGGTGGTGGACCTCCACAGCCAGAGGCAGTCTCTCTCTCTGGTCTGGATGTCAGAGTAGAGCCCTGGAGAATGGGATCTTATTTTAGAGTATCTGCTGGCTGGAAACTGTTAGTGACAGTGGACAGCACAGACCTTTCCTCTCCTTCGCTCTCTCTCTCTTCCCCCACTCCCTCGCTCCTTCTTTCTCTCTCCTTCCTCCCAGTTCCTTGCTAAACCCCCTTTTTCTGTCACTCCTTGTTTTATTTCTCTCTCCTTCTGTTTCTCTTTCTATCTCTCTCTCTGTGTTCCTCTCCCTGTCTATCTCTCTGATCCTCTCTCTATGTTCCTCTTTCTCCCTCCCTCCCCCCTCTCTCTCTCTCTCTCTCTCTCTCTGCTCTCTCTCTCTGTCTCCTCTCTCTCTTCCTCTCTCTCGTCTCTCTTCTCTCTCTCTCTCTCTCTCTTCTCTCTCTCTCTCTCTCTCTCTCTCTCTCTCTCGTCTCTCTCTCTCTCTCTCTGTCCTCTCTCTCTCTCTCTGTTCCCCTCTCTGTCTCTCTCTCTGTTCCCCTCTCTGTCTCTCTCTCTCTCTGATCCTCTCTCTGTGTTCCTCGCTGTCTCTCTCTGATCCTTTCTCTGTGTTCCTCTCTGTCTCTCTCCCCCCTCTCTCTCCCTCTGTGCTGTATCAGTGAGGCTGGCTGTAATTGAGTCATTTTCTCCTTCTCTCTGGCTTGTGCTAGCAGCTGGGTGAAGGTGACCTCTCTCATTGTTTTGCTTCTGTTTTTCTAGCGCCAACGCGGCCTAATCACTCTCCAACAATACAGAGGGTCAATTAAACCTGTCAGGCAGCAGCTATGACCTCAGACTCGCTAGTTTACACCTCCTCTGTCGCTGGGGCGCTGCCATGCTCACTCGCCACACTTCCTGTTTTGGAGAGACGGCACGTTTTAGAAGCAGGTGGAGGTGAAATGGTGCAGTGTTTTTTTCTCTTTCCTTTCCCTTCTCTCTTTTCCCACGCTCTTCTTGTCTCTCTATGTCTTCCCTTCCCTTCTCCTCTAACTCTCTTCCCTCCCTCTCTCTCACTTCCTTCCCTCTCTCTCTTCCTCCCTTCCCTCTCTCTCTTCCGCCTCTCTCTTCCCACCCCCTCTCTTTCCTCATCTCTTTCCCCTTCTTTCCTTCCGTTTTGGGCTGTCTTTGTTCTGTGTGTGTGTGTGTGTGTGTGTGTGTGTGCGTGTGAAGGGGGGGGGGTGCTGGGAGGCTTCCCGTGCTGTCGAAGTGCGGGCGCAGGAATAATCCCTGCCTGTTTGGAGCTCTAATCCCTCTGCCAATCCCGGCTCTTCATTACCCGCTGCATTAGCCGTGCAGCTGGAGGGAGTGTATGTAGAGGGGCTGGGGTGGTTTGAGGGTGGAGAATAGGGGGCGGGGGGTAGTGGATGTGGTGGTTTGGGGGTTTACGGTGTCTGGTAGCTGAAATGTGGTTGCTTTGCGATGTGGCTAGTGAATACAGACTGTTCCTTGACCGAAATACTGTTAGGGACTGTTTGAGTGGAGTGATATCAGTCAGATGACTTATTCCCAGATTCTAAGCAAAAAAATCATCCTGTCACCTTTCAATATTGGGTGTCTGCATGTTCGAGCCTTGGACAGTGGAATGCTGTTCTGGAATGGAAGAAAGGGTGACCAATTTAGTGTGTGTGTTGACTTATCTTACTGTGTGTGAGCGTGTGTGTGCTGCTGTGCGCTGTGTGTGGTGGCCTTATTAGTGCAGGAATTCAGGTTGCGTGTGATACCATTCGAGACATGCTGAAAGATGTGCATGGTTTGGTGAATTAGTGTAGGGAGTTGGTCAGAGTGAATCATGCTCTCTATCTCTCTCTCTCTTTCACCCACTTGCTTCCTTTGGCTCATGACTGATTTGGCTCATTAAGAAAGCAGAAAGAATTAATTAATGTCATTAAATAAAGAGTGCTGCTCGCAGCCACATGTTCCATGGGCAGTGTGGAGGAGGGAGTGAAGGAGGGAGAGAGGGAAGGAGAGATCTAGTGGTGTGTAGAGGGAGAGAGGGAGAGGGGGAAGAGATGGGGGGGAAAGATGAGGAGGAGGAGGAGGAAAGAGAGACAGGGCCTTAGGGAGTGACAGGGGACAAATGGAGGGAAGAGAGATGAGGGGGTGATCGAGGGAGAGAGAAAGAGAAGAGAGGGGGAGTGAGGAAGGGAGACTGGAGCATGGAGACGAGCCTGATGGATTTGTGTTTTAGCTGGTGTATGCTAACCACCGCTATGGCGTCATATTGGAGGACGAGCAAGAGGGAGAGAGGGAGAGAGAGGGACCGAGATAGAAAAAGGAAGATGCAGAGGGGAGGGAGCCTGAAAGAAGCCATAATCAGAGGAAGTGATGGAACACAAAGAAAGAAGGGAACACGATTTCCTCCATTATCATCAACATTACGTAACATTACCCACCGTCACCCATTGTGTTCACAAGCTTTAGGATCCAATTTAGCAAGTCCACAGATACTGCAAATTGGACCTTATTCTGCTGCTGTCGTTCCTGGCTGGTACCATTAGAACCACTAAAGCTCTCCCCAGGGCCACGAGTGTCCTCAAACAAGCAGTGGATGCTGCCACGCACCACTGCACACCCCACCAGTTGTGTGTGTGTGTGTGTGTGCGTGCGTGTGTCTAAGTGTGTATGCGCAAGCATGCAGGCGTGCATCTGTGGGTGTTTGCATGTGTGTGTATGCTTGCATGTGTGCGTATGCATGCATGTGCGTGTGCGCATCTGTGCATGCATGTGTGGTGGGTGCGCGCTTCTGTGTGTGTGTGTAAGTGTGTATTTGCAAGCTTGCATGCGTGCATCTGTACGTGCATTGTCGTCTGTGCGTGCGTGCGTGTGTGTGTGTAGGTTGTACAGTGCGTTCCCTAAGTCTTGGCGTCCGGAGCTAATATTATGGGCTGTAATAGCGTGGTCATGACCGCAGGACACAACCTCTCAAGAACATCCCCCCCACTGTGACCTGCTCTCTCTCTCTCTCTCTTCTGTCTCTCTCTCTCTCTTCTCTCGCTCTCTCATCTCTCTCTCTCTCTGTCTCTCTCTCTCTCTCTCTCTCTTCTCTCGCTCTCTCTCGCTCTCTCTCTTTATCTCTCTCTCTCCGCGCTCCCTTTCTCTTTGTTTATTCTGTGTGAGATAACTTGTTTATGAAATGTTATCTTGCATCAAGCTGAAACAATATTCATACCTGACAAAACTGAACAACACAACATCTTTACATATACATATTTTAGTAGGAAACATTCCTCCATGCACCCAAAAGGATGTTCAAAAGATTTGCCTCTGAATGTGTTTCAAACGATCAGAGGAATTATGCAGGCAACTGTGTCTGTGTAAAGTGGAGAATGTACTGTATTTAGCATCACACGTCTTACAGAAATCACTGTGATGGAGCATTACTTCACAATTAGAACGATTGATAAAATGTTCAAAAGCAGGGAATAGAAATATCAAACAGATTCCAAAGACATGAAATACCAATCAGTCCACATTCAATAGAGAGACTAGTTTTATGCGAAGCAAATATCTGAAGTGCCCAGATTTAGCCTGACTTCAAAATCAAATCAAGCACATCTCCAGATTCTCATCAACGTTCTGTAGCTATCTCAATGTCATCTGTGTGGTCTTGAAGTTGAGAAGATCTGACTGGTTGTACACGAGGAAGGCAGCAGACACAGTGGGAGCTGCACATGGGAGGTGACAGATCAGTGGTTAGAGCATGTGTTTGTGGATGAAGGTGACTGCTAAACGAGTCTATTATGCTACAGTGGGAATGTGCTGAGGCCATTGATCCCTGAACCCTGTCACTCTCCTACTGAACAGGAAGCTTCACTGTTATCATGTCGCTCCAAACCTCGGCTCTGCGACCGTGAAGTCTCGCTCTCTCTTCTCTTCTCTTTCTTCTTTCTTTCTCCCCCTTCTTCTCTCTCTCCTCTCTCCTCTCTCCTCTCTCTCTCTCCCTCTCTTCTCCTCTCTCTCTCTCTCTCTCTCCTCTCTCTCTCTCCTGCTCTCCTCTCTCCGCACACAGTGATTCTCTGCCGCACACATTTGGCATCACTGCACGTCCTGCACCTGAGAGAGAGAGGGGGAGGTTCTCCTCGCCATCCTTAATCGCTGCAGGTACAGAAAGAGAGAGGAGGAGGATGAGAGGGAGGGAGGGATGGAGAGAGAAGGGAAGAGAAGTAAAGAGTGTAGTAGGTTAAAAGGGAAAGCTCTAATAGCACCTGTTTGTAGCTCTGCCAGCTGTCCCTCTGCACCACTTACTGAAGGACCTGGGAAGGCAAGACGGAGAAGTGAACCGTGTGCGTGTGTGTGTGACCCCCTGAAGTGTCCTCTTGTTAAGTCTTGGTGTTTCATTTTCTATGTGTGTGTGTGTGTGTGTGTATGTGTGTGTGTGTGTGTTTGTGTGTGTGTGTGTGTGTGAGAAAGAGAGAGAGAGAGAATCTCTAATAGACCTGTGCTTGGTCGCATAGCTTGAAAGGTTAGGCTGGTCTAGTCCTGGGCACGACACACACTTACTCACACCCACACACACACACACACACTCATACACACACACACACACTCACACACTCTCAGGGAAGGTTAATGGAGTGTGATGTGATATGGCTCTCATTGGCATGCAGGGAAACCTGCATCCGTCCTTGCCGGACGCTCGCCATAAATCCACAATAAGGAACAGGCGCACCTAATCTGACAGAGCTTTATAGACTCCTTTCCTCACATCTGATTGGCTGCCATGAACAATCCTCTCCAGCCCTTCATGCCCACGCACGGCCCTGATTGGTTGAGGTATCGCGGGAACCGCATTGGAATGCCATTAGGGTTTTTAAAAGCCATTATTCTTTCGATCTGTCATCGTTGACATACGCACAGGTCCTGGTTGCCGGGTAGACTGGCGATCTGTGGAAAGGGTGTGGTTGATGGTGCAGGGAGAGGTGTGCTGGGTGTGGTTGAGTGTGCAGGGAGTGGGGGGCTGTGTGTGGTTGTGGAATAGTGAATTACATGGAATTTCGTCAATTTTCCAGTTGTTTTCCATTATTTCTCTCTGACGGTTTTTGGGAGTGTCTCCTTATGCTAATGATACCTTGAGAAGGGTAGCGTTAGCGTTGTGCTGACTTAGCATGTTTACATTAAACCCTGTCTGTGTGTTTGTTGATCGTGCTCAGTAGATTTCTAATGCATGTGATGGTGTTGTGAGGGTTTGTGGTTGAGACAGACTGACTGTAATGAGAATAATGTGCCCTCTGTAGCGAGCTTGACCTTGAGAGAAGGGGGAGGCCCAGTGCAGCGAGGGTAATTAGCATATCTCCTCCGCTCAGCTCTCCGCCAATCACCAGCGCAGGCTGGCCTGTGGGCATGGGCAGTGCACTCTGGGAAATATGTAAACAGATGAGGCATGTTTGTGGGAATGTGAGTGTGGGTGTTTTGGTTGTGTGTGTGTGTTCATGAGGACATGAAACCACAATGCCCTAGCTACCCAGACTAGTTGTGTGTTGTCCTAACCTCTGCTCTGTTGTGGTGGAGAGGATGATGTTGACCTGGTCCGTGACTCCCCTCTTCCCAGAATGCATCAGGAGTTAGTTAGTCAGAGAGCGCCCTCACTGCAGCACAACCGCTAATGAAGTTCGCCCAGATGCTAGAGGGACCCCCAGCCTCCCTGCACCCCAGCACAATCTCCCCTCACTGTTCCTGGGAAAGGCTCTCCCCGCGCAACCTCTCCTCCTGGATGGGCCTGGATGTCATCGCGGTTATGAATGTCTTCCATTATCTCCGTTCTTCCCTCTGTGCGGTTTGCCCATTAGCTGGTGAGGGAGCAGGGGTGAGAGAGATGCAATCACAGTCCTGGCTGGAAATGTACAAGCTCTCTAAGTCCCAGTCTGTAATGAGAACGGTTTCATTCCACATACCCCGTTTTGGGAAAATAGTAAATATTAAAAATACTTTCATGCCAAGAGACGGCAAAGAACAAAGCCATTTATCTTTCAGATCTTCCAGAACATTTTGCCGGCAGCGAAAAATCGAGCGTGTGAGTGTGTCGGTCGGCAGGACAGAAATAGCAGTTCTGCTCTCTGCGCTCCGACGGAGAGGCTGGTTGTTTGGGAAAGTTCCCACATGAAGCATGAGTGATTAATCTTGGCTTCTTTAACAGCCAGACAAACATAACAACAACAGCCGCCATGTTGTCCCAGAGAGGAACTATGTCATCGGACGGCTCTAAAAGCCCCAGAATGCCCCATATTCCGCTGTTAACAGGAAGTATTAAGGAAGTTACATCACCCGGACCATGTGTGAGCTACCCTTTGTGATGCCTTTTGAGAGCAGGGGTATACGTGTGTGTGTGTGACTGAATGAGTTTGAACCTTTACATGTTTCCAAAAACAAACTTTACTGACAGGAGGGGAGGCGTGTGACTGATCATGTGAATCAAGATACACCCCTGATCTGGACTTACACAACACCACCATTGCTCAGAAGTGAGAGATGTGTGTGTGTGTGTGTAAAAAGAGTGTGTTTGTTTGTGTGTTCGACTGAGTGAGAGACGAGTGCCTCTCTTGTCCCTCCAGGCCACCAGTTATCTGCACCATGTTCCCTGGATTCCTCCACACGGAGCAGTGGATGTAAAAGCTGATGTAAGCACCATCTGGTAATCACGGCCTGTACGGGCGCTAGCGGGGCACTTCACAAGTGGCCTCTTCAGAGAGGAGGGAGGAGGGGAGCGGGGCGAGGGATCTCTCTGTCTGGCTGCTGTCTGTCGAGACTGTGGAGAAGCACGAAGGAGGTCCGTCTAACGAGGGCTGGAGGAGAGAGGACCAGCCCCTTCTGCATCAGCAGGGGGCTGGTGTGCCCCCCAAGTAAGTGTGTGTTAGATCCCAGATGGGGCTCTGGTGTCTCCTGTCCAGGTAGCCAGAGTGGGGTCTGTGCTCCGCAGGTGGGCCCGACGGGCGGCCATTTTGAGTGTGGCGTTGCTGGCAGGTGGACAGACAGGCTCGGAGGGTTGTCCTGTAGTTACCGACACATCTGTCGTTCATCATGCCTGCTAGCTGAGGTGTGGGTTCATCACCATGTGGTGCCGGTGCAAAACCAGGTTTATTAGTACAGACGCATTATGTTCTTATGGTAGGTTTTGACGACGGTAATGGAGTGTGTGTGTGTGTGTGTGTGTGTGTGAGAGAGAGAGTATGATTGAGTGAGTGGGTGAGTTTATGTTTGGCCTTTACTTATTTCCACCAGCATACTTTTCTGTGTGTGTGTGTGTGTGTGTGTATGTATTTGTACAGTACTGAATTGGACACAACTCAGGCAGCAGTTGAATTTTGTTTTACTTTAGCAGACAACCAGGCCACAACTCTGACAGTTAGGGCCCTATTTTGACGATCTGAAACGCAAGTATCAAAGCGCAAAGCGGCAAGGTGCAAGTGGGCGGGACTCCGGTGCGGTTGCTATTTTAGCAGCGGGAAAAATGACTTTGCGCCTGACGCAAATGTAAAAGAGGTAGCTACATTACTAATGGGTGTGGTTTGGGCGTAACGTGCAATAAGCCAATCAGAGCGTCATCTCACATTCCCTTTAAGAGCAGCGCTTGTTCCATGGCGGATTGCTATTATAACGGCGGATTTGCCAGGCGCACGCCAGCGGTTTTACAGGAGACGGACGTTCTTGTCAGGACCGTAAACGATAGAGAAGTGACATTGTATGGGAAAGGCAGAGCAGTTTCATTGCACTAAGTTGCTCACTCATGCTGCTCATTCAAATGTAGCCTATTTTGACATATATATATATATTTTTTTTATTGCTTAGTTCTTAGAATTTTTTTTCGTTTTTAAACTTAATTTAAGACCCGTAGGGCCTATATATGTCTATTGTTTGCACCTTCCTGCCACAGTAAATTGAAAACCGAATTCTGATTCTGATTCTGATGTGCATGGGAGAAGAAACCTACCCAAATTAGCTTCGGTTAAACAGGCGTAGAGGTAAATTGCCACAGTTGTTACAATTCAAGTTCACATACATACAGATTTCTCATGAACATCTTATTAATCATTGACATGAACGAAATGTAACACAGCTAGCCATACAATAAATCAAAACAATACGTAGTTTCGCAGGAAGAATACCCTGGCTTCGCCAGCAGTGCGCACGGACCAAGCTTGCGCCCTTAAAATAGCATCTGAATAATGCGCCATTGTCTTTAAACCACCTTTTTCCTGGTCAGTGGCGGAATGGTTTTTCGGAAACCGCAAGATAGCACCAAGAACGTTTGCGCCGGAGCACGCCTCCTTTTCCGCTGAACCGCCCCCGGGAGCGCAAGGTCATTTCGACGTGCGCCCGTGGAGGGAAAAATCCGCTTTGCGCCGAGTGCAAGATAGGAATGATACTTGCGTCACTGACAAAGTCAATTGCGCTGGGTGCAAGATAGGGCCCTTAGTCAGAGTGACCCTGTCCATGGTGCTGAAATCCTGAGAAATACTTGGTAGCTCTCCATGGTCCTGAAACACAACACTGTTGCACACTGCTGCATTCCCTTGCTGAGAAAGTGAGGGCACCACTTTCGAAGTAGCTCAGTATGTAGCTCACAAAAGTCATCCTTTTCATGATTAAGTGTCCCTCTAAAGGCTTGTCTGCCACCTCACCTCACCTCTCTCTCTCTCTCTCTCTCTCTCTCTCTCTCTCTCTCTCTCTCTCTCTCTCTCTCTCTGTCTGTCTTTCCCCTCTCCACTCTCTCTTCCCCCTTTCTCTCTATTCCCTCCATGCCTACTGTCATCACACTCTAGCCTTTTTTTTTACTAGTAATGTCACAGAGCACAAAAGAACCCCACAGACTGATACCCGACCAAACTTCCTGATACCCCAAACTAACTTCCTTTTTAAACATCAACTTCTTGTCTACCTGCCTAAACACTAGCTTCCTGTCTTCTAGTCTATACTGTCCATACATCCACCTTCCTCCCACGCGTCCCTCTCTCCCGCCTCCCTCTTGCCCAGGGCGCCCTCTCCTTTCCTCATTTTGGGGCGTGGGCGTGGTGGGCTGGGTTGTGGTGGTGTCCAAAGGGTGGTCTGTCCGAAGGGTGCTGATTTCCAGAGTGTGATGGTTTGCCGTGCCGTAATCCTCTTTCGCTGATCTCCCGTTGTCCATCTGCCCCATCCCATCCCATTGCCATCTCTCTCTCCTCCCTTCCTCCCCTCCCCCCACTCACTGTCTCACACGCACACACACACACACACACACACACACACACACACACACACACACAGCACTCATCAGATTAGGTGTCTGGGTAGTGAGGGTGTACCCCTCCCTCACATCACATCCACCTGTCCTCCTCCTCCCTTTCTCCTCTTCTCTGGACCATCTCTCCTTATGGGTTCTTCTGGAAGGATTCATGTGGGGGTGGGGTTATTCATATGGTGGTGTGGCATATTTGTAATCCTGTGAAGATTTTGATCATTTTGTCTTTTTGGAGTAATCCCTAAACTGTAGGTCACTGGCTGTCTGACTGCGAGTGTGAGTGTGCGTGTGCATGCGAGTGTGTGTTTGTGGGCTGGAACCCAGACTCTGTGTGACTGGTAGAAGAGTCTGGGGACATTTCATTCATCCGACACTTTTATCCCAGAAGAATCTAGAACTATGTACTGATGTGTGTGGAGATCTCAAACTATAGTACCAGAGGTAGATGTCGTGGTTATGGCTCAGTGGTTAGAGCGCTTGACTGCAGATCAAGATGTTGCGGGTTAGAATGACCCTTTGTATGTCGCTGGAGATAAAAGCATCTGCTAAATAAACACATGACTGTATTATCCGTCCGACACGCTGATCTTACACTCTTACACACAGAAATGTGTGTTAAATATTTCACTGGCGTTCTGTTCATCACTTAGCTCTCATTACAGCTGACCTGGAAACACATAGATCTCTCTCTCACTCTATCTCTCAGAAACATGCACACTCTCTCCAGCTCTGTCTCTCTTTCTCACACACACACACACACACACACACACACACACACACACACACACACACACACACACACACACACACACACACACACACACACGCACACACTCTCACTCACACACTCTATATCTCACGTAGACACACACAAGCTATTTACCGAAAAATTGTCTGTAGCGTTGCCCAGCTTACGTCACACTCTAACCCGATGACGTCGGTGTGAGAATCATCTGGTATGACGGCCTCCTGTTGTCCCCTCCCTATCCTCTCTCCTAATTCTTTTCATCGCTCTCTTTTCAGTTTTTCTCTCTCCCTTTTTCCCTGTTTCTCCCTCTATATATCTATCTCTATAATTCTCTCCCTCCATCTCTCTCTGTATTCCGCTCTTCCTCCCTCTCCCTCCCTCGATCCCTCTCTCCACCATAACAGTGGGTGTACTAAGCAGGGATTAGGAGCGATCGGAGTGCTGACGTCGGAGCTCTTCCGCCAGGGCCTCTTATCCCCTGCCGTACCCCAGAGAGAGCTCACTCTGCTGGCCTACTCTCTCTGGTCTGCCTGGCCTCTCAACGGACTCCCCAGGAAACAGCTCCACCATGCCTTATCCCCACTGGCTTTAGTGCCTGGCCCTGATAGATGTATGGCTGGACCCTGGAGGGTTTTCAGTATGGCTTCTCTCTCTTTCTCTCTCTGGAGTGGCTTCCTGGCAAAGCTTCTTCTTCATGCTCTATCTCTCTCTCTCTGTTTGAAAGAGGCTGGAAATGTATTTCCTTGCTCTCTCTCTCTCCCTCTCTCTTTCTTGTTCCACTCCTTCTTTTCTCTTTTTTGCTCTTTCATTCTAGCACCGTCTCCATCGCTCTCCTCTCTCCCTCCCCTCTCCTCTCTCCCTCCCTCCTCTCTCCTCTCTTCTCTCCCTCCCCTCTCCCTCTCTCCTCTCTGCCTCCATCCCTCTCCCCCCCTCTCCCTAAACATGCTTTGTTGTTGTGAGTCAGAGGAGGACACTGTCGGCTTGAAATGACCTGAGTCACAGGAGCTGATGAGTAGCGAACCTCTGCAGCATCTCTCCTCTCTGTGTGAAGGACTCCATCGCTGACTCACTTTGCGTGCCTGCGTTTGATAACGGATGCAAAGAAAGGTCAAAATGGCCGCCTTTGATCCTGCATGGACACTTATCCTGCTAGTGGGCGTGTGGGGGTGGGAGGGGACTTGTTCCTCGAGCGTTCCTCACCATCATGTGGGTTCTGGTTCGTTTTCCTTCTCATGGCCCTCTCTCTCCTCTCTCTCTCTCTCTCTCTCTCTCTCTCTCTCTCTCTCTCTCCTATGGCTGTCCCTTGCTCCAGCCACTGTGATTAATACATAAAAGGAGAGATCTTTGATAGGCTTCTCAATCAGCATGCTGGAGACTTTATCCTGCTCAGTTAGATCACCACGTCAGCCTTTGAAGTCAAACTGCAGAGAGGAGGAGAATAGAGCATAGAATAGAGCAAGAGAGAGAGAGACAGAGGGAATGAGAGAGAGAGGAAGGAAGATGGGGGAGAGGGAGGTAAAGAGAGAGGGATAGGGTTAGAGGGGGATAAAGAGAGAGAAGAGAACGGAGAGGGGGGCAGAGAGAGAGATGGAAGTACATTTGAGATGGGAAGAGGAGTTAAAAGACAATTTCAGCTAGACAGGGAGACAGACAAAGAGGAAGAAGCGAATAGAGTGTAAGAAAAGAGAATGAACTGACAGAGAGAGAGAGGGGGGGTGGAGTGAGAAATGGAAGGGAAGAGAGGGATGAAGAAGGGGGTTGGGAAAGAAAGGGGGGAGAGGAGAGAGAGTCGATGTGTGCAGTGCTGCCCTCTGGGGATGGGGAGAATATTCATAGCGGCGCTTGTTTCAAGTTTGTTCATAAGCTAATATTTGATTTTCCTTCTCCCTCGTTCCTGCCCTCTCCCTCCTCCTCTCTCTCCCTCCTCCGTTCTGCGCTGCCTTTGTTTGTTTGGGGAAGTGGAGTGATTACCGCCTTGTCAAGAGCTTCATCTCAATCTCTCCTCCCTCTTTCATCCCATCTCCTCTCTCTCTCCTCCTCTACTCTCTTTCCTTCCTCTTTCCTCCCTCTCTCCTCCCTCCCTCTCTCCTCTCTCCCCCCTCTTTATATCTCCCCCTCCATTGCTGCTCATGTGCCGTTACACAGAGTGAAGGATCTTGGGAGTAGTAGTTTTCGCAGCTTACATTGAGACATTTTGAGCGATGGGTCACAAGGGAGAACTCTGTAGAACACTGGACCACTGCTAGGGTGGATTACACAAAACATACACACTCATGCACACACACTCATTCACACACGTATTCTGGCATGCACACACACACACACACACACATTCACTCACACAAACACACACACTTTCACTCTCATACACACACACCCCTAAGCTGTACTGAGACTTCTATAGGATGACCGTTGGGTGAACTTCTATAGATGTGCTCTGAAGACTTTGACAAGGCCTCACTTATCATCTCTACGTCATCCCGCCAGCCTTCTCCTCCCCCCATCCCCCTCTCTTCTCCTCCTTCTCCATCCCCCTCTCTTCCCCTCCTTCCCCATCCCCCTCTCTTCTCCTCCCCCCATCCCCCTCTCTTCCCCTCCTTCCCCATCCCCCTCTCTTCTCCTCCTTCTCCATCCCCCTCTCTTCCCCTCCTTACTCATCCCCCTCTCTTTCATCTCCAGTCTGTTCATGCGACAGAGGTCAACGTACAGCACCTTAGCAGAAGTTAAGAGGTAGTAAATTGACTAACCGTCCCTCACCCCCCGTCCCTCCCTCCCCCCTCCCTCCCCCTCTGCATGCTTAGGCAGCCAGCTCCAGTTGAGGTCATCTTTCATAAATTGACGGTGTAATAACCTGGAGGGTTTATGCTGGTCCCTGGCCTGTGTGTCCTCTGACGAAGTTGAGGAGAGTGTGTGTGTGTGTTCTCTGAGGAAGTTGGGGAGACTGTGTGTGTGTGTGTGTGTGTGTGTGTGTGTGTGTGTGTGTGTGTGTGTGTGTGTGTGTGTGTGTGTGTGTGTGTGTGTTTGTTGTGTGTGTGTTCTCTGAGGAAGTCGGGGATAGCGAGGAGGAGGGGAGACAAAGTCAGCCTCTCTTTAACAGCCTGGCCAAACACAGAGTTTTATCAGTACTCGGGCTAGTCTTGTTGTGTGTGTGTGTGTGCGTCAGGGACGGGCCTGTTTATATTACCCTTGAGACTGTTGATAAGCAGTCCTCTGAGCTGCTGTCTGGCTGGATCGCTAGATCTCCTTCTCTGTCTGGCTCCAGAGCTCCTCACATCCCCCAGACCTCCCTCCAGACCCCCCCCAGACACCCCTCTCTGTCCTGGGCCTGTCTCTAGGCCCGTCTCCCTAGTCACTCTGCTATCTGACTCCTATATCCCTCTCTTTCTCCCCCTTAGGCTCTCTCCCTCGCCCTCTCTCTCTCTCTGTCTCTCTCCCTGCCCTGACCCCTCGACTCCAGGATGGAATTGTACGGTGTCCCGTCTGTGCCATACTTCTCAGATCTCAGGAGAGAAAGAGAGAGAGAGATAGAGAGAGAGTCTGCCAGGGAGGAGGGCCTTTTCTGACTGACCCCGCACAAAACACGGACACACACACACCCGGATGCACACACACAAAAGCCTGTGCACTTACACACGCATACAGTGAACACGCACACACACACGTACGCACACACAAAGCCTTCACACTTTCTACACACATTCAGTGAAGGCCCACGTACATACACACAAAAGCTTGTACACTTGTATACATAGTGTACAGACAGAGAGAACGCACTCATACGCACACACACTCTGACGCACATACACACCGAACAAGCCCCCCCCACACACACTGGGTTGTTGCTGGTGTTTTTACAGACAGACATTTTGTCTCCACAGTGGGAAGGAAACAGAGCAGACTGGTTGTGTGTGTGTGTGTGGTGTTGTGTGTGCGTGTATGTGTGTATGTGTGTGTGTGTGTGTGTGTGTCTCTGCAGTGTGTGTGCCTACAAGTCCGTTCTGGGGGGCGTGACAGCAGACCATACATGTGGGACCAACCAGCACACACACCACCCTGCACACACACCACCCTGCCTGCCAGTACCCAGCCCACACTAGCATACACACTCCATCCCTCCGGGGGAAACACACACACACACGACCTACCGCCAGCTGTCCCATACGCACATGGAGGGCACTGGACTGTATACATGTGTGTGTGTTTGAGAGTGATGGTGTGTATGTGCGATTGTTAAAGCATTTGTGTGTGCGCTGTTGGCTGTGCGTGTACAGTACAGGTGGAGGGTACTGTGTGTGTGTGTGAATGTTCAGCTGTTCCTGTTAGCGTGGGATCCGCAGGTTGGCTCCAACAGAGTTCCCTGCTAGCCTGTTAGCCTGTTTACTGCTAGCCTGCCAGCCTAGTGTTCCCTGCTCACTTGCTACTCTGTTTACTGCTAGCCTGTTAGACCGTTTACTGCTAGTCTGCTAGCCTAGTGTTGCCTGCTCACCTGCTACTCTGTTTACTGCTAGCCTGTTAAACTGTTTACTGCTAGTGCTAGGGAGTGAGAGAGAGAGAGAGAGAGAGAGAGAGAGAGAGAGAGAGAAAGAGGGAGAGGCTTAGCTGGGAGAGCGAGCGAGAGAGATTAAGAGAGGGGGAGAGGGAACGAAAGATGCTCTAAAAAGGTTCTTAGGAACTGAGTGGTCATCTTCACACCAGCACATCATTAAGAAAATAAACTGTTCATATCATCCTCTCCTTTTTCTCTCCTCCTCCCTCTTCTCCTTCTGTCTCTCCCCCTCTCCCTCTTTCTCTTCTTCTCTCTCTCCTTGTCTCTCTCCTCTCCTCCTTCCCATCTTCTTTCTCTGTGTCTTTCCCTCCTCTCTCACTCTCTCTCTCGCTATTTGTCTCCCCCCCGTCTCATCATCCCGTACATTCATCTGCTTGGTGATTCATCCCCTCATCTCTCTCTCCGTCTGAGTGTCATTGAGGGGAGTCGTTCAGCTCTCCAGCCTAATAACTGCTTCTGAGATGGAGAGAGGATAATGTTATTGACTTCCTTATATCCCTGCCAGAAGGGGCGTGTGTGTATGTATGTGTGTGTATATATGTGTACATGTCTGTCTGTATGTGTGTAACTGTGTGTGCATTCATGTGTGTGTGTGTGCCTGTGCCCGTGTGTGTGTGTGTGTGTGTGTGTTCAGACGGTCAGATGCAGAAAAGCCCCATGCAGGTAGAACAGAAGCTTCAGGATGGATTATGGGGTCAGCAAATGTAATTGTGTCATAAGTGTCTCCAGATGGAGAGAAAGATTATCACAGTTCCAGTAATGGCAGACAGAACTGTTACAGTAAATATCACTTTAATCAGTGACTCGATGGTAAATGATTCTATTTACCTGTGGATGAAGAAGGTTGATGTGATTGCACACAAATATGATTTTTTTAGGTCAGGTACAAATAGGACAGGCACATGTGTGTTTTGTACATGTATGCTCACATCTGTGCACAGACACATACACACACACACACGCACACACAAACACACAGCAGCTATCAGTTGGATGGATTGCAGGAACAGAAGACTGGTACATGTACATGTGTGTGTGTGTGGATTGTCCTATAATTTGAGAAATCCTCACTGGGGGGGTATCTGGGGAATACAGAGCGAATGTTGTTAGCTCCAGCACAGCCCTCAGCCTCCTGCAACCTTTACTGATGCATGCTGAGGTGGAGATCGAAGGAGGGAGAGAGAGGAGAGAGCGAGCGGGAGAAAGAGGGAAGAACAGAGAGAGAGAGAGAGAGAGAGGGAGGGATGAAGGGAGAGAGAGGAAGAGAGAGGGAGGAAGAGAGAAGAACAGAGAGAGAGAGATAGAGAGAGGGATGAAGGGAGAGAGAGAGAAAGAGAGAGGGAGGAAGAAAAGGAAAAAGATACCCTGGCATTGTGACTAGCCTCTAGCGTACGTGTCAAAGCCACGTGAGCAGGGTGTGTGTGTGTGTGTGTGTGTGCGCGTGTGTGTGTGTGTGTGTGTGTGTGTGTGTGACATGCCTGTGTGTCATTAGTGTTTACCAATACAGTCTCCATCCTCATGCTTTCCCACATAGACTTCTCAACCTGAGTGTGTGTCAGTGTGGAAGAAGCTTGGATGAGACAACCTAACAGGATAGAACACCTTGTTTTTCTGTCTGAACTTCAAACCCCTTCAGTAACAAAAAGTGATGGAGAAAGAGAAGGGAATGCTTGATTTATTTTACCCTGAACTAATGGAGGATTGTGCCAACATACACACACGGACACACAGTCACACAGTGTTTAGGCTACAGGCTACGGCTGGTTCTAACTGGATTTAAAGGCACAGTCAAGTGTGGAGTGGGTTTCTCTCTCTCTCTCATCATCTGTCAGTGGTCCAGAAACACCCTCTTGCCAGTGACAGGGGACTTTACTGGTGCTAACCTGCATGGATGAATCAGATGAATCACGAGTAGATGACAGGGGAACCTTTGTGCTGCCACCTGATGGGCTGACTCCAGAGGTGAAGGTTAAACAGGAAAGGTTAAATGGAGTTCTAAGAGGACGGCTTCTAAACGGCTGTAAAGGTGTCCGCAGTGACACACCGGGGTGTCAAGTGCTCCTATCAACAGTCACTGCTTCAAACAGTGTTCTGCAGTTTACGGGAAGCGGTGTTACGGAGGGGAGTTGATCTGTGATCCGAACGAAACCCCCAGAACTCCCCGCAACTGAGCGCAAATCTGCAGTGAAAAGACCCTGACTTAGATGTGTGCTGTGTTTCTCTAGTGCTAAAGGTTCATTTGAGATTTTACAAGCACATATATGCTTTGACCACCTACAGTAGACCATATGCGCATGTCTTTTTGTGGACTGATAGAGCAAGCTAAGGTTGTGTTGTGAATGTTGAATCCCAACAAATCATTCCAGGATGCTCGTATTGCAAAAAGCAAAGAAGAAGTAAGAAGCGCAGTGACAGATCTTGTTACCTGAGGAGTGGACCGTGATTATTAATGATAATATTTAAATAAAAAAGCAAAGTTAGATCATTTGTGTCCTTTATTGCTGATCCGAAAAATAGCCGATCTGAACTGTGAGTTTTGCAATCCGTTGCACCACTGTTTGTGTGTGTGTGTGTGTTGTTTGCGTGTGTGTGTGTGTGTGTGTGTGTGTGTGTGTGTGCACGTCCTGACAGAGAGCGATGTGGGGAGGAGCAGGCCAGGCCTGCTGCTGACAGGATAGATAATGGCCAATCAGACGCCTCTACGATCTGGATGACTGACGGGCCTCCGGGACCGCCTGTCACGCTCCGCCTCCGCCCGCAACACACACACACAGGCACACACACACACACACACACGTGCACACACACATGTGCATACACACACATGCATATACACACTGCCAGACATACACACACATGTACAAACACACACGCACACATACACCCACGCAGGCATGTTGAACCAGTGAGTGAGGATCTTTCAGAGAGAGAAAGCAGCTTGTGGAGGTGAAGCACTCATCCAGCATCTCATCCATCCCTCCCTGGTCTCTCCTCCCCTCTCTCTTTCTAACTCCCTCTCTCTCCTTCACTCTCTGTCTCTCCTGCTCTCTCACGGATGAAGGATGGATGAGCGCAAGGTGATCTCATCCCTGCATTGTGTCTCTGCTCTTTAAACATGGCCACTGCCGTTGCCACTGTTGTAAACGGCCTCAGTAATCAGCCTCTCTCAGTTTCTCTTTCTCATCCTCTCCCTCCCTCTCCCTCCCTCTCCCTCCCTCTCTCTCCCTCTCTCCTTCTCTCCCTCTCTCTACTTCAGTATGCGCTCTGCACCATTGCCTCGCTTGATGGGATCGGACCTCAGGCAGCATTCCCCCATCCCTCTCCCCCCTCTCCCCACCCCTCCTGCCTACTCCCACCATCCCTTCCCTCCCCCCTCCTCCCTCATCCATACTCCCCTATCCCCTTATCCCTCCTCATCCCTATTCCCCTCCATCCCTTCTCCCTTCCCTCCTCATCCCTCTTCCCCCCATCCTTTCCCCCCGCTTCCCCCTGAAAACAGGAACTCTGAACCCTGCTTTTGAGTTTAGACAATGGTTGGTTTCTGTCTATGTAGTGAAGAGTAGCTTTGTGCCTTACCCGTACACGAGTGTGTGTGTCTGTGTGTGCGCGTGTGTGTGTGTGCGTGTGTGTGTGTGCTGTTGGGAGTAGGTGAGGTATTATCTGGAGAAGTAAGGTTTATCTAAACCCACAGATTAAAGTGCCAGGGGAACTGTGCTCCTCAATGCAAGACTGCTAGGCTAATACTGTCTGTCACTCTCCTTCCCTGGAGACAGGTGGGAACTCTCCCTCTATTTCTCTGTCTCCCTCTCCTTCCTTGTCTCCTTCCTTCTATCTCTCCCTCACTCGCTCTGTCTCCCTCTACTTCCCTCTCTCCTTCTTTCCCTCACTCTCTCTCTGTCTCCCTCTGTCAGTTGCATAGAAGTTCTGAAAGATCAAAAGACAAACACACAGGAACATTCTACTTGAACTTGCCTTGTCACAAACAGAGCTGTCACAGGACTGACAAATGTGTCCACAGACACTATACAGCTTATTAATGTTGATGTTCGCGCCCTCGCAGATGTTGTCGCTGCAGATGTAATCTCTTTGTGGTGAAGCATGATTTACTGGGAGTGACATCATCCAGGATGGCCTTGGTTTGAATTCACTAGCTGCTCATTGTCGAGCACTACTGGCACAATTAGCGTTAGCTTTAGCAGCTATAGCATTTTCAGTCTGTTTGATGAAAAGAGGATTGGCTCAGATATGCTTACCACTCATCCTCTTTTTTAGTGAGTAGGAAAGGAGGGAGGGAGAGGAGAGAGAGAGGAGAGAGAGAGGAGAGTGAGAGACTGAGTACATCTTTAGTCACGATTTAGCCTCACTGTGTGGGACGATACAGTACCAATCCTCCACAGTCCCCACTCCTCCTGGGTGCTTGACGATTAGCTAATAACAGAGTTTAGCCTTTCTATTTTTAGGCCTGGAGTTTCCAGTCACAGCTAGAATGTGTGTTGTGGGAACGTGGGCACATGTTTGGCAGGCTCAACCAAAATATTTTAACTCTTACTCTCACAGCATTTCGAATGCCAGCCTAGCACAGCTCAACATTGCGTAGCCTAGTCTAGCCTAGCCTAGTCTAGTGTGGCCTAGCGTAGCCCGCTAACGCTGGCGTACCAACCCAGCATCCATCTCTGCAGTGAGGCTAATGGGTTTGGCAGCCGTACAGCTGTTGAAGCTAACCCAGTCTTTTGCTAAGTCTCTCCCACCAACGCCTCATCATTGAGCTCATCTGTTTTCTTCCTGGGTACTTATCAGGGCTTCTCAGCCCTGCGCCGCGAGCAGGGACTCTAATACCCTGCGCTGATCAGCGGAAGGTCAGGGTCACCCATTCTGACTCGAGGGGTCCTGGAGGTCAGGCTGGGGAATACGCAGAGGAGTGGGGATGCGGGGGGGGGGAGACGGGGGAGACGGGGGAGCCGGATTGGTTAGAGGACATGGAAATGAAGAAGCTAATTGCTTCCAGTGGATTTTGAAACCAAGCCCCCGGCAGTGGACGGCTTGGCACACGGATGGAATATTGATGACGGGTGAAAATCCAGAAATGACCTGCTGTATGATCGATATGAAACCCTACAGTGTGTGGGCTGGGTGTCCACAGACGATACACACACTTTCACACACACAGACGCACACACGCATGCACACGTACACACACACAAACACGCACACTCTCACACACACACACGCCCTTTCCCTGCACTCAATACACTAGAAGTTCCGTTTTTCCCGGTGTGGAGAACACCAATACTAGCTATTAGTACACAGAGAAATAACTATTCAATAGTCTAATCATTCGCTTAGAGTTTACATTAAACTATTGTAATTGTTAACACAAATAACCAAACTGGATGTGTGAGTAGCCTAGAGCAGCTATGTAGCAGAAGTAGTTAGAACAGAAGTCTGAGTGGCAGTCCTGGTTTTAAGGGTAGACAGTAGCTAATTGGCAGAGCTCATGCAGCTCAGTGGTAGATCATTTTACTGATGTAGCATAGCTACAGTGCTGTAACAGGTGGCAGAGCTGTGTACTGGAATGTTTGTGCATTGGTAGAGTCAAGGTTTAAACATATTTGAATGAAGCAGAAGGACATATTTCTATACATTTAAATACATTATGCTGTGAATTTGCACTTCTTTGGTGAAACTCAATATACTGTATATATAAATGAGAAAGGCCTCCCATTATGAGCCCCTCAGTGATATATGTTTCTAGAAAGCTTCGCCATCAAGGTAAACACTTATTCATTAATCATTTGTGAAGTGCGTCTCTCCCAGTGATTTAAACGCAGCCCGGAGTGACATTGGAAGCCCTTTGAAGATGGATGCTTTATTCGGAGTAGGTTAGGAGACTACATAATGAGCTTTACACAGAGAAGTTACACACTAACATTAGCTCTGCTATCATTGCTGTTTTCCTCCAGCATTCAGCATTTGCCATTGTGTTGTCGGTGACTTTGATGTATGGTTTCACTGAGAGATATTTGAGGACGTTCAAACTGCTGACTCTCATGATGAAGGCATGTGTGATGTGTCCGATTGGAGACATAGAATCAGGAGATACCAACTGGGAGCCTCCTCCTCCTCTACCCCCCTCGCGCCTCCTCCTCCTCCCCCCTCTCCTCTCCTCCTCCTCCTCTCCTCCTCTACCCCCTCTCGTCCTCTCCTCCTCCTCTTCCCTCTACCCCCTCGCTCCTCTCCTCCCCCTCCTCCTCTACCCCTCGCTCCTCTCCTCCCTCCTCCTCCTCTACCCCCTCGCTCCTCTCCTCTCCTCCCTCCTCCTCTACCCCTTGCTCCTCTCCTCCTCCCCTCCTCCTCCTCTACCCCCCCTCGCTCCTCTCCTCCCTCCTCCTCTCCCCTCGCTCCTCTCCTCCCCCCTCCTCCCTCTACCCACCCTCGCTCCTCTCCTCCCTCCTCCTCTACCCCCTCGCTCCTCTCCTCCCCCCCTCCTCCTCTACCCCCCTCCTCCTCTACTTCCTCTCCTCTCCTCCCCCCTCCTCCTCTACATCGCTCCTCTCCTCCCCCCTCCTCCTCTACCTCTCGCTCTCTCCTCCCCCCTCCTCCTCTACCCACCCCCTCGCTCCTCTCCTCCCTCCTCCTCCTCTCCCCCTCGCTCCTCCTCTCCTCCCCCCTCCTCCTCTACCCCCTTGCTCCTCTCTCCTCCTCCCTCCCTCCTCTACCCCCTCGCTCCTGCTCCTCCCCCCCTCCTCCTCTCACCTCGTCTCTCTCCTCCTCTCCTCCTCCCTCCTCCTCTACCCCCTCTCTCCTCTCCTCTCCTCCTCTACCCCCCTCGCTCCTCTCCTCCCCCCCTCCTACCTCTACTCCTCTCCTCTCCTCCTCTACCCCCTTCGCTCCTCTCCTCCTTCCTCCTCCTCTCACCCCTCGCTCCTCTCCTCCCTCCTCCTCTACCCCTCGCTCCTCTCCTCCCCCCTCCTCCTGTACCCCCCTCGCTCCTCTCCTCCCCCCTCCTCCTCTACCCCCTCGCTCCTCTCCTCCCCCCTCCTCCTCTACCCCCTCGCTCCTCTCCTCTCTCTCCCCATGCCATCCTCTCCTCTGCTGTGTGAGAACGTTCCGGGCTCCAGGAGGTGAGCTCCCTGACCTGAATCCTCCCTAAGCCAGCCTGCTCTCTTCCACCTCAACAATACTATCCTGTTTACTAGGAGCTCAGATGGAGAAATTCCAGCACAGATCTATTCTATTCCAGCATGCAGTTCCCTTTACAGATTGTACTAAGCATTACAGCTGTGTTTTGGTAGATATCGATCCTTCGGAAGGTAAATCCAAAATAATTGAAGCCTCCAGTATGAGCACTTCACAGCTTTGTAGAAGGGGCTAACAGACACAAACCTTAGTGAAAAGAAACACATGTCTTACACAAACACCTCGACATACACACACACACACACACTGAGACTGAATAGTATAGTATACACCATGCTGAGGCATTGATAGATTCAGGGCTCAGACTGCTCCGTCCTCCTGGGCCTCTGGGCTAGTTAAGAAGCACGAGTCAGACCTGGGCAGGAGACCAGGGTGTACAGCCTCACCCCCAAGAGAGAGAGAGAGAGAGGGAGGGAGTAGGGAGAGGGAGGGAGGAGTGGAGAGGGGGGTAGGGAAAGAGGAGGGAGAGGGAGGGGGAGAGAGAGAAAAATAGGGGAGAATCTGCCCTGTCCTCTCTCATGTCTGCCTGTCTCAACTCCCCCTTCTTCCTCTCTCTTCCTCTCTTTCACCTCTCTTCATCTCTCTCCTCTCGTTCCACTCTCTTCCTCTCTCTCTTCCTCTCTTTCTACCTCTCTCTTCCTCTCTCTCTCTCTTCCTCTCTCTCGTCCTCTCTCTTCCACCTCTCTCGTCCTCTCGTCCTCTCTCTCTCCCTCCCTGGTAGGGAACTCGAGAGCATAGACCAGGAGTCCCAGCGGTGGTGGAGTGCTGCCACGAGTCCATAAAGGAGCAGCACTGCGGGGTGATTAATGTGGATCATTAGAGGCCCCCATCATGGCCCCCGTGAGCCATATGTAGCCCCGCCCCTGGGTTTGAAAATAATGTATTCGCTTAGCGGACGCCTTCACCCGAAGGGATTTGAACCAGAGCACATCTTGAGGAGAAGTCGAGTTCTGTACCAGTGGTCTACACCCATCCCCAGCAGGGTTGCTCTTTGGTACTGTGTGATGAGAGAGAAAGTGATGTGATTGGCTGATTCATGGCTGAGGGAAGGAGGGATGTATGGAGTGAGGGAGTGATGTATGGATAGGGGATGGAGGTTGGAAGGAGACTGGTGTTAGTGACCATGGCTCTGTTCAGTCTCTGCTCCCTTGGGAGGGATCCCAAGAATCACGTTTGTTGAGGTCGTTTGTCGCTGAGTCATTCTGGGTGCGTGAGGGGGAAAACTGCTGATTCAGCGTCTTCCTCGCCCTCGCCGCTGTGGTTTGTTCCGCTGTCCGAATCTGTCGTGATTTGCTTTATATGATCATGTACGAAAAGATAAATTTCGCTGATAACTTTATCCGTACAAACCTCGACGAACGTCCCCCCCCATAAAAAAGCCTTCAACTTGACCGTGTTCCTCTTGTGGTTCTCCGCAGCGAGGGAGGAGAACGTGGCCACGTTCCGGGGCTCCGAGTACTTCTGCTACGACCTGTCCCAGAACCCCATCCAGAGCAGCAGCGATGAGATCACGCTGTCCTTCAAGACGTGGCAGAGGAACGGTCTGCTGCTGCACACGGGCAAGTCGGCCGACTACGTGAACCTGGCGCTGAAGGACGGGCGCCGTGTCGCTGGTCATCAACCTGGGCTCCGGGGCCTTCGAGGCCATCGTGGAGCCCGTTAACGGGAAGTTTAACGACAACGCCTGGCACGACATCAAGGTCACGCGCAACCTGAGACAGGTAACCGCGGGCGACGGACCGGGAGTGGTCGAGGATGATGAGGCTGATGAGGAGGAGGAGGAGGAAGAAGATGAGGAGGATGATGATGAGGAGGAGGATGATCAGGAAGATGAGGATGATGTGCAGGAGGATGTGAAGGCTGAGGAAGATGATGAGGATGAGGAGAAGGATGATGATGAGGATGAGTAGGCTGAGGAGGAGGAGGAGGAGGAGGAGGAAGAAGATGAGGAGGATGATGAGGAGGAGAATGATCAGGAGGATGAGGATGAGGTTGATGTGCAGGAGGATGAGGAGGCTGAGGAGGATGATGAGGATGAGGAGGATGATGATGAGAAGGCTGAGGAGGATGAGGAGGATGATGATGAGGATGAGAAGGCTGAGGAGGAGGAGGATGAGGAGGACAAAGAGGATGATGATGACGAAGTCTTTCGATTTGAACATAGTTTTGAATATAGTCTTCTGTCTTTCCACGCACTCAAAGTGCTTTTCAACGTGAGTAAAGGCTGTCACATTGAGATTTGTTGTTCCTCCGAAGCGTATTAAACAGAGTTATGAGGGTGACATGATGACTGAGCGTGTTGAGTTACCTCTGCTTTTTACCAGATGCACTGGCTCTTAATTCCTCCCTCGCTGGGGGAGTGATTATGGAGCAGCGTTGAGCCTGTGATGGATAGAGTAGCGGAGATGTCTGTGTTCTCTCTTCCGTATCTTGGAGTCTCCTCCTCCTCCTCTCCTTCATTTAGACGTGTCTGGGCTCCTGTCCTCTCTGGAATGACGGTTCTCTTAGAACCGGCTCTCTCCTCCTCGTCAGGGAGAGACCGGTTAGCCTTTAGAACAAAGCAGGAAGTGCTTTCTCCTTGTTGGCAGGCAGACGAGCGGACTGGGGGCTGTGAAGCTTCCTTTAGCTCAGCTGTCTGAGGGCAAGCTGTCCGACGGCCTTCCGAAAGTCCAGGAATGAGTTAGAGTGTGAATCCACCGGCCCAGCAGAGCTGCGCTGTGAGGACTGTGTCCCGGATGGTCACATGGGATTGATGTCATGCTCGAGTCATGTGATCGATCTGTAGCAGGACAGGTGAGGAGAGGGAAGGTGGGAGGAGAGGAGAGGGGAGGCGAGAGGAGAGAAGGAGTGAAGTGGAGTAAAAGGGAGATGACAGGAGAATAGGCGAGGAGCAGAGGAGAGGAGGAGAAGATAGGAGAACAGGAGAGGAGGAGAGGAGGAGAAGAGGGGAATACGTAAGTGCGTTCTGGTTGTCCTGACTGTGAACTGGTGCAGGTAAGATTCCACAGGGCTTATGAAGAGACTTTAGATTCCAGAGCCCCAGAGCTGAGGGAACTATCTTTGTTCCTCTCTCTCTCTCTCTCTCTCTCTCTCTCTCTCTCTCTCTCTCTCTCTCTCTCTCTCTCTCACTCTCACTCTGTCTCTCTTTCTAACCGCTTTGGAAGACACGCTTTGTTAGACTAACACTAACAAATCATTCATGGAACTAGTCATTCTAACTACTAACAGTTATCTAACCTAACTAATGTACTAACATCCTAACTTCTCCATCTTTGGTTTTTATTTTATTTGATCCATCCTTATTAACAACGTTTTTGTTCATTATTCCTTTGATTTCCTTTCTTCCCCCCTTTTTCCGGAAAGCAATCTGGCATTGGACACGCTATGGTAAACAAACTACATTGTCTGGTAGATATCATTCTTATTGTCTTTTTTTGGGTTTGCCGTGTGTCCCTCTCCCCCTCTCTTCTTTTGCTTTACCTTTTGAGTTTCATCCTAGACACTCTTATCAAAAAATGAGGAGATGGGTTTGTATTACCAGGCTTTCTTCACTTTGCAATTTCCTCCCTCCCTCCCCCTCCCCGCTCCAGACTCCCCCACCCCTCCTTTCTCTTCTTTTTTTTTCTTCACACTCCCGCTTTTACTTTTTTGTTAGTCTACCCCACATCGCCGCGAGGTTCATGGAGTCTCCGATCGACCTTTTGACCTATTGACCTTTTCCAGGGATTCTCTTCTTTTTTGATTTAAAGACCCCATTTTTTGTGCGGACTGTCGTCCAGAACTGCCAGAAGCTTGCCTCAATCCCACAAACAAGATGGCCACCTCAACCAGCAGGCAACCACGTGCCGAAAACCAAAACATCCCCACTAAAACAACCCAACCAGATGGTTGATTAACACCCATTGCGGGAGCTCTGACAGTTGTTCCAAAACTCACTCTTGCGCATGGCTTGATATCCGTCACCTCTGGCCTCTGACCTGTGACCTCTCACCCATAACCACTAACACTCTAACCAACTCACCTTCACCTTCACCCCCCCCCCACCCTTGTGTTGTGGCATGCTGGTGCCAGTGTTTGTGTGTGTGTGTGTGTGTGTGTGTGTGACCATGGTCACTGCCCTCGTCTTGACCGTGCATGTGCCCGCTCCCATCCTCTCGCTGACGCTTTGTGTCACGTCATGCATCACATCATGTTCTCCCGCCACATGTCCAGTTATACGTGTTCTGTGTTCTGGGAGAAATAGAAATCCTTGGTTTGCACTTTTGTCAAGTTGAGAAATCTCCCTTTGTTATGCATGAGTGTGTCTGTGTGTTTGTAAGAGAGTGTGTGTGAGAGTGTATGAATGTGTGTATGAATATGTGTGTGTGTGTGTCTGTAGTTACCGGAAAACCCCCCAAACCTAAGTCAAGTACAATCAGTTTGTCCTTGGTTGAAACATTTACTAACCCCCCCCCAACCTGAATCTTCCAAACCGAATGAGAATCCATTCTCTTACCCCCATCAAAGATAAAGAAAATATGCTTCTGCCATATTTTCTTTACCTGTCCTGTGAACCTATGACTAAAACTCATTCAAGAACCCAAAACGCTGTCTGATCCAAAACTACCTCTCCTACCTATGGCAGCTAGCCAACCCAGATAGCTGAATCAGCAGTAGAACCTCCAATCTAGAACCAAAAGAACATTCCGGAACAAAACCGTGTGTTCTAGAACCCAGCTGCAGAGCCAGGAGTGAGGTGTGTGCGTTCAGGGGGCAGGAGTGTCAGAGCGCTGAGTGTGACAGGTTGGCTTTGGGATGTGCTCTCCCTGGACAGGTGACCATCTCCGTGGACGGGATCCTGACCACCACGGGCTACACCCAGGAGGACTACACCATGCTGGGCTCCGACGACTTCTTCTACGTGGGGGGCAGCCCCAGCACGGCCGACCTGCCTGGATCTCCCGTCAGCAACAACTTCATGGGCTGTCTGAAAGAGGTAGGAGGAGCCTTTACACACGCGCGCACGCACACAGACATGCACACACACACGCACACAGACATGCACACACACAAACACACTCTTCTGCAATCACAGTCACAAATGTTGACGGTACACTAACACACAGACACACCCCTACAAGCACAGTCACGCGCTAACAAGCACACACACGCTAATGCCTTGCGCATGAAATGTACTCTAGATGCATACTGTACCATCCTGCAGCATCCACTTAATCGTAATATTATGGAGACGTGAAAGATCAGCGTAGTTTTCCCCCAGACACGGAGACCAGGGAGAAATGAAATTGCTTTATCAATTAAAGCTGCTGACTCTGCAGAGATGGTCTCAGCCATTCAATATCCCAGCTTAATGCAATTCATAACATTCACAGCAGTTGAGGAGAAAATGCCCCCAAAATGGGTTCTGTCATATGTAATTTGCCTTCTCAGCTTGACTGCGGCAAATATTTGCGTGGGCCCTTGATCTGGTTGTGGAAGGCTGTAAACACACTGGGTGCTGGGATGTTGTTTCGGGGTATTTATAATATTTCTAATGCAGTTATTGACTCCCCTGCATCTGGAGCCCTAGCCCCTGGCTCCACCCTGTTCCTCCTCCAGAGGTCACGCTGGCTCCACCCTGTTCCTCCTCCAGACCCTGGGTTTGGAGATCCTGGGTTAGGAGATCCTGGGTTAGGAGATCCTGGGTTAGGAGATCCTGGGTTAGGAGATCCTGGGTTTGGAGATCCTGGGTTAGGAGATCCTGGGTTTGGAGATCCTGGGTTTGGAGATCCTGGGTTTGGAGATCCTGGGTTAGGAGATCCTGGGTTAGGAGATCCTGGGTTTGGAGATCCTGGGTTGGAGATCCTGGGTTTGGAGATCCTGGGTTTGGAGATCCTGGGTTTGGAGATCCTGGGTTTGGAGATCCTGGGTTTGGAGATTATTCATTCAGAGGGAAAATCCATCTGATTATTCTCCTCATCCTTGAGTGAAGCTGACTCTCTCATCTGAACACTAAGTGTATGTCTGTGGGTGTATGTGTGCACCCTAATTGTGTGCTGATGATTGCTGTGATCACTATGGGGAGATTGACCTTTAGCTATTATCAAATGCCAGGAGAGGCCACTAGCCGTTCTATAATGGCAGGCGTCCATTAGTGACATTCCATCAGTTCTAGGACCACACAGACTTAAAGAGCAACAATTATGCAGCCATGTTATCAAATTAGTACTTTCTTTTTTTTGTATTCAGAACAGTTTCGTGACTCTTCATATTCAGATTAAACACGATCTCACACATGCATGCACTACTCTTTCTCGTCATCATTTCTCTCACGCCCTCTCTCTTTCTCATTCCTTCTCTCTCTCTCTCCCTCATGTCTCCTAGATGGGTTTCGTCCTTCCTTCGTTTCCTTCGTTTCCTGTCTGTCCTTCCCCTCTGTCGCGTCATCATTTCTCTCTCTCTCTCTCTCTCTCTCTCTCTCTCTCTCTCTTATCTCTCTTTCTATCTCTCCACTCTTTCCCTCATTCTCTTTCCACCTCTCCCTCTCTCTCCTTCTCTCTCCAACCTGTAATAAAAGCTTGGACAGAGAGAACACTAATTTGGGTGATTTGTCACCCAGTCTGGACAGCAGGGACACCTCCCAAACATGCCCTTCATTCAGCCGGTCAAGCCTCTCTGACACAAACACAAACACACACACACACACGTTAACACACACACACACAGACTCGCACACATACACACACCCTTTTAGTGGTGGCATGGGGGAATGTAGAGAAAAGTCACCTTGTCTAAGTTCTTTTATCTGGTGACTGAGTGTTGTGTGTGTGTGTGTGTCCTCTCATTGGCTGTCTGGTCCTAATAATGGTGGCCTGTCCCAGCCTACTAATGACTCGCCCTTCCATTCCCTCTCCCTCCGCCTCTCCTTCTATCCCTCTCTCTTTATGGTCCTGAACTGTGCTTCATAGGGTTGAATAGACTGCTGACCACACACGCAAACACATCACACACACGCACGCACTGTGTGCCCCTGTGCCAGACTGTTAGGCTCTCTCTCTCTTTTTCACTCTCTCTCTCTGGATCTCTCTGTTTCCAATGTTTGGCCAGAGCACACACACACACACACACACACACAGCCGATGGGTGTGTGGCTGCAGTAAATGTCTCTGCTGCCTGTCAGAGTATAAAAGACATGCTGCTGTATTGTTCTCCTCATCCTCAGATGCTCTCATCCTCTCCCCTGGGTGATGCAGGGACCGTGACGTCATCCACACGCACATCCACACACATCCTAACGCTCACACGCAGACACAGCACGCAGACACACACACGTGTTCAGCCATGTGGGAAGTTGCCTGGTCATGTGACCGGCGTCCAATCCCTGTGAAGCCAGCCTCTGCGATGGCTCTGGCCCCTGGGCCCTCATGGTGCCAGGACCTGGCCCTGCTCAGGGAAACAGCTGGTGGCTCTGCAGTGAAGTTAACATTTGAGTCATTCAGTAGATGCTTTTATCCAAAGCAACATGCGAATGCTTCAAGAGAAAAGACAGCAGGAGACGACGGATCGGAAGTGCTTGACTCTGACAGTGTTATCGGGGGGTCTGGTCTGGTCAAGCTTGTGGCCTCCTGACCGGCCCTGCTGCTGGAGCGATCTGTCAGTCTGAGGAAGGAGGAGGGGATGGGAGTAGATGGGGGAGAGAGAGAGAGAGAGGGTGGTATGGGACGGGAAAGAGGGAGAGAGAGAGGTTTGGCCAACAACTACACATTGTGTATTTTCATACCACCTATCCTCACACCTCACGCTCTTGTCTTTTCCACCCTGGTCGGTGGCAAGTTACCCACAATGCCTTTCTGGGCTCCCAACATGTAGTGTGAATGCATACAGCATCCTCCTGATAATGATGACGTCACCATCGTCACCACCCACACCTTCCCTCCCCGTCCCCTTTCAAACAGCAACGATTTCCAATAATGATTAAGTTTAATTCTGACTGTATCAAATTCCCTCACACCCCTAATCCCTCCCCTCATCCCAGTTGAAATAACATTCACACACACGGGGCCATTGTTATATTGATTTGCGTCTAGGTGCGCATTAGTCTCTGTGTATCCAGAGAAGGAGAGAGAGGGTGAGACAGTTAGAGAGACAGACAGAGAGAGACGGAGACAAACGTACGCGGAGAGAGAGAAACAGAGAGTAAGAGACAGTCAGAGAGAGAGAGAGAGAGAAGAGAGAAAGAGAGAGAGAGAAGAGAGAGAGAAAGAGAGAGAAAGAGAAAGAGAGAGAAGAGAGACAGACAGAGAAAGAGAGAAAGAGAGAGAAGCGAGAGAGAGACGAGAGGGAGAGCCTCAGCCCAGTGTTCCCAGTGTCAGCAGCTGGTGAGTGTCTTTACTCATGTGGAATTAGCTCCCCTCCCTCAACACAGAGGCTAAATCAGTACCAGAGGCTGCAGCCAGGGCTAAGGCCAGGGAGGACTCGCTGATTTAGAGTAGATTAGTGTGTCTCCTTCCTCTGCACCCGGGACACAATCAATACAGCATCAGGGAGGGAGATGGAGGAGCCAGGCTTTATGGACTCGTTACAGCCCCTGTGATAGTGGGATGGAAGAGAGGGGGAGCGGAGGGACGGAGGAGGTGAGGATAGGAGGGGATGGGATAGAAGAGAGAGGAGGAGTGTGAACCGACAGGGCCAGAGCAGTCCCAGTCCATCCCTGTTTTAGAACATCATTACCATTAGTGTATTGATCAGCCAGGCAGAATGCCCCATCGTATACGGCCCCTAGCGTGGCTGGTCCAGCTGCGGGGCGGACAGGATCACAGCAGGGCCGGAGACACACAGCAACGCCAGGGAGGGAGGGAGGCTCCCCACTCTCTCTCTATCTCTCTCTCTCTCTCTCTCTCTCTCTCTCTCTCTCTCAAGGTCGAGGAACGTGACAGGGGAAACTTGGGCTGGCCTGATTCAGGGAAAGTAGCACAGATGCTGAGGAGAGAGAAAAAACACGTAGAAAAACATAACCTTGGATTCAGTTAAATCACTGAGAAAGTGTTGCAAATGATGACCCAGTCACTGGTGCTCTAGCAGGTCCTGGCCCGCATTAAGAAGAACATGGCTCGTGCTATAAATAGAGCTGGCGGGATTGGCTTTTTCTCCATGTCAAGGAGACATGACAGCCATACATAATACATGCAAGTCAAAATGTTACTCTGCACTGTGCTCTACTCTGCTGCTTGAACCTGGGTGATTAAAACGTCGTTAATTGCATGAGCGCTACATGGCCCTTGTAAATGAATGAGAAACAGTGGCGGGGACGTTCTCAAGCAGTTTATTTGTCACGCTCCATGCACTGCTCAAGTGCATGTGTTGGTACGTGTGTGTGTGTGTGTGTGTGTGTGTAGACTCAGAGACTTACACGCGCGTACACAGGTTTGGTGAGGGTGTTTGCCAAGCCTTTAGGATTCCCTCTGTGTTTCCATCTCCTGTCGGATATTTACTCATCCAATTTCTCCCCTCTACTTCCCTCCTTCCCTCTCAATCTGTCCTCCCTCTGCCCCCCCCCCACTCTCTTTCTCCCTCACCTAGTTTCTCTCCCTCCCTCTCCCTTGGCCTCTGCCCCTACTCCCTCTCCCCCCTCGTCTCTCCCTCCACGTTCCTCTATCTCTCTCCCCGTCTCTCCTTCTCACCCTATGTCCCTTTAGGGGCACCTGTGTTGATTTACTGTCAAATCTTCCGGGATTATCTGTAATCCTGTGGCTGGCCGATCTGCCTGCTGACAGCTGTGCTTTCCAGTAGCTCACATCTGCTTGCCATGCACACAGCGCCACCCAAAAGAGACTTCTTCAGCACCAGAAAAAAAACAACAACAAAAAAAAACATTAATTTTCTGCTTCACTGGATTTCTATCGACGATTTGTCTCCCCTTTTGTGGCATCTGACTGGTGCAGTCTGGAGTGTCGCTGTAGGGATTAGCAAGGCTAGCTTTAGCATGGGTAAACACTGCCTCTGCGGGCGGCTCTGTTTCTGCAGAGGTATCAATACCCCCCCATTGGATGCTTTTTCTTCATTCTTTCCCTCCTTCAACTTAATTCCTATTGGTTGGAATAGTCACATGGCGTTGTGGAATGTGCAGATTCTGTCACCTTCACTAGCACTGGCAGATGTCCATGCTGACTCGTCTGTTTGTACAGTAGCGTATGACAGTTTCACATGTGGTGAACTGATTGTGATTTAGAATGTTCCTGGAAGATATTGACTGGAATAAATAGTGTTTCAGACAACTATCAGAGAAATATATAGAAATGAAAATTAATTGCTGTCCGGTCTTGCTTCCAGCATTGACGCTGGCAAGCTGTTCAGGAATACAGTACAAATGATTTGTAATACAGTAGATAAACTCTTCAAAAAATATGACCACATTTTGCCTTCTCAGTTCTTGAATGAATACAGTGCTGCTGTTATATTTCATCTCTATTCCACTGAACTGTATTTACGACATATTGTTATGTGGTTACAAGGTAATAAATCGAACCTTAATGTAACCTTCATGTAAAGCCCTCAGATCTCTAGTGGTTAACTGTTCGTGTGCGTTCTCCAGGTGGTCTACAAGAACAACGACATCCGCCTGGAGCTCTCCCGCCTCGCCCGCATCGTGGACCCCAAGATGAAGCTGCAGGGCGACGTGGTGTTCAAGTGCGAGATCGTGCCGACCCTTGACCCCATCAGCTTCGAGACCCCCGACTCCTACCTCAGCCTGCCCAAGTGGAACACCAAGCGAGTGGGCTCCATCTCCTTCGACTTCCGCACCTCCGAGCCCAACGGCCTCATCCTGTTCACCCATGGCAAGCCCCAGGACCGCAGAGACGCGCGCGGACAGAAGAACAACAAGGTGGACTTCTTTGCCGTGGAGCTGCTGGACGGAAACTTGTATCTCCTGCTGGACATGGGCTCCGGGACGATCAAGGTCAAGGCCACCCTGAACAAGGTCAACGACGGGGCCTGGCATCATGTGGACATACAGAGAGATGGGCGTTCAGGTGAGGAGGGGAAGGGGGAGGGGAGGGGGAGGAGGAAGGGGGAGGGGGAGAGGAAGAGGAGTAGGAAGAGGAGTAGGAAGAGGAGGTGTAATAAGAGGAGGAGGAAGAGAAGGAGGGTTGTAATAAAAGGAGGAGGAGGAAGAGAATGAGGAGTAATAAGAGGAGGAGGAGGAGGTGTGTAATAAGAAGAGGCGGAGGAGGCGAGGAGGAGGAGGCGGAGGAGGAGGAGATGTAATACGAGGAGGAGGGGTTGAGGAGGGAAAAGGAAGTGAAGGAGGAGGAGATGACAGAGGATGAGGTAGTGGATAACTATGATAACAATAATGATGAAGCCAGCAGACTTGATGTGGCCTTACGACTTGTTTAGAAAAGTATGTCACAGAATGCAATTGGCTACTATCTCCTTCTTGCCAAGGCCAACAAACTTTTCCCAGGTTGCCGTTTTTGGAAAACGAGGTGATTCATCACAAGTGTAAAGAGATACCTTCTTATGTGAAGCTAATTCCATTGGCCTGCGAGCCGTCTGACCCAGCAGGCAGGACAAGCAGAGAAGACATTACAGGAACATGATATTAGAGGGTCAGGCTCAGCCTCCTGCCTCGGGCTCCAAACCCAATAGAACCACTCCATTTCCAGCCCACTGTTGGGGTGTTATTTTATGTTGTGGGCTGTGTTATATATCAGTGTGAAACAGCCAATTTAGCCCCGTGTCAAGTCTCTCAGCGCTGAGTAATCACCCCCCCAGACCAGCAGAGAGCTGGAGCAGGCTGCCTCTTCTGCAGTGGGGAGGGAACAAGACAGATATATGGATATGAGACTGAATCCTGAGCTAACCTATGAGGACTTCTCATGGGAGCTCCGCTGTCTAAATCTCCTCTTAATGAGACACTAGCTCGCTTGTTTACATTTCCAAATAAGTTTCCTGACTTCCTAAGCCATGTAGGAGTTTCTTTAGATAAAGATGTACTGACACACAACCACAATGCCAAGTTAACCCTCGATATCCTCATCCCTGCAGCTCTAGCTCTCCCCATCTCTTTCACTCCCTTCTCATTTCTTCCCATACCCGCACCCTTCCTAACCCTGTCCCCCCCAACTACGATATCGACCCTAACTCTGTAACAATCTGTCACCAGCCCTACAGCTGATCCAGCCCTCCCAAACACGCCCCCTCCTCCCTTCCTTACCCCCCACGCCCCCTCACTCTTACCTCCCCCCGCCCCCTCCTCCCTTCTCTTACCCCCTGCCCCCTCCTCCCTCCTCTTCCCCCCCCCCTGCCCCTCCTCCCTTCTCTTACCCCCCCTCCTCTTGCCCCCCCTCCTTCCCCAGGCATCATATCGGTGAACAGCCGGCGGACTCCCTTCACGGCCAGCGGGAGAACGAGATCCTGGACCTGGAGGGGGAGCTGTACCTGGGCGGTCTCCCTGACAACCGCCTGGGCCTTGGGGCTCCCCACCGAGCTGTGGTCGGCCATGCTCAACTACGGCTACGTGGGCTGCATCAGGGACCTGTTCATCGACGGCCGCAGCAAGGACATCAAGGCCATCGCCGAGGCCCAGAGCGCAGCGGGGGCCGGGGGGGGCCGCTGCGGGCATCAGGGCGTCCTGCAGCAAGATGACGGGGAAGCAGTGTGACAGCAGCCCCTGTAAGAACAACGGGGCCTGTAAGGAGGGCTGGAACCGCTTTATCTGCGACTGCACTGGGACCGGATACTGGGACAAGACCTGCGAGAGAGGTGAGGCTGGCTGGAGGGTTGTGCCTGAGGCTTGTCAGAGTAAACGTTGATTTCTTCTGAAATCCTATCTTGTTCACTTTCTTTCAGTCCTTTGGGTTGGGTATGCACTAGCAGAATGTGCACAACATGACATCAGCAGAATGTAGCGGATGCTTTCATTTCAAAGAGACATACAGAGAGGGATTCAAAGTTGCATCCTCCTGGTCTACTGTCGGGTACTCTAACCACGAGCTCCTGAAGGTTGTTTCTGTGCAGAGAGGACGTTCAAGGCCTCTCTCCTAGGGACCGTTCTCCAGGTCTGGCCCGCGTGTTTGTGGTCCGGGGGTTACGAAAGGAACGATTCGAGACGTTCGCTGGTATTTATAGAAGCTTTTCTGAGAGATTTAATAGGATTTGAATTCACCGCCAAGTGGCTTTGTGAGAAGGCAACGTTTCCGAGGGGGGTTGCAGAAGTGAAAGTGAACTGGGCTCCCAGTGAGAATGCTCCCTGTGTGAGTCTAGGCTTTAAGAGCCTGGCTGCGTTAAGTCTTTATGAGGGTCTGGTCCATCAGGATGCTGGGAGCCTGGAAGCGTCACTGCTACCCCAGCATTGTTCTCCCACATCCAGCCTCTTTCTCTATTTTACAGGGATTTCCAAGGTTCGGGAAATGGATTTAGTCCAGTTATAGGAACGACGTCCTTGTAAGGACGCGTACTTTTGGTGTGAATAATGCATTTTGGGGACGGGTTTATAGAGCTTAGTTTTTGAAGAGATGGAGGGGATTGTGACGGAATGGAGAGATCTGGATTCATTGAAATAAGCTCTCTGTATGACTGATGCTGTAGAAAACAACTGTAGAAAAGTTAGCTTAGTGGACGTTGACATAGCTTTAATATGGATCATGTGTGTTTGACTGTACGGTGATGTTGACTGTATGAAATTGTTTTGAAAAGGTTGGGCTGCATGGACAATGTGATGGTACATCCTACAGATGTTGGTGAATCAATATGGTACGAGTCAAGATGAATACTGGAAAACACACAGTCTGGGTGTTGGGGAGAACTCCTGTTATATGCTATTTGAAGGAATATTGACTCATCTTCAATCTGTCTCAGTAGGAGTGACCAGAAAATTGGAGGTAGAGCAGAACAGAATAGCAGAGCAGATTAAATGAAGTACAGTAGAGTGGAGTGCAGCAGAGTGGAGTAGATTAAAGCAGAGTTGAGAAGAGAAAGGCAGAGCACAGCAGAGTAGAGCAGAGCAGAGTAGAGCAGAATAGAGCGGAGTAGAGCCAGGAAGCGTTGCTGTCCGATCGTGTTAACCTTGCCCGGGCTCCTGTGGGTTCTATTTCTGTAGCACACGGAGTGAGCTGGAGCTCAGAGCGCCTGTTCCACCGTGAGCCAGCCAGCCAGCCAGCCAGCCAGCCAGCCAGGAGCACGTACAGACGTGTTAACACTCCCCCTCTCTCTCTCTCTCTCTCTCTCTCTCTCTCCCTTCATCCCTCCCTCTTTCTCTTTCTCTGTCTTCATCCCTTTTTCTCTCTCTCTCTTCATCCTCTCTCTCTCTCCCTTCATCTCTCCCTCCCCATCTTCCCTCTCTTCCCTCCTCTCCCCCTCCCTCGCTCCTTCCCTCCTTCACTCCCTCGGGGTCCCCTTCAGAGAGTGTTCTGGGCTTACAGAGTGAATAGGGCTGTAAACAATGGAGGCTATGTTACAGTTCACTTTTTACAGTTGTTCAGATGCTTTCATCCAAAGCAACATCCAAATAGTGCACGTAGAAAATATTGCAGGAGATGAAGAATCAGAAGTGTAAAATAATAGTAGTATTTTGGTCGTCAGAGTCCAGAAACTCTGTATTTACAGTGCATCTTTACTACTTAAGTAAAGTGCAACCGTTCTGACCTGAAGGCATTGGGGATGTTGCAGTGCGGATACATGCGTTATGATGCAGTGTATTGTAAGGCTATGGGCTTTTGCGCTCTACAGTATATGACTGTATACAGCAGTTCATATGTTGGACTGTGTAGTGCTGTGTTGGGATTAAATTACATTCTGTGGATGTTTTGGAGTCTAAACAGACCAATAACACAGTGGGTGGTGGTAGCCTCGTCTCTTTTCTGGGTTTCTACAGGCTATGGGTTGCCAGATCTGCTCTCTTGACCTTTGGCTTTATATCCTCGGGCGTTCTGCTATCTCAAGGTTGCCAGATTTCCCTTATATCTCCCCTGAGCCCTTTAGGATTCTGAGTCAGACTGAACTTGGAAGGATTCGTTTGACTAGATTGCTTGCATCATCCCTCTGTTACAAAACAGACAACCATCAACACATGTAAACACACACACACACACACACACACACTCACATACGTGTTAAACCTCTCGAATCTGTTATGAAACCCACCGGTCTTTGCAGTTGGCCCAGAAACCGTACGCTGCTACGGAGAAAAGCGTCCGCTAAATGAATACATTATCATGATTTATTATTAACATAACCTTAATCTGAAGGTATGCCAGTTAGGATGCTGTTTTAAGTGTTGCCAGTTGTTCTGCAGCTTGGAGCTGGTCCTGCAGGCCCAGTGAAGCGTGCTCTCTCTCTCCCGTGGAGAGAGCCCTGTTCTGCTTCTGACAGAACCCAGTCACAAACTGCTGAGACGTATTGATCAAGGAGCTCGCTATCGACTCACAACACCATAAACACACCAGTAGAGTGCGAGACAAAAGACTACTTTTGGCGACTGGACGAGATCGATGCTCTCTCCGGGGCGTTCTGAGAGAGGTTAAGCGTCTATGGTGCTCTGAGACCCTGGCCTGGGTTTTCTGGATCTCCCAAGCTGTTTGATGTCTGCTCTTCTAGCCTACAGACTCTCCATAGAACAGCCCTCACTTGCTTCTAAGCATTGCACACATGATACTTTAAAACGAACGATGTAGTGTAAAGTAATGATGATATCTATGTGGTATAGGTACGGTGAAGCTCAGTGGTAAGATTATTTGTCTGCAGATCAAGAGGTTACAGGTTCAAATACCCCCTGCACCGTACGGCACTTCAGATGAAACCATTTGCTAAGTGACATGAATAGCACCCATAGAATGGACGTATGTATGCCGGAGGATTCCATACAGCGGCCTTGTGAAGTCTAGTCATTGCTTTGGGCCAAACAGACATGCTTTCTCTATTTTCCTCTCCCTCACTCTCCCTTTCTCTTTTACAATCTCTCTTCTCTCTCCTTATTTCTCTCCCAGTCTCTCTCTCTCTCTCTAATGTCTCAATTTCCCCCTCTGCCTCTCTCTCTTGCTCTCTCTCCCTCCTTCCACCTCTCTCTCTCTCTCTCTGTCTATGTTTAACCCAGCCCAGGAGACATGACAGCACCTGTGATCAGAGGTGTGCCCCCTGTATCACAGAGACAGATGTAGAGTCAGCGGGTGAGAGTCGGTGTGAGCGCGTGTCGGTGTGTGAATGTACACGATTGTCAGTATGTTTGTGCATGAGCGTGCACGAGTTTGTGTTTGTGTGTGAGCATGCGTTTGTGGTGTGAGTGAGTGAGTGTGTGTGTGTGACTCCACCAGCCAGTCAGTGCCAGACCTCCATGCAGGGGAGTGATGTCCAGACCAGGCCCAGCCTGGTGCCCCTTGGTGGGGCAAGGACCTGGAGCAGAGCCCTGCCAAACCACTATGGCTGTGATCTGAATCCTAATGGGCCCTGCTCGCATGGTAAGGGTCAGTCTGCAGCCCCTGTACCGGAAGAGGAGGAGTGAAGAGGAGAAAGAGGAGGAGGAAGATAATTAGGAATGACAGGAGGAGGGGGGGGATGAACAACATAATGTTCTCTGTTTCATGGTAAAAACATTGTTGTTTCACCTTTAGCTCGCAATAATCAGTACCATGTTGTCAGGTACAAAGTAGCTGCACTCAATCAGGTTTGGAATGGAACAGCAGGGGAGGAGCGATCACCCGAGACTTCGCACAATGCCTCAGCCCGTTACCCTGGAGACCAGGCACCTGACATACATCTCTATAACTGTACTAATTTAATCAAACAGTGCGAGACCTTTACTGTGAAGCAGTACAGAGATAAGGCAGAGAAAGAACAGTAGAGAGGGAGGGATGGGGAGAACGGTGGAGGGACAGAATGATAGAGTGATAATTGCAGGAATAGTTGATTTTCTCTTTTCCGTGGCATACTGTCCAGAGCGGCCGTCTCTACTCTCCTCCTCTCTTCAGGAACCTCTTTCCTCCTGCCATCCATATTTAATCACAACATCGCTTCACACCGAGAAGCTATTCTGCTAGGATCCTGCTTGTTGGAAGTACCCAGTCACAGCTGTTGTGTTTGTACAACAGAGAGAGGTGTTTAGGAGAAGCAGGATAGAAAGAAGGAGGAATAGGAGAAGGGAGGAGCAGGAGGAGAAGGGGAAGAGAAGGAGGAGAGAGGAGAGAAGGAGAAGAGAGGAGGGGGGTTGACACTATGTTTTATGGTTGTGGTTTTAGTAGAGGACCTTTTTGTGGGTTCGGTCTTGCTGACAAACAGACCCACAGAACTGCTGCTTGTGATAAAGTAGCCCTGTTAATCAGGTAAATAGGGCTGTAATGAAGTGTGTGTTTCTGTGTGTGTGTGTTTGAGAGAGGGAGTGTGTGTGTGTATGTGTGTACGTGAGTGTTTGTGCCAGTGGAGTGCCTCGTAATCCCACTGAGACTCTCCTCTTACTCTGCCTTCACTGCACACACACTCCGCCACTGGTACACACACTCACACACACACATACACATTGGGACACACACACCACCACCCTAAGCTTCAACACACACCCTGAAGCATGCTTGGGGATGAGGCTTGGCAATGATGCTTATTCCTGGAGACAAAACAAAGATAGATAGATGTGTAACGTAGAGCATTGTCCCCCAGTCACTATGACAATTCTATGAAGATTCTAACTTGCAGACAGCAAGAACATTGTGTCTTGTAATGTGCATGTTCAGTCTAAAACAACGTTGTGTCTCAAAACTAAGAAGGAAAGCAGAGTAGCACTGGAATAAAAGCCATCACCTGGAGCAGCTGGTCTGCCAGCTTACTGTTATCAGTTGGGTGTGAAGAATATGTCTGTGATGTCGACAAAGACGTGGCAATGGAAGAACTGCAGGACCCATTTTTATCCTGGGGTAATTACTTTTTTAGTACAAAGAATGACAAATATGATTGTGTTAATGGGAAACACCTTGCTGTGATAAATATGATAAAATAATTGCGAAAAATTGCTAAAAAAGAGTTCATAAATAAATAATGAATGAAAAAGAAAAGTAAAGTATAGAAATGTGGATACTGTAGAAGACCTCTTGTCATGAATGGTACTTTAGATCTGCATCACAATATCCAATCATCCTGGGATGCTGCAGAAGGACAGTTGGACTAAATACATCATTTCAAGGTGAAGGGCAGCTTAGTGCTTGAAGGAAGCAACATTAAGGCGTGAATAAACCCTGTACAAAATGACCTTGGTGAGGTCCAGGTGATGTTTTGTGATGAGTCACTGCCTGTGTCTGGGCGGCCATCTTGGTCTCTTCAGTAGGTAAACACCTGCTTGTGGCCATTTAGTTTGGCTCAGTCGGTATCCAACACCGTCTCTCACACACATACACAAACACACCAGCTCAGGTACACTTACACACACACTTGGACATGCATGGACGCTCACACAAACATACATTCATCTTTAACCACATTTAGTTTGAAAAAGCAGGCATATACAGTTAATTCATGTGAACACAACACAATAACCTTTATACTGACCAACAATCTAGCTATACAGCCCTATCCCTCAATCCCTCCATCCCTCCATCCCTCCCCTCCATCCCTCCTTCTCCCCCTCCTTCTCCCTCCCTCCCCTCCATCCCTCCTTCTCCCCCTCCTTCTCCCTCCCTCCCCTCCATCCCTCCTTCTCCCCCTCCTTCCCCTCCCTCCCCTCCATCCCTCCTTCTCCCCCTCCTTCTCCCCCTCTTTCTCCCTCCCTCCCCTCCATCCCTCCTTCTCCCCCCTATCCCCCTCCCTCTCTCCCCCACTCCCAGGGTGATAAGCACCTTTACAGGGACATTCATCTCAGCAGACAGTGAATGTGACACTTCAAGGTCCATCCTGACGAACGGCCTGCATTACACACAAACACATGAAGGAAAAGAGAGGGTGACGAAGAGACAGAGAGAGATAAACCTATATAGAGAGTGAGAGAGTGAGAGAGTGAGAGAGTGAGAGAGAGAGAGAGAGAGAGAGGATCTAGTAACATGTAGTGTGGACACTATATACAGCACAGTGCATAATGTGTGTCTTGTACTTCTGAAATGGTTAATCTTGCATGCATGCGCACACACGAACACACAAACTCCCACGCATGCTTGCATACACTGGCACACCCACACACACACACGTGCACATACACACATGCGCCCACCTCTTTTCATCAAACTGGCGCCAAGACACATGAAACAAACATCTCGGAGGGGAGAGACGCGGTTTAAGTGAATCTCATTTCGAAGCGTGGGGATTCTGGGTTGCGGTACAAAACTCCTGGACCAGCACATTTTCTTCAACAAAAGCTTTTCACACCCCTCTCCTCCCTATTGTGTCGTTTGTCTGTTAACACTTATCTGCCTTAGAGAGGAGCAGGATTGTTGAATTGAGCAGAATAATGAGTTTGGTATCTGCACCCTTATCAATGACGTCACGTGAGTTTCAGTCCCTGCCACAGTACAGCAGCTTAGCCGAGCCACCTTTCTCTCTATCACCTTCTCTCTCTTTATGAC